>JAUCMS010000128.1:545198-573341 GCA_032357445.1 Enteromius radiatus | reverse complement strand
CTAAAACTGGTATCTAGGTTAAAACAAAACCCATATAATGGGACCAAGCACCACAGCAGCCCAAATGTTTGTTGAGGGCAACAGAACAATTATTTCTATATTATCTTTTCACAGTATATGGGAATATATAAAAATATATATATACTTCTCATTAAGTATCCATTATTTCTGTGTGGTTTGGCATATAAAAATCTCAGTAGACCGTAATCTCAATATTCCCCTGAAAAAGTTGAGAATAATCTCTATTCACACCAATAACGATAACTACTAAACTTCAATAGTTCGCGCTTCCTCAATCAATCACAATAACAGTTTAAGCGTATTTGGCGTGCTGTCCAGGGGGGCGAGCCGGGTGGACGGCGGACTCCGAGCCCTAGTGATTTGAACCCTAGCGAGGGTAGAGCTCGACGTCCGTGAGGTAGTGGCCTTGAGTGAAGCCGCGGACTCCCGTGGGAATTCAGGCGAGCTGGCTGGAGGCTGGTTGGGCTGGAAGGGGAGCTGGGTCCTCGATCGAGCTCGGGCGAGTAATCGGATGTCTAGGCAGCTTGTCTGGTAGGGCGAGATCGTGCGAATGCGATAAAGAAAAACAAGATGTGGAAGGGGAGGAAATGGGTCTATTTATAGTGGGAAGGATGGATCTGATTGGCTGGAGAGATGAGGAGATTGATTGAATAATGCGGTGCCAGACGTGGTTGATTTCGTGTGCGCTCCTCTCGAAACTTGTTTTTGGCAAAACGTCCCTTAGTGGACAATAACTTCATCTGCTGCTTTAAATGTGCTCTTTAAAGTCCAAATGGATTCTGGCTGTTGATAGTTTTATTAGAGACGTTATCTAGAATATCTTACATCTTTCTTGGCCTTATTGGTGCTTGAATCCCATTGAAATAACACTGCAGGCATTTTAAACGGCGCTAAATAAACATTTGGCTTGAACAATTTCACAGATTCATGTACGATGTCGATATAATGCATCTCTTTCCAGAAACTAAAATTTATCAGCAAGTACTGAAATCCACATAAAAGCAGTTACATTCTTCAAATGAACATTTAAAAGGTTTACAAACGTCATGCATTTCTGAATAAAGTGCAAAAACTCACAGATTCAGTCAATCACACCACCAAAGCAAACCGCACAAAGACTAAAACCAAAAACATTTCATTTATATTGCAGACACAAATGAGTTCCCTTCTGAAATGCATCTAGAAAAAAAACAAACGCATTGGTGGCACTTTTGATTTTGCGCCTCTTTGAATTGATCGTCTTAGTACGAAACATTAGTGGGAAGGCATTGCAATGATGCGCTGCTTTGGCTCGGCAGTGTTAACATTAGATAATTGCACGTTATAAAACACACCCGCTCATGTCTTTCAGACTAATGATCACATTTGATTTGGGCTGAAGACTGTTAAAAATCACACATTTCCCTCCAAAAAAATATATGCACTGTTTTTACATTCAACATCTCGGTTATTGCAGATATCGTTGTGTCACGCAGCGGCGCCCTCCGCAGCACTCCCATAATGCAGCACGTAATAGTCATGGACGTACATGAGCACGGCGATGGGCTGCCCGATGATCAGAGACATCCAGACCGCGGCGTTGCCGTAGTTTCCCCTTAAGAATCGGCCCACAGAATAGGCCAGTGGGATCTGAAACAGGAAGTAGAATGTGAAATTAGGAATTTTATGTGATGTTTTACAAGCGAAGTTTAGTGTTTATGAGACTGACCTGTAACATCATTCCCATAAACGCCCAGAGCCGAAACATCTTTAGAGGAACACTCACTAAATACTGGCAGAAATTACACAAAATTATGTCAGGGCTATTAAAGAAACAGGATCAAAATCTTAACATGACTGTAAATTAGCGCTGTCAAACGATCAATTGCATTCCAAAATAAAAGTCTGTTTACATATTTTTGTACTCTGCATATTTATTATGCATATGTAAATACACTCACATGCATGTGGGTCAAAAACAGAGAAGGGTTTAACAACAACAAAAAAGTGTAATACTTCTTTAAATTAATATTTTGTAATATTAATATTAATTTAAAATAATAAAATTCAGTGTAACAATCTTTGTCTACGACAAAAAAATCAATTTATGAAACATTAAAAGATGAATTACTTTCACCCCAGATACTAGCTAATTAGTTGTAATTTCACGTTTTTTTATTTTGCCAGTATCCTAAGATTTTTTACTCATTTAAAATACATTTAATATTTTTTAATATGTACAAGTCAGAATAAGCATGTTGTTTGAATGTTTGCATAAATATTGTGTTACACTGAATGACAATGTAACATCATTTCAATCAAATTTTGACATTTTATTCTCCAAAAATTTATTTGAAACCTTTGATTTGATTATTTGAATCAAAGTCATTCTGATTATGATTTTTATATAAAAAAATATATATATATTTTATATATGTAATATATATTTATTTTTTGTATGTAAAAATAAAATGTATTTATCTGTTGCAAATAAACTTTTCACATACATAATAAATATACCCAGTACAGCACAAACACATATTTTATGTAAACAAAAACTTATTTAGCGATTATTGGTTTGACAGCACAACTGTAAACTGTAGCAATGTAAGTGTTGAAACCTCATGGAAAAACGCCGACAGGAAGAACACGGCTAACTGAGCCGCTAACTTATTTACTCCTTTCACCAACATGGGCTTATAAAAGTGTCTGAGGGGAAACAGAGAATGAGAAATCAATGAACAAACTCCAGTATGACATGAACTCTCAGAACTGATTTCTGTCGTAATCTGAACACAAAGCTCACCGCCTCTGGCACACACATAACAGACAAATCCAATCACACAAATGATGATAACCCCGGCTCACCGTAGGCACCACTTGTGAACAGGAATGTTCCAGTTCGACCAAAAATACGGAATGGTTTCAGAGTTCCTGCGAACATAAAGCTCATCAGTTACACTCAGGACTGCGCAGTGTGAAAACCTGTCTCAGGAAATAGCATTTGTGAGCTGTTTTATGTCTGTAATATGATGGATTCAAGCATTCAAAGCACACACACACACATATATATATATATATATATATGGATCATGCACAAATTTTACACTTTTTAGACATTATGTCTGATGTTTGGCTGGAAATAACAAAAACGTCAAAGGCCCATTCATTATGATAACTATAACAACTATATTAGCAATAGCATCCACACCAAATGCACAATAATGTTGAGGTCTGCCACTTTGAACGCGTGAATGGTGTATATTTAGCTTTTGTTTTACGAGTTCAGGACTGTTTAAAATAGAATCAATAATAATTATATAGCATCCAAACTAACTGATGATAATGTTCTGTTTAATATAAGCTCATGCTGCAATTTTGTCGCCTGCCACTTTAAATCTGCAAACCTTTTAAAAAGGATGGATTCTGATTGGCTGTTAATATTTTGTATTGATCTCTATAGCTGTAGTATGGACTCGTCTATTTTCACAGAAGATATTTCTTTAAATGTGAGGAGTTTTCTTAGTTTTTTTTAGCAGGTTTTGCCAGGATGGAGGAAGACACTCACCACCAGTCGCGGTAAAACTCGCGGTCTCCAAACTGCATGAGCTCAGCTACGAAGTTCATAGAGGAGTGGAAATACCAATAGAAAAAGATGAGCCAGATAAAATGATTGGGCACCTGTAGAGGGACAGGGAGAAGGGGCGGGGCTTGTGCCATTAGACACTCTGAGGAGGAGGGGCCACAGACATGACATCAACCATAGCGACAGCAGCTGTTACCATGCGAAATTCAAGCAGCTTGGAATTCTTAATTCTCATTGGTCACTCAGCATTTAAATACTTTGCTAAACTGTATAATTCCGTTTGAATGAAATGCAATCAATTGCAATGTTTTGCGTCCATTTGTTTTTGTTATTTTAGGACTGATCAGCTCCAGGGGGCCTGGATTTCACACCATAGCAACAGCAAGGGCCGCAGTGAAAGCTGTAGCAACGGTAGCTATTTCAACAGCACCTGCAAAAGCACTAGCAACAACCATGACAACAACAGTATCTGTTTGCATTGGTTTCTCTGGACACTTACAGCGAGCTTCAGCAGACGTTCAACGATTCTAGAGAAATCCATGTCCTGTTTAAAAAGACAGAGACTCAATTCAATGCATAAAAATGTGAAATAGATAAAAACAACATGCAAAAGAAGTGTTTCTGCATGTCTAACCAGTACAAAGTTTTCAAACACTAGCTAGACAACCTTGAATTTAAATGCATTTTTCTGTCGTCTGGCTGGTAGTTTATACTTTTTAGCCTTTTAATGTGTCTTTAAACAAACGCCAATCCTGAATGTTGAATATTCATACACCATTTATGAGACAAATCATGTTAAAATGTGAGTCAAACATGATCATCAGGCTTTTGAGAGATGTTTATCTTTGTTCATCCCTCAATCATCATTGTACTGCATCGCATTATATGTTAGGATCATAAAACAAAGCATTTAAATCCCACCTTATAAGACAACATTGGCAGATATAGAGTGTCAGCTGATAGTTATATATATATATATATATATGTTATGCTGTTGTAAGGATCTCATTGATTTACATTACAGGCTATCACAATTTCACCAGTATTTTGTCATAAACATCAGCATCTCATATTTTAGGTATTTATTTTTTTCTATATTCTTAGTATATCATATTTTATGTGTGAGATATGATACTAAACAAAAAACACATGCAAACTCTCTTTTTGCATCCTTTATAAAATGTGATGTTTCTGACTATTGTTTTATATGTCATGCTTCAGAGGGTGATTCTACCTGAAAGGGCTTCATTGAGTTCTGAATCGTTGGAACCATCCACTATCAAAAGAAAAAATTAGTCATTAAAAATATATCATACACACACACACAAATAAGCGTATTAAAACATTATTGCGTACCTGCTGTATTAATCCAAGCATCAACTGCATCAAAAACACCTGCAAGAAAGAAAAACAGGTATAACACTGTGTAAAAACATCAAGTGTAAAGCAGTGTTTGTGCCCTGTCTCACCATCTCCAGAAGACGGCGCAGTAAGAAACGCTTCCGTATCCGTGGAGAGCGCGGGAAGTTCAGCTCGTAACACAGAGTTGGAACGAAAATAAAATAATAAATGTCTGTAGCAAAAGAATAAAAGAAAATACATTAGTTACATAGAATTGATATCTCAAATATAATGGAGCTGATATTCCTTCATGACTGAGAGTGACTGACCTCTGTGTGTGAGGTTTGCTGGATAGCTCACGTGTGTGTATCCGGTCGAGCCGTTGGCCTTGTGCACCGACGGGCCTACAGGAGAAAAATAAACATTAACACACACACCGAGATTCTCTGCCAGGACACCAAACACAACGAGTGTAATAACAGGACTCAAATATGAAACAATCAAGTCAAGTCATTCTTAGTCATTCAAGTTTATTCTGCAATAACAAGCTGCTAGCTGTATATTATCCCGCTTATTCTAATAATCGATTATACAGCTGCAAATACTACAGATCAGTGCTATTTTATGGTCTTTTTGTATTAATTGCATTCATTCTATTCATCTTTGTCTAATATTTTCAAGTTTTAGTAATATTGTTTTTGTGTTACACTTAATTTTGATAGTCCACTATACTACTAACTATAAGTAACTAAATGTCAACCAATGCTCATTAATTTGCAACTGCTTTCACAGACACGGCTTAAGCCTAGTCCTAGACTCAAATGTAAATCTGAGCTGTTTCAGCTGTAAGAAAATAATCTTTAAATACGTCAGTGCCTTAGTTTTGTCTTCAGGTGCACACCAGAATGTCTAAAGTAGACCTGTTTTATCATTTCTATTAGTTTATGATAACTACGGTGGCTAGTTGCTAGGCCGTTCATAACTCACACTTGAAAAAAACAAAGCAACAATGCTGATGGTAGTTTGTATTAAATGCGCTGCTGTTCTCTATCCAGCAAGAGGCAGTACAGCACAGCAAACAGAAACCTCTCACATCTCAGTCTGTTTGTACAGATTCAGACAAACACTTCACAGCAAACAACAGACGAGATAATACAGGGTTTATGAAGCACAGGTGCTACAGGAGAGACAGAAGGACAAGCGGCAGACATTACTGGTGCAAAATAAACAATGCATTCATACGGAGAGGACTACGCGATTCTATACACACATCTATCTAGAAGCATTCATGCACACAAATGCATGGGAATATCAGAATGTGTCTGATGTCAGTTATGAATGCATGCTGAAAATGTGTGTTTTTTGGTGAGGTTGGAGTGTCACTCACAGGAGTGAGAGCGGGACAGGGTTCGGGCTTTGGCGTGTCTGATCTCTCTGCACCATTTGTTGACATCTCTGTACGAATACAGCTTCAGGAAGAGAACGGTGAAGACAGCCAACGCCAGAACACCACCCACTGAAACACAGCCACACAACAACATATTTCCATTTTCATCATTTTCTAGATAAAATCACAACCACATCACATGGTCACGAGGTAAAAACCTGCATTAACAGAGGTTTTTGGTCGTTATAATGCATGTAAGTTCTACTGTATATAATGCATGTTTCCTGTAAGACTGAAGGTTGAAGGTGTGAGTGTAATTCTGAGCACAGGTGGAAGATGTCTGTGATACCTGGGGTCATGGATGTAAGGCCGAGAACTGTGCCGGCCGGGAGAAATAACATAGCTGAAAGATTGATGAAGTAAAGGAATGTTCCGGTGCCCTCTGAGATGGTGCCCTGGAAATGTAATAACAAGCATATACAGATATACATTTAACTTGCAATAAATAATCAAATCTTGTCAATTGAATTATGAAGATATATTTAATGTCTACTATGTATTTTAAATAAATCAATAAATCAATAAATGTGAAAAATGTTATGTGAAAACATTTTAAATTACAATTATTATTATTATTAGTTTTTTAAATATATATATATTAGTATTTATGTTTTACAATTTGTTAACACAATGATATTATATAATAATAATATTTCTATAATTTAAATTATATTGTATTTTACTTTTTCATCGTTTAATTTTAATTAAGATTTTAGTAATTAAGTGTTTTGTCATTTTATATTATTACTAATATTTTTTGTATTTCATTCAACATTTAACTTAAAAAATGTGACAAAACATACATAGCTGAAATAATATTTTGTTATTGTTTATTCACAAATAACACATATTTTATATAATTTTTTTATATATTTTTTGCAATACATTTATGAGAAGGGGATATTTTCATATAGCAATCATAAGAATTGGAGAAAGTTTTGTGAATAATGTCACAATGCAAATAAATCATTAAAGGCTTTGTTTTATTTATACTTTTTATTTATTTACTATTATTGATTTTTTTATGATTTTGTCAGGATTGTGAGATTCACTCTTCAGTGTAACGGGTTATGTTTGTAAGTCCATGTCTGTAATCACACAGTTCATTCCCAGCATGCAACTCACCACGGAGAGTTTTCTCTCTGTGTACAAAGCCGCCATTATAAAGACGTTGGAAACTGCAAAGGCAAACAGATTAGACACGGCATATTGAAGTGAGCATGCATGGAATATTGACATGGATTTTTATGATCTTACATTATGCATGACAGAAAGTGTAAATGTGGTGTGAAATGATGTCTTCAGCTTGAGCTGATCTGCATGAATCTGCTGTAGGTCACAAGAACACACTCATCATACCAATGATCAGGCACAGAGCCGGCCAGCGGTACGGGTCCTTCAGGAACAGAGAGATGATCTGGATGGGGTCCACCAGGATGCCGTATCTGAAGGCCAGAGGAGATCATGTCATTTAGATGCATTACTTTTAATGTTTCACCGTACTATCATATAATAATTCATAGAAATGTATTGTAATAAGAATTGGAGGAAAATGTGTTTAATTGTCATTAAAATAAATGCAAAAAATAAAGCTTACAATTTTCCAGTTTCTAAAAAGATCTCAATTTTATTCATACAAACAAACAAAACAAATAAATAAATGCTAATGTTGAATAAAAAGTGAGACTGAAGCTAAAGCTCGTGGTTTCTTCATCATTACTACAGTGTGTTTCTCCAGAGGGACGAGCCCAGCGATTAGTGCACTATATGCTGCTCTGGATAAAAGTGTTTGCTTAATGACAAGTAACAAAAGACATGCATTTAGTTCCTGCCGGGCACAGTCATTATGTGTCTCATTCAGACGCTTCAGCTGGATCATTAGCCAGAAATTAGTGAGTCACTGAGCGTGAGAAATCAAATTAGCATAGCCGCTTTATTTATGAATTAAGCAACAAATGATGTTAATGATATACTCACTTTATAAGGTTCTCCAGGACCAGTCGTGCATTGGACAGGACCTGAAACACAAACAAATAAACCAATTTAATGCATTTGCAGCTCATTTGTCACCGAGCCTACAGTCAAAACCAACTGATGTTTAACACTGAAAACAGCACGATCCAGATGCTTTTGTCATTTACGTGTCTGTTTTTTAATCAAGAAGACGCAATATTAAGCGTTTGCTCATCTTGCATACAAATTTCTGGTTGGATATTGCAACTCAATGATTATTTCGGGATGTGAATTTGCTCTGCTTAAAGGAACGGTTCACACTAAAGTAAAAATGTGTTGAAAATGTACTTGCGCCATCCAAGATGCACAGTAGATGGGTTTGTTTCTTTATTAGAAAAAGATTTGTAGTAGCATTACATCACTTGTTCTTTAATGGATCCTCTGCAGTGAATGGGTGCCGTCAGAAAGAGTCCATAAGCAACAATGCACCTCAAGCCAGAGAAAAGATCATAAAAATGTGTGATTGTTTTAAAAACTTAAATCAGTTTAGTTATGACTGGCCAATCGCCGTTACTTTATTTATGAAGTAACATAACAATTTTACCATTTTATGCGCATGATAAGTTTTATATAATGCACAAAATGAATAATCCAAAGGGGATGGTAAGGGGGATGTTTTATTCGACCAGGGGGCTGCCATCCCCCTCAATTCCAGCCCTGTTTATAATGGTTTTGGGCTTTTAAAAGGTGTTTTATATTTTAGCCAGAAGCAACAGTCCAAGATAAGAAAAAAAAAGCATAGTAATGGATTTGTTTCTCACAAACATGCAGCTTTTCTCTCTCATTCTGATGGCACCCATTCACTGCAAAGGATCGATTGGTGGGCAAGTGATGCAATGCTATTTCTCCAAATCTGTTCCCATGAAGAAACAAACTCATCTACAGCAAATATTCACTTTTAGGTGTTTAGCATATACACAAACTAAAATAGAAAGGCATGTGTTTCCTTCCAACGCTTGTGTTGCATCTACCATAATATTGTTTTTAAATGTTGTCACCGGCAGAGAGCAAAGTCTACAGCACAACAATATAAACAACTCGGACTCAGAAACTTGTTTTGAATGCTACATCGGCTTTATTTAACTAAATTCACTGTGATTTGGTCATTTTATTCATTAAAAGCCTAACAAAGCACCTGAAGGCCTTCATTTTTAAGACTGAAGACTTTGAACCACTGGTAACCAATGATTTATAGAAGAGGATTTGCTGAAAGACTTTCTCATTCCAAAGGCTATTTGATTAGATTTGCATTGGGAAAGCTGCCAGACTCAACCCTGACCTCATTAAAAGCATATTGCTAATTGATTTAGCACATGGATCCATGCTACGGTAATTGCTTAAAGGCTGTGGGATTCAGGTTCATTTCATCACACACACACACAAGATCTTTTTCAAAAGACCTGCCATTGACTTACAAGCATTGTCTGAGTGAAAATAGTTTCTGCGCTGTACAAAAACATTTTGCAACATTTGCAATTTGACACTGAAAAGAGACTGCAATTGCCATGGTAACAGGAACCTGATTGGTGGATTTTTCAAGCAATTAAACAGTTAACAAAAGAAGGAAAAAAAAAAGACTGAAAAAATAACACTGACTTTTTATGTAAAATATTGTCAAGCTCTGTCTTGAAAGGTTTATCGGCTATTATTAAAAATGTCTTTCTCTGTGGAGAAACTAACGAGAGTTTGACCTTCAGGACCCCGCTGCTGCTCTCCATCAATTTTCCTCCAGCTGAAATCACTAAAAAGCAGCCGCCTTTCTACTGGACTTTCATAATTATCCATTAATGGATTCAAAGCATTTAAGAATATTCCATGGGAATATGGTAAAAAAAAACAAAAAGAGGCTAAATCCCACAGAGAACGTCAATGCGATGGTGTTTCAAAGCCAGGATTAATACTGGTTTCAGAACTGTGATTTGCTTTCCATGGCTTTGAAGATGCTGCTCCAGTTTCTTTGCAGTTCAGGGTGAAATAGATGTTTATTTTTAGAGGACGGGTGACATTTCTGAGCGTTCATTAAAGTAATCCCCGGAAGTGTTTGACTTTTCATTACAGCAGAGAAGAGAAACTCTAAGACTCTGACAGACTGAGATCGACTTGAAGGACGGTTTGTCTTTTGATTGACACATCATCATAAGTGCTGTCCCTGTAGCATTAGCGTATACATCCTCAACATATTAAACGCCAGAGCCATTGACGCTGCCGATGGAGCTGGCAGGATCTGTTAGTGGGTAAAAGGTCACTCAAAGACAGCCAAAGGTCTTCAGCAAAACTCTTTACTATCTCCAGTGAGATATTATGGTATGATATTCATATGATATTACCAGGAAAGGTCCAATAAAGAGTGTCGTTTAAACAATTTTTGGTAAATAAAATAAAGTTGAAATAAAATAAAATACAAACATTAGATTAAAAACATAAAAAGCTGCCTTTGCAACTAACTGTATTAAATAAGTTAAGGTTGAAGTACTAAAATGACTAAATCTGTATCTATTAGTTATTGAAATAAAGCTGAAATATCACAAAACAAATGTTTGATGAACATGTTCAATACTCACAGACACAAAAATGCAAAAACTTGGAAAAGTAACTGAAATAAGTTTAGGTTAAAGCTAAAACTATTCAAAATAATTGTCAGTAACTGAAATCAAAGGGAATAATAAAGTAAAATAATGAGCCAAAATAAAAAAATAAAATAAATAAAAAAAAATATTAGATAAAAAATGTTTAAGTTCACAACCTTTAAGTCAAAGTTGAGCCCTTAAATGACCACAACTAATACTGAAATAAAAATAAATGTAAACTAAATAGAAACACTAAAAAAAATGACAAAATTACCAAAACTAACATTGAAAAATATAAATATAAAATCTAAATATGATCAATATTGTAATATTATATAATTAATGCTAAAATCCAGCTGAAATACAATAAAACATATACACTGCCGTTCAAAAAAAATGGGATCAGTGAGATATTTAATAGTTTTTAAAGATGTTTCTTCTGCTCATCAAGGCTACATTTATTAGATTAAAAATCCAGAACAAAATGACTGTTTTCTGTGTGAATATATTTTAAAATGTAATTTAATATTTTAATTGATCATTAAAATATTAAAAAGAGAAGCATTTATTTAAAATGGATAATAATGTTCAGAACTACTGTTAACTTTACTGTTACTCTACTGTTCAAAAGTTTGGGATCAAGTTTGAGATTTTTATTCTTTCTTCTTTGAAAGAAATGAATACTTTTATTAACCAAAGAATCTATGAAATGAACAAAAAAGTCATAGCATAGATTTACATTTTAGAAATGTTTTATATTTGGTAAAAAAATGATGTTGTTTTTTACTTGTTATTCATCAAAGAATCCTGAGAAGAAAAAAATATCACAGGTCCCAAAAAATATATTTGCCTGCGCAACTGTTTCCAACATTAACAATTCTAGTAATAAATCAGCAGATTAGAATGATTTCTGAAAGGAGACTGGAGTAATGATGCTTTGTATCACAGGAATAAATTACATTTTAAAATATATTCACACAGAAAACAGTCATTTTAAAGTGAAATAATATTTCACAATATTACAGTTTTTTTCTGGATTTTTAATCTAATAAATGCAGCCTTGATGAGCAGAAGAAACATCTTTAAAAACCATTCAATATCTAACTGACCCCAAAGTTTTGAATGGTAGTGTATATATATATATATATATATATATATATATTTTGCTTTGCAACTACCTGAAATCAATACTATTAAATTTAAAGTACTAAAATTTGTCAAATTCAAATAAATGAAAGCTAAATAAAATAAGAAAATAAATACCAAAATGATAAACAACAATTCAAATATGAAAATGCTAAAAAAAAAAACATTAAACCTAACACTGTATTACTTAAAAAGCACTAAAATAACACTGCTGATAAAACAATTTATGCATGGTAATTTTTGTTAGTCTTGCTCAGCAGACGAGTCTGAACTCTCTTTGACACTTAACACAAGATGAATGCATTAAACCTCAAACTGCAGCTAGAAAATTACGCCATGCTGCTTCTTTTGAGGAGAAAAACAAACAGACAGCGAGAGCAAGTGAGCGGAGGAATAAACACCCTCTGGGCTGAATTGTACGGTTTAATGTGGGAACTCATGTGAATCGAGGCTGTCACAACAACCTGAGCTAAACTTCAGTCACTTCTCTCTGTTTCCACTGCACAAATCTTATTCTGTAACTAATACGTCTGGCATTGTGCCGCGTGTCACATGATTATACGAGACCGGAGCCGAGGATAAAGGTCAAATTCTTACTCCATTCAATCCTATTGAGTTCACAATAGCCCAGAACGAACTTGACGCGGATGACCGCGATGAAGGGCAAACTTAGTCTTTTTGATCATTCAGGCAGGGTGAATTACTAGATGTTTCCATCTAGACTTTATTTCTGCTGTCCTTAAAGAGGACAAATACAGGGAAAGGTTCCAAGAGAAGAGGGAACAAAAATAACAAGTGTGATAAGACCGAAGCCATTCAAAGGTTCAAGGTCAATAGAGTGTCAGTATTCATGTTCAGGTAAGGGTTCAGCCAGGGTTTAAACATAGCACTGGCACAGTCATCGTACAATAAATACACTGAGCGAAGTCCTACTTTCACATGCCTTTGATGTTTGTTTTTTTATGGAATAATGGCTCGAATGTTGATTTTTCACGACAACAAATTTGGAGAAATGTAGCATTGCATCACTTGCTCAGCAATGGATGCTCTGCAGTGAATGGGTGCCGTCAGAATGAGAGTAATCCACTTCATTAATGTCTTTAAAAGCTGTGTGTTTGTAAGAAACAAATCCATTATTAAGACATGTTTTACTTTCTTTAGGCTAAAATATGAATCCATATCCATAATATTGCTCTCTACAGTGGAAAAAGTCGACTGGTATGACAGATCTGGCAGCATTTACAACTGAAATTAGATGAAAAAAGTTTTAAACTAATATGTTGGTGGACTGTGATGTGAGAGGACAACAGGAGATGGAATTGGAGAAAGCATTATTAATGATTATGAACTTTTTAGATGGAAGCAACAGTTTAAAGGTAAAAAAAAAATGTTTCTTATAAAGATACAGCTTTTGGTTTAACAAGACTGATGGACTGGAGTGGTGGGGATTATTGTGATGTTTTTATCAGCTGTTTGGACTCTCATTCTGACGGCACCCATTCACTGCAGAGCATCCATTCCTGAGCAAGTGATACAATGCCGCAAATTTGTTCCAATCTAGAGAAAATAGACATGTTTGGGCATGATAAGTCCTGGAGACTCACCAGCATGACCACACACCAGTTGAGGATTCCTCTGTAGTTGCTGTAGCCGCTATTAGAGCTGAGCAGCGACTCCTGCAGCTTATGGCAGCTGAAGAGACAGAAAAAAATGAGTCAAGCAGTACCTGATGACATGTTTTCTACCAATAAGTTGTGCATATGCATCTCTGGTGTGATATATCCACTATTACAGGTATTTGGACACTTATGTCATATCTCGATGTTATTCCAAAGAGTAACATAACGCATCATCTGACGCAATGACATTTAGACAAGTAAATGTTGAAATCAGCGATGAAATGGCAGAGTTTGAGCAATCTCACCCTTTATGTGTAATGAGTGTATGAGGCGTGATTGATAAAGGTTATTATTGATTGAGGTCCTGTTGATCTTATCGGTTTTATCAGTGATTTCATTTGACAACAGCTCATTACCAGGAGGAGTGGCTCGACCTTCCCAGCGTCACCTGAGATCTATTCTTCTATGGACAATATACATCAGTGTTGTTATTGTTAACTAAAATTATTAAAAATAGTTCTTGTTACTTCTAATGAAGCTGAAACAAATCAAAATATTAATATTAAATTAATATTAAACATTATATATATATAAAAAAATATATGACTTGACAACTAAATTAAATCAAATAAAGTATTACAATTATTCAACTTTAATATAAAAAATATATATAACCTATATAACCTTAATTAACTTAATTAAATCAATAAAAATATATTTATAAAAGAAAAATTAAACATTAAGTCAAAAGTATTAAAATTATTAAAAATCTATGTAAAAAAAAGAATAATAAAATGACAAAAAAATTAATCTAAAATTGCAATAGTAACTAAAAGTATGACTATAAAAGCTAATTAAAAATATTAATAAAAACTATAACACTATCACCTCTTGTGTCTGGGTCAGGTAAGGTTAAGTTTGAGTTCTAGATATAGCTACTTATATAACTTTTTTATACAGAGTATGTATACTGCAAATGTGAAGATTATTAGCATGCAGAAAATACCAATATCTGCATTAAAATATGCACGGCACAGTGTTTATTGCACAGGAAGCACTAGTTGTTCAGAACATGTGTGTTATGGTTATTGTGAATGTTATTAAAAACCTAACACATGCATGAAAAGAAGAACCAGCATTACACAAGTTCTTTCACTTCCATTCCTGATTCAGGAGGCTGGAGAAAAAACATCATGATCACACACAGTGGTCACAGCTTCAAACCCAAGCAGACCAGAGTGACCAATCAACTGCCTGAGACTGACTGCTGCTGGAGTTATGATACTGTGATTACTCCATGTGCACCATTTCATATTGACAAACCTTCCTGCCTCTCTTCACTGTGCATGCACAAAGCATTAATTAAACTTGTATGACTATTGACTACCAAATGCTGAACATACTAGTTACTGAATATGTGTGTATACAGAAAATGCATATCAAAACTAAAAATCCATACTGTCATTGGAACTAAAAAAATAAACAAATAATATGTAAGGATTTTACATCACTATATGATAGTTTGCAAATTAACATATGCCAGTGCACACAACAAAATTACTAAAACTTAAACTGAAATTAATGCTAACTGAAAATATTGCATGAATAATAGCAAAATAAAATGCCATAGGCCTGTACATGTGTCTGTTACAGTATACAAGCATCATTCTCCTATCAATAATGATAGAGGCATGCTGCTCAGTCATATCAAGTCAAAAACATAGCATTTCCAAAACCCATTTTACCTGAAGGCGTCGTCGCCAGCATCGCTGTGATTCTTGTGTTTATTCGCGGGTGTTTCGTGTCTCTGCTCTTTCTCCTTCACCTGTCCGCTGAGGAGCGTCTCTGCTCCGCCGCGCTTCGCCTGAGCTCCCGCCGCGTCCCCGGCGATCGTGGTCCTCCGTTTGTGCTTCACCGAGCCCCTCTCGCTTTTGTCGCCCATGTTCGCGGTTATAATGAAGCAAACAGGCGCATCGTTTCTGTCATGTTGTTTCCGTTTCGCCGATCTATGTTATCAGCGCGCTGAATCGAATAAAACGCGGCGCATCAAGCTATCCGCGCTGCGCAAGCGTTGCGCAATGAGCTCGGCGACACCCAGATGCACCATGGCACAATTTACTCAGTCATAAAGCTACTGATTACACTGTTTTAAAATCATGTCCACGATATGCCAGTAGTTTGTCATTAATCACATTTGCTCTTATGCTGTGACTGGCGTTTGCCTAAAGAAATTTCTGTTTCGTTGGTGATGCTATTATAGATGTATAATCCACAAATAACTAATTAATTACATGATTATATCAGTTACCTACAAAAAATGAATTTTAAAAAAAAAAAATTAAATCTGACAAGGCCTTATAAGTCAAAGCAGGTTGCTGGGACTGCAATGTAAACACAGGTTCCAAGAAAATCATATCAATAAATGTACTTTGATTTTTGTTTGTTTGTTTTTGTTGTTGTTGTTGTTTTTTTTTTTTTTGGTTGCACAAGATGTGAGATTACGTTTTTGGTTTAAGTTACATCTCATAATTAATTTAAATTATGGTAATGATTATTGTTAATAGTCAATTAATAACAGTTAATTAGAAAATGGCAGTTATTAAGTTATTATATATATATAAATATAATAAATAAATTATAATTACATATATAGGCTATATATATATATATATATAGGTAATTATAATTTATTTATTTATTAAATTATATACTTATACTTATTAATAAATAATAATTGCTCTCTCTCTCTCTCTCTCTCTAGCCTATATACTATTTTATATGTATTCTATATATAATATTGAAATTGCGGCTCAGTTAGTCAGTGAAATATACAAAACTTAATAAATAAATAATGTAAATGAAAACACGCCGCATGTCTGTCATCATGGGCAGGTGTAGAATCACGTTTGAAATGAGCCAATGGCGTCGAGCCTCTCGACGTCTTTGAACCAATCAAGAGAGACGTTGACAGCAGTCACAGTTGGTTGAGTGACTCACCGGCGTTTAGCCAATGAGAGTCAAGCTCGGTTGACGAGCACTTACTCTTCCACGTCGCGACGCGGATCTGAGGAGAAACATAAACATCGCTTTCCTTTAATTTTTACTGTCAGTTTTAAATTAAAACTGTATTATAATCATCAGAAACGTATGTATTTGATATCCTCATGATTGTGAGTCGCGATAAGAGATGAAAAAAGCGAGGAAGCGACTGCCGGCGAACGGATCGCAAGCTTCTGTCAGGAAACATGAAGGTAACGTTACGTTACCGGTTCCGGTCCATTGTAAATTCCTGAATATAAGTGGGACATTCATTATGCTGTCGCTGACTGTGTAAGAAGTCCATTATGATGTGACTAAGTGTATGTTAAATCCATAAGAAACCCGTTTATATGAGAGATCTGTTATGTCACTGAATGTGTGAGGAGGTCCAGTATGTGGACACTGAATCATTGAAGCTGTGAGAGATCTGTCCGCGAATGAGTGAGAAATGTAGAATGATGTCTAGCTAATGGTTTATAATTTTCATTTATTCATGATTTAAATAATCGAGAGATCTTAAGCAGTTGCTGTACGTTATATTTGGTTAGGTTCATGTGCTACTCACTCACAGCATCTTAATTTTGTTCCTCATATTTAGTTTTGCTGGCTCAACCACTTAATGATATATGTACATGAAGCTCTGGCTATGATGTTTATTACAGTTATTGCACTGTGATTTAAGCCAGTGCTCAGTTTACAGCGATCTGGGCTTTAACTTGGCAGTATTGTTAATGTTGTTTCCTGCCTCATGTTTGTATTTTATCTGTAGAACAATTGCCCTGGAAGAAACAGAAGCTCCTGGACATCCATCATGCCCTGAACAGCGACCCCGTGGACATCGAGACCCTGCGGCAGGCGGCTGTGAGTGAAGGCGGGTTGCTGACAGATGATATCAGAAGAAAAGTTTGGCCCAAACTCCTCAGTATAAATGTGTACAGTCTGCCTGCCAAACCCTGTAAGTATGTGTTTGTGGATCATACCGTAAAAACTTAAGTGGTTTTTTAACTCTTTTTCTTATTTCCCTCATTTAAAGCCAAAGATGTCCGAGAAGACCACAAAGACTACAGACAGGTGGTGCTCGATGTCAGAAGATCAATGCGGCGTTTCCCGAAAGGTCAGTGTCTGATAAATGAGTCAAAAAACATGACGCACCATCACATGATTTGATCCATTCACTCTGGACTGTTTTGAGACATTCTTAATCAATCAATCACTTTTATTTATATAGCGCTTTTAAAATAGGAGAACAGAGTGATGATGTATAATGACGAGATTAAACTATTTATTTATTAAATGCAAAGACGAGAATAAAGTTGAACGCACCGTCGCACCGGTGTGATGTTTTTTTTTTTTTAACTTGCTTTAATCCCTAAAATGTTCTATATTTTCAGGTTTAAATGTTATTTTTATTATCATAATTTTTTTTTTATCTGTGCCCACCTCACTGAGAACATCTCAATATTCTTCTTCATATTAATATTTGCTTCTATAATCACCACTGACAACTTCCCAGTGTTCTCAATCCCTCACTGTGAGTTCAGGACAATGCATTGATTGTGTGTTATCTATTCCAAAACAAATACCTTGAGCTTCCCATGTGATATTTGGTCATGTTTGCAGCTGCAATAATCAGTCCGACTTTTACATGCCATTATGTCTACCGAGTGTGTTTGATCCTACTGTAATGGAATAATTAATTTCCATGGTACAGAGCTTTTTTTAGTACTGTGCTTGTTTTTATGATGATGTGATCTTTCTCAGGCATGCGTGTGGATGAGCGAGAGGTTCTCCAGGAGCAGCTGATCGACATCATTCTGGATGTTTTGAGAAGAAATCCTCAGCTGCACTATTATCAGGGTTATCATGACATCGTGGTGACCTTCCTGCTGGTGGTGGGAGAAAAGATGACCATTGCAATTATGGAGAAACTGTCCAATCATCATCTCAGGTGAATTAACCTGACCTTATGTTTTTCCCCACCTGTTATTGATTATAATGTTATCTTTAGCATCTCGCATCGAAAGAGAATTTAGTTTCACTTAACCGTTTATACACATATTTTAGGATTATAAATCAAAAATTTGACTGTTGCAACATTAACTTGCACATTTAAATTGGTACACTTGGCAGGCGCTTTTATCCCAAGGGACTCACATTGCAATAGTATTTTATCAGTTGCATTCTGAGGGAGTCGAATCCATGACCTTGTAGCTACTGAGCTACAACAATGCTTCTTTTTATGTTGCTCTGATGTTGATAAGTATTCTTATCTTAAGTTTCATTCTGCTGGGAACTGCAGGGATTTCATGGACCCCACCATGGACAACACAAAGCACATCTTGAACTACCTAATGCCCATTCTGGAGCGAGTGGACAAAGAGTTACATGACTTCATGATCAGGTAGACTGCTGACAAGTGATTATCTGTGATTGATCCATGCTTATTCTATGCAACTGCAGTTTCTCCAGAGTTTAAACACTAAGGTAGTTCTGGCTCTAAATTGTTTGGATCAGGCATGTTTGAAGCTGTTGTAAATAACAGCTGTGATTGCATATCAGTTATACATTAATGCATCAGCCACAAACAGCCTCCAATTAAAATAATGAACTATATAGCTTGGCAGAAGGTTGTTTGCTGTTGTTTGTTATTGAAAATGGAAGCCTCTCCCAGAATAAAAACAGGAGTCCTGCAGATCTTAAATACTCTTATTTTTCCCTTCTGCAAGTTAAGAACTTAAATCAGAGTAGAAAGCCATTCATAAATGTATAAAGTAATAGCATTAAATATTGAAGTTAAAGAAAATGAATACCTTCCAGATATTTAAACAAACTTAAATCAAGATGATACATTTACTTGAGATGCGAATGTCAAACAAAGTCTTGAAAAATTAAACAAAATTATATGAGTTTGTCCTTAAAACCTTACATTTTCTTTAAGTCTTAGATTTGCTGTCATAAAACCTGCAAAAACATTGGCAGAAACAATAAATACAGAATTGCAAATCTGTTTAGATATGTCACAATTCATTCTTTATATATTAAGAGAAACAAAGTCCAAAAAAAAACTTATAATTCTGTTCTAGGAACAGTTAATACGTCTAATAAAAAGTTAAATTTTATCAACATTTATTAAAGCCTTATGACTTATGGTTATGCGTTACCAATGTTATTTCATAAAGAATAAGTTCATCCATTATCATCTAAAGGGTGATTAACAAAACCTTACATCCAAGACAACAGAAGAATGTGTGCTTCCTCTCCAGTGCATTACTGAAAAATGTGTTTGTTACAAAATGAGCGTTGAGTTTTTTTCTCATGTAATCGGCTTGTTGTGATCCCAGATTATTAATTTATATGTGTCCGACCAGCTGAGGTTAATTAACTTCTCTGTCCTGAAGAGGGCAGCAGAGGGCATCTTTAAACGACTAGACCGAGTCATGAAAGAGTGTTGCCTGTTAACAGGTTTATCTTTGACTGTTACACACTGTCTGTGGCTATAAAAGCTGCTGAAATCTGTGATGTGGATTTTGACTGTCTGTACGTCTGCTGCCGGTAGGGGGTAGCTGGTTACACTGAATCAGGCGAGAGAAGAGGAGTGTGTAGTAGATGTACAGTTCACTTCACCTCTGTCAGATCAAAACTGATTCCCCTGCAAGGACACACACACACAGGCACTTTATGAAATGCGCTAAGGGAGATGGTTTTGTGTGGAGTCCTTCATCAAAGTCACTGTCACAGGGCTCAACAGTGAGAATTTGGACTTCACTGATTTTTACAATCCCGGACCAATATTTTTACTCAAATATATATATGTAATGTAAAAAAAAAAATGTGTGTGTATATATATATATATATATATATATATATATATAAAATAAAAAATAAAAAGATCTATCTATCTATATGTATGTCAAATACAAAAATTGTGTGTGTTCCAATAATGAATAATTCAACTTTAAATATACTGTATATACAAACTGTGTATATACATTTAAAAAATAATAATAATAATATATATATATATATAAATACTTACAATTGTGTGTGTATCTTAATTATTATATTGTTAATATAGTTATTTAAATTCTAGTAATATTCTTAAAAATATGCACTAACAAATGTACAACACATAATTACTTTCAGTAAGTAGTTTTTTTTTTAATTAATGTTTTTTGGAAACATTTTATTTTGCCTAAATATGTTTTTTTTTCATTTGTTAGTTTTAAGACTTTTATCAGTAAACCTAATTGCGTGTTGTTTATTCAATTAATGTGCATATTTACTTTTATTTGAGTGTTTATATAATTTACATTTGTTTGTTACTGTTGCAGTTGTTACTTTCCACTGTTTCTGATGTTTTCTTATTGTAATAAATGAGAAATAATAGTAATAACTGTTTAGAGTTTACATTAAAATGTTTGCAAATAAAGAAGTATAGTGCAAAATGTTAATGAATTAATAAATTAGTTATTATTATTATTAGCAAAATTTACTAAACCTCACAGAAAACAAAATATTGACATTTGCATGAAAATGCTTGTTCGTGGTAAAGAAATATAAAGCTGTGAACATATGAATGTAAGCACTATGCTGAATCTTACATACTAATAATCGTTAATGTTAATGTTCCTTTCATGCATCTTAAATGTTGTCAGTCTTTTTTTTTTAATCAGTTTAGTTTAGTCAGTTTGTCTTTTAAATCCTGATGCTTAAGGTTGAATGCTTTCTTGCTGTGTGACTCTCTTCATGTAAAATCTGTTTGATGTGGCAAGCCAACAGAATTGTTGATATTGTTGATACGCTTTTGTGACATCATAAATGTCTGTCGACTTGTGTGTGTGTGTGTGTGTGCAAGCGTTCACATAAACCTGTGGCTCTGCATTGCGTGCGGCTTTTCTAGCTCTCGTTTGTAAAAGCAGGTTATTTTTAATGGCGACATTTAAAATGTAGAGAATAAGAGGTTCTTCATCAATATTGCATGCATGCGTCTCACCGTGGCGCTGGTCCACAGGTTTAATGGTGTTGCTCACTCAGGTGCTGTTGCTTTCGCTTTTATGAATCTTTCCAAACACGTTAATAAAACCGCAGAACTTTTAAAAAGCCCATGAGTGGATAAGACTGCCTAAAAAAGAAATGTTATTTTCCGTTTGTGTTCGTGCATGAGTCGCCCCGTACAGAGAAGCATTTACTGAGCTCTTAAAACTTCGGATGACGCTGCTGTCTTGTTTACTACAAGGGTTTCATCCATTGCCAGTTATTACAAATTCATTATTATTAGATACACAAGGTGTGGCTCGGGTGCAATTTGAAAAATCCAAGATTTCTCACCAGACGATTTGAATGGCTATATTTGAAAAGAATGAATCATTTGAGAGTTAGTGGGGTGATGCCCTGCAAAGGTATTCATATCCCTTCATTTTTTAAATTCTCGTTTTATGTGCCTTATGTTAAACTGCTTTAAATGACCACATCAATCTACACTCCATACACCATAGTGACAAAGAAAAAAAAGATAAGTGCATTGCATAAGTATTCATACCCTTAACTCAGTACTTAGCTGAAGCACCTTTATAGCTTCAAGACTTCTTGGTATGATGAAACAAGCTGTGAACATCAGCATTTGTCAATTATCAGCCACTCTTCTCCTCACTTCTTCACCTCTCAAGCTCTGTCAGGTTGGATGAGGGCAGATGCACATGCTCCGGTTTCTCCAGAAATATTTGACTGAGCTCCCAGGCTGTGTCTGGGCCACTAAAAGGCATTCAGTCGTCTATAAACCACTCTTGCTGTGTGTTTAGGGTCATTGTCTTGTTGGAGGGTAAACCTTTTTGGTTTCCTTTAAGGCTTGAGTCTTGCTTTTTGATGAGTCCCTCAGTCCCTGCTGCTGAAAAACAGCTCCACAGCATGAGGCTGACCCCAGCACACTTTACCTTTGGGATGGTATTCTGGAGGTGATGAGCAGAGCTGGTTTCCTTCAGACGTGATGCTTAGAATTGAGCTTCAGCAGGCTTTTTTGTTGCATGTGTGGGGAATATAAGTAATTTAAAGCTGTCTAACATAAGGAAGCAATGCAAGCATTTTTTATTTTTTGAAAAACATGTATTTGTGAAATCCCGTAGAGCAATAGAAAGGCCTATGATACAATTTGTTTCATGATTTATTATTGTAAAATGTATTGTAATTATGAAATAAAAAAATTGAACAAAATAGTTTATATTAAAAGTTTTGATACTCAAAATTGCATAATAAAATACATTTATTTTTACAGTAAAATTACAATTCTAATGTTTTCATCTAAAAGCATTAGGAAGCATTTCAAAAGTTCCTTTTTTCAATTAAAATAAAAGCTCTATGGTATAAATGTTTAAAAGGACTAAATGCAACTTATTAAAAAATAAAAAGTAAATAAATATTTACATTTGTTACATAGATGTGTTTCTCCAATTTTCTCTGCGTGTTTTTATTTTTTAATGTAGTAATGTACATACAATCTCATGGCTGGTAAAATAAAAAAAAATCTGTGTCTGGTTATTTTTTCCAAGTCCACTGGCAGGTCACTTTTGTTCTCGTCTTACATGTACTCGTGACCTTGCAGCACATTTACAGGGTGGAGAAAAGGCCTACAGCAGCGTAAAATTGCTCGCATGGAATATCAGTGACATCAGTGACGGTGATTAATGAATGTGTCAGACATGCGTTCCTCTGTTTTGCACATGCTAAATGCTCGGGTGGGTTTTCAGGGGAGTTTCAGGAGGATTCGCAGCAGCTCTGCTGAGTCCTGTCATGTTTGAATGTCGATTTCACAGATTACAGGCCCTTTCAAAGGTCATGTTGCCATTGAACGTGTTTATTTATGCCGGATGCACACTGTACATGACGCATACGAGCACGCCGCTCCGTTATACATGCTTAATGCTAGTTTTTGTGCTTCTGTGATGATCACGGACCTCAGTTACTGGGCTAATTGATGAGTTGTCTTCAAATATATGAATGTGCTCTGAAACAAAATTACTAATGAATAAATCAAGTTACTTATAGATTAATAAATAGATAAATGCATTGCTAATAAAATTACTAATAGATTAATGAATCAATTACTAATAAATTACAATTACTCATAGATAAATGCATTACTAATACATTTACTAATGGATTAATTAATAAATTGCTAATAATTAAAAAAAATCACAATAGATTAATGCATTACAAATAAAATAATTTATAGATTAATCAATACATTTTTAATTAATTTAATACAATTGCTAAAAGATTAATGCATTACTAATATAAATTATTTATAGTTTAATGAATAACTAATGAAATTACTGAAAAATTGATTAAATAATAATAAATTGCTAATTAAGGAAAACGACTAATCATTTAAAGCATTACTAATAAAATAAATATAGATTAATGAATAAATTCCGAATAATTAAAAAACATCCTAATAGATTAATGCATTACTAATAAAATTACTCCTAGATTATTTAATGCTGTAAAACATATTTTTACACATTGTTAGTTCATGATTTCTAATGCATTAATGTTACCAGATGAGGGCTAATAACTGATGTCTTTGTGTTGCAGGTCTGAGGTGGGCACCATCTTCGCCCTGAGCTGGCTGATCACATGGTACGGATATGTCCTGTCAGATTTCCGGCATGTTCTGCGGCTCTATGATTTCTTCCTGGCGTCTCACCCACTCATGGCCATCTACTTCGCCGCTGTGGTAAGGAGTAGCGTCTCTTTGTGCTCTGTGCTTTATTCGCTCCATCTCCAGCCTCTCAAGGACATCGAGGCAGTGCTGCGTTTTGACCTTTTCAGTGTTCGTGAGAGAGAAGGACTGAAGGGTCTTTAAAACTATTTTTAACTTGACTGGGCATCCTTAAAACTCAGTGCTCCCGCCACAAGATGCTGAAAAAGCCACTTTCACATTTAAATTACCGTAAAGTTGTCAGATTGACTTTACTGGTAAACACATCATATCTGCTGTTTACAGCAGCAACAGCTTTTCATCTTTTTACTGTTAAGATACCATTCACACATCAGCACCAGAATACTCCAGGATGTCAATCACTGGAAATGACCTTTAAAGGCTGTGCTGTTTTCTTCATTTGCCTGGACGAGAAGCGCTTTAGTTTAGTTTACTTTCAAGTTTTTGACTTCCAAGAAATGAGCACAAGGTACAAACATTTTATATATATATATTTATTTTTTAAACAGAACAATATTGATATGAGCATCAAATTTATAAAAATACAAGGTCAAATATTAATTTATTAGCTTAACTCAACTTCTATTTTGTTTTTCATTTATTATTATAATTATTATTATTGTGTTTAAAAGGGCTGGGTATAATATGGCTGAAAACTGTATCATGATATCAGTGTTTCTGCTAATTATGGATATTTTTATGAGAAAAATATATTCCATTTAAACACTTTTATTTTAAACTTATCCTTCCTCTGATCATAATATTAAGACAGAAATGTCAACAACCATGGAAAACTCAAATAATTAAAATGTAAACTGCGTCTAAAGTACTCTCGGCCAGGAAGAACATAGCGTGGGTCAAGCACGTGTATAAGCTTTTTATAACCTGGCTTCTCGACAGTGCTAAGCGGCTATATGATATGCCACTGCCTCTGTTATATCTTTGTACCTGCTTGTGCGGTGTTGCAGCTACAGATGTTGTTGGTTGAATGCGGCTGTGCTCCAAAGGGTGAGCGCGGCTAAGGTGGTACATCAGGTTCGTGGACGACGGTCTTGCATAATATGCATACGACATTGGTCTGACTATGGTCAGACTTATAATATCCAAAAAACTGCCATACTGGCGATCTGACTTCCTCTTTTATTTACAGTTTCCTCACTCGCTGCGGCACTTATTTTCTGCTTATGAAGAGGAATCCAGCAGACCAGCACGAGACAACGATGTGCCGCAAACAGACTGATACTGTTACATGATTGGCTGTCAGCATATCACTCCCTACGTTGCTAGGTTACCAGAGAGCGAGTGCCTTTGTAAATGCGACCAAACTAGCTTCGCAACCTCTGTTTTCTTCCGACGAAGAAACACTGTTTCTATTGAAACTATTGAAATACTGTTTTATCACACAGCCCTAGTGTTTAATATAATACACTTTCAAATATGAGTATAATGTTTATTATTATGATTATTTAGTTATTTTATGAGATATATATTAGGATTATATGTTTATTTTAAAATATTTCTTTTTTTTTTATATTTAATTCAATTTAAATTCTTAAACTTTCGTTGCAGATGAAATGATAATATCAGTAATAATAAGAATGAAATGGTTTATTTTGTTTTCTAGATTCCTTTTGTTTTAATATTTAATAATAATAATAACATTATTATTTTAATTTCACTATGAAATCTTTAATATTTAAGAGTAGTTCAGTTAGTTGCAAAGTCAACATTTCTAGGTATTTTATTTAATATTTATGTTATTTTCTTTCAGCTTCATTTCAATGACTGCATTTTGTTTAGTTTATAGTTTTTAGTGTTAGTTAACAGTAACATCATTGGTCTTTACTGGTAATATTACATCTCATCAGATTGCCAGTGTTGATTTACTCGTTTACATGTGATCTCTTATAAAATAAATATTTTTTCATTAACGAATTAAGGCTGTATGTGTCCATCTGACACGTCTAACATGAAAAAAATGTCTCTATGTCTTTTGCTATGAACAGTAGTTTATACTTTTCCCGTGGTTACAGTGAATTTCCAGGCGGTAATGAGGACGGAGAGCAATCCTCCACATCGTATAACCCCTCAGACTATATACAAGCTTTTGTAATCCTAAAGAGGATGTTGTTTACCATGTTTTGCCTCCGTATTTGTTAATTCGCTTATTTAGGCGATCGCTAATTCATAAGCACAACAACAACAAACGTGGCTCCAAAGAGGAGAGGAGAATTTTCTTTCTTTTTCCACTCCTTCCTCATCTGATGCAGGAATCGAGGGCACTTTGTTGTAACGGGATCAGTTAATTAAACAACTCTAATGAATTCACCAGAGGTTTGTGTGGAAGGCTGCGTGTTTGTGCCTCTTTCTTCTGTCTCCACGAGCTGCTCCCCTGCTAGAGACAACAGCGAAAGCAAAGGGGGCCAGCGGCCGTTTGAAGTCAGGATAAGAAAGCCAGCAGGAAATGTAGTTCATCCTGCTTCTTAGGTAGTGCGTGTGCTGGGGTTCGCCGCTGGACGTGACCCAGCTGAGCTCTGAACAGCAGAAACCGGGCTGCTCTTATTTGACCTGTGCTGGGATGGACTGTAGACACATGCTGGAGTCCATCTGATCGACTGTAGTGAGCATCTGTGAACTACGGCTAGTCCTTACAGGCAGCTTGTCAGTGAAGGAAACAGTTTAGTTTTGGTCCAAACTAAATCACCCACTTAGACTGAAAGAGAGGAGATGTAAATTAGCAATTAGTACTTTTGCACAGAAGAAAGAAAACATTTACTTCTTTTATTGATGTTTTTTTCTCATATACTGTAAGTCTAACAAGTTGTATTTTTTGTTTTTGTTTTTGCTTAAAACAGGAAAAAGCTAACAAAATAAAATAAATAAAATTAACTTTAAAAAAAAGTTTCAAATGTGTCTGAAATGGGGTTCAACATGCAATTTTTTTTTTTACTCAAAGTAATTTAAAGTTGGTATTTTTGTGTATTATAATTTATTTACTGCATTAATTTACAAGTAAAAAAAATTCATTGTCTTATCCTTAGAACAATAGATATATGTGAAATAAAGTTGTCTTATATATTAAATATATTAAGGCTAAATATAATCAAATTATTTTTTAAATATATATAGATATTATTTATATACATTTATTATTTATTATTATTATTTTTAATATTATTTAATTTGTTTAGTCCTTTTGGTCTTTTACATTGATTTGATTTTTTATTTATTTTTTTTACATTTACCTTGGCTAATTTGTTTAGTATTTGTTTGTTTGTTTTTTTATTGTTTCTGATCAAACCTGATTATATCACCGATATTACAGTTAAATATGTTGTTCTTCTTTTGAATGTCCTGTTTATGTGCTTCTAAGTGATTAAAAATCTATTATTTTCTATTTTTCATATTTTATGAAGTTAAAAACCTTTTGTCTACTTGATGAAATGAAAATCTTCCTTAGAAGTGCAAGTAACGGTACGTTCACACGGGGCGGCAGCGTCAACGCTTCCCATTGACTTTGAATGGGTGATGTCAAGCGTTGCCGAAAGGAATTGTGGATCCGTCGGCGGCGGAATTTTTCAACTTCTGCCGCGGGCAACGCAAGTGAAGCGCCGCCGACGGAAGCGTCAGCCAATCAGATCGCTCTATGCAAATACAGTAGCCAGGCAGCA
>JAUCMS010000128.1:503080-525261 GCA_032357445.1 Enteromius radiatus | reverse complement strand
TTTGGTTAATTTGCAGCCCTGTTATAAAAAGTGTAACTGTTACCGTCATGGAGAGAGATGTGTAGGGGAGTGACTTCCTGATATACAATGCAATGGGGCGCCACCTGAAATCTTGCCTAGGGCGCCAAATTGGTTAGGGCCGGCCCTGGAGCCAGGTTCACTTCATGAAAACAAGCTAACAGAACCCCTATGGAGCTAGAATCATTATGTTTAAAAGGGAGGTATAGTTGGGTGTCATCAGCATATGAGTCAAATGATACTCTATATTTAGAAAAGATGGAACTCAATGGCAGCAAATATAGAGAGAACCGTGTTGGAGCCAGAATAGATCCCTGAGGAACGCCACAAGAAAGACAGGCAGTAGAAGAGGCCTGAAAGATTCTCCAGTCGGGAGATGAGTATAGAGTGATCAACCATATCAAATGCTGAGCTGAGGTCTAGGAGGACCCGAGATACAGCCGTAGCACTGTCAGTAGCCAGCAAAATGTCATTAGTAACTTTCAGTAAAGCTGATTCAGTACTGTGTCATTTTCTAAAACCTGATTGAAAGGAGTCATAGATCGAAGAAAAGGGTGTAGCTGGGGGAATACAATCTTTTCTAGAGTTTTAGAGATTAGAGATTGGTCTAAAATTGCCAACATCACGATTTGGTTTCTTCAAAAGTGGAGTTATGAATCATGTTTCAAAGACATATTAATGAAAAACGTAAGATCAGGGCCAACAGTATCAGCAATTTGCTCAAAAAGTGTGATGGAGTACTATCATACGGACAAAAGGTAGGTTTCAGGTGAGCAATAATATCTTTACAGGTCTGAAGGGAAATGAGACGAAATGTGCTCCAGATAGGAGAGCACCCAGTTATTACAGGTGAAGAATGCAAAGCTGCTGAAAAGTGTGGCCTTGACCTTACTCTCAATAAAAAAAGCTCAAGACGTTTTCACGTACAAGATCAGACATAACGGGGAAAGTGTCAACAGCTGGGTTTAAAACGGCATCAATAGTAGAATATAAAACTTTTGGTCTACGATGGTGTTTGGAAATAGTGTCCGAGATAAATTTGAATTTTGCAGTCTTAACAGCTTTTTGAAATGCAGAAAGAGACTCGTTTCATAAGACACCTGCAGCCTGTCCTTACGCCATTTGAGTTCAGCTTGTCTGAGTCATTGATCCAGGGAGCAGGCTTTTTGATAGAATGCTTAGTCTTCAAGGGAGCAGTGTCATTAAAACTAGTATTGTTAAAAAGATTAAGATGAGTATTAGCATCAGAACTTACTGCAGACGAGCGTGCGTCAGCTGCCTTATACGCAGAAGTAAAATCCTCCCAGGCTGTAGGGGAGAAGTAGCGAACCCAGCGAGCCGTCGCCGATGTAATACTTGAGCAACGAGGACAGGCAGATGTAAAGGTCAGAGAAAACTAACTCTCCGATCTCCAACTCTGTAATGGACAACCCAAATAGAAAATACTAGGTCCAAAGTATGCCCATGAATGTGCGCTGGGCTTTGCACGCATTGAAAAAAGCTGAAAGAGTCCATAAGATTACAGAAATCTTTGGATAGCGGCTTTCCAGGGCAACAAACGTGAAAGTTAAAATCACCAAGGAATAAAATGTGATCATACATGGCCAAAAAATCTGCAAATTCACTATATATATATCTATATCTATATTGATATATCATAAACTAGAAACTAGACCAACTTTAAGGCACTTTAAGCTGTTTTCTAACTTCAGAACAAAAGCCAACATTTGAATTTGACCGTTTTTGCTTTTCTAGTTAAAAAATAATCACATTTCTTTAAATTCATCTTAATTGTTTCCTTATATTAAATTTTAGAGTCCACCTCGATTCAAATTCATGAACTGAGGTTGAAATTAAAACGGCTTTCTCAATTCAATTTTGAATGTCATAATATCTCATGCAATAAACTGCTTCAAAAGTAATTTGTCCAGATTATGTGATTATATGATCATTTAACGGGGAAATTAAGCAGAAATACGGGTCAGCCTATGTTTTTGGGCAAGTGTGAATGCTAGTAACCGAGTAAACAGCGAAGCTTCTTTGTTTGTGTACTGGCAGCTCGCCGCGGGAATCCTTCAGTCTGCAGACGTGTAATTTAGATTTAATGTATTGGCCAGAGACCAAAGACTGCAGGTAATGACTTACGCAGTCAAGTTGCTGTGTTAGTTACTCTAAGAGAGTGACACAAGGAGGTGAGTGCTGCAAACACTTCTCACAGACGCATTTTAAAGCATCACCGGCACTCTCATGGTGCGAAGACTGTTGTTAAAGGTCGACAGCATGATTATATAGCCGTCTAATGCTTTGCTTTTTGATTGTAGTGGGTTTACCTGTTGATAAATGCTCTGATGTTGCTGTGAGCTATACACAACCTGCCATAGCATTTAAATGTGTAGCATGAGATGTGATACAAATTGTACAGAAACCAGTTTTCTTTAGATTTATTTGTTTTCTTACCAGTGGATCCTCTGGAGTGAATGGGTGCCGTCAGAATAGGAGTCCAGCTAATTAAAAACATCACAATAATCCAGTCCGGCTCATCTTGTAAAGTGAAAAGCTGCATGTTTATCATTAAGACATTTTTTATTTATTGTTTTTGCTTCTGGCCAAAATGTAAGTCCATAAACCTTAATGTCCACCTCTTGCATCAAAAGCCTATAAGTTTACTTACACCTTTATAAGTTTCTTTTTTTACTGCTTTGGCTTGTAAACGGTGCTTCATATTTCTCTCCTGATTCAAATGAGATGATTTTGACTGGAGAAAGCAATATTATGGATAGAGGACTCTTATTTTGCCAACAGTTTGAAGTTAAATACATCCTAAAGATGCATTTGTTTCTTACAAAATGCAGCTTTTCGCTTCTCAAGATCTTAACTGATGGACTGGAGTGGTGTGGAGTATTCTTGAGATAATGTTGTTTGGACTCTCATTCTGACGGCACCCATTCACTGCAGAGCATCCATTGCTAAGTAAATGATGCAATGCTCCAAATCTGATGAAGAAACAAACACATCTGCGTCTCGGATGGCCTGAGGGTGAATGCATTTTCAGCAAAGGCCATTTCTAGGTGAAATATTTCTTTAAAGAAAGTGTTGCATTTTTTGTGTTTCTCCTACTAAAGTGTTTCGAATCAGTTTGAAACTAACTTTTTGGAGCTTGCGTGCCTGATATTAAAGAAATCTGACATCTGTGTCACACTCTCACCTGTTTTGTACCCATTTCTGTTAGTAATTTGCAGTCACGTTCATTTGCAAGAACTAAAACTGTTGGCTAAGCAACACCGAAGTGATGTTGACAATAGCGCTCTTTTTATAACAGCAGGTGAGGAGAGCGAGAATCCAGAGAGAGTGACAGAAAGCCAAGACACTGAGCGATGCAGAAGTCGATGGCGTCTCTGCGATGAGTTTCTTCCTTCCATATTGCCCAGCCCACAGGTATCATTACAGGCTTCATGAAGATAATATTCCAAACACTCAATACCCCGTGCCAGAAAAAGCCCCTCACGCAAAATCCATTATCCAGACATCTTAGATAATGGGATTCCACTTCCCCGACTCAGCTTGCAGCCCTGCAGAGTGGCCGTAATAGACTCATAATCAGTTTTTATCATTATTTCTCCCAGCGCTCCAACGTCTCTGCTGTGCTACGCCACAATGATCTGCTCTCGGTGCGAGATGTATCACGACCGATCCAGCCCGGTCGCGGTGGGGGTGGAAGTAGGTGGAAGGAAGCGGACCGAAGGCCAAGCGTTAAAGCTGGACACGTGTTACCATCTGGTGCCGAGAGCAGAGGTTGAGCAGGGGCCCGGTCGGGGGCCAGAAGTCTGTCATCCTCGCTCTGTGTCAGCTGGAGAGAGATGGAGCGCTCAGGACAGACTGATCAGCATCTGGATCACAGCCCGACAGAGCCACAGCTTTACTGAGACTTCAGTGCTGCAGTCATAGCTGCGTTTCTATTACTGGAATAATAAAACTTTGACAGTAAAGAAATGTATATAGTGGTTTCTTTAATATTTTATCATTTAAATAATAAAAATACTTTGATAAGGATTATTTTTATTTGTTTTATGAATATTATTAAATGCTATTTTAGGGTTTAGTAAATAATAATCATATTTATCTATGTTAATTTTTTTTTTTTGATTATTATTTTTATCATTTAAATTCAAAATATTGAGGATTATAATAATAATAATAATAGTAATATTTATATTTTTTCATTTTATATTGCAATAATAAAATAAAAATGTTTAAAGAATTTAATCAATAATAATAATAATATATATATGTTTTTGCAGTACAATAAATAATAATATATTTATTAAATAAAATGTATTTATTTCTGTCTGTCTCCCTATCCGTCTGTCTGTCCATCTGTTCCTCTGTCTGTCCGTCTGTCTGTCCATTTGCCATTACGTCCATCTTTCTGTCTGTCTGTCCATCCGTCCATCAGTTGGTCCACCAGTCCATCTGTACGTTTGTTTGTCCATTTGTCAATCCATCTGTCTGTCTGTCCATCTATCCATCAGTCAGTCTGCCAGTCCATCTGTATGTTTGTCTGTCCATCCGTCTGCCGATATGTCCATCTTTCCGTCGGACAGTCCATTTGTCTGTTTGTCCATCAGTCCCTCTGTCTGTGACTCCTTCCTCAGATGCCGTTTGTTTGTGTTCTGTGTTTGACTGAATGTAATGAATGTAGACTAGCGTTTGGTGGTTTCATTAGCACGGACTCTAATCTCATCTATAGTGAATTTCAGACACGCACCGCTGAACCTGCAGATAGGACGTTTCTTTCAGATGGAGGTTCTCCGTCACTCTTGTCCCCGTGACCGGCAGATCAGCCGAGCTGGGACAAGCTTGGGTAGATACTCATAATTTAAATACATCATGTAAATAATTTAAACTGCCTTTATAAATAAAGTTTCTAACAAAAACTTCATTATTGTTCTTAATAAAAAATGTTATTTTTATTCATATATTTATACATGCATTTATTCAATTATTAATGATCATATTTAATATATTTCGTTAACTGAGATTAATAGTTATAGATATAGGTCATTACAGTCTAATTTTATTTATTTTTATTCTATAAATGCACTTTCTAACAAACATATTTCTATTATTCTAGTATTTATTTCACTGTTTTCTATTATTGTTCATTCAATTTATTAGATTATATAGCATTAGTATAGTATTAAATTGTATTATATTGTAATATAAATGTATTAAAGTGTAATTATTTTAAATAATCCTTATAAACTTTACAGACAGCGTGGAGTCAGTATAATTTAAAATATATAGTTTTATTTTTTAAAGTAAATTGTTGTTGTTTTTTTATGATTAAAATATTTAAACCGATTATTATATGAATTTAATAATTTTAAATAAGCAGTATTTAGTTAATTGGAAACTCAACAAACTTTATATATATATATATATATATATATATATTTTTATAAATGTTTTCAATTGTATTAATTGATAAAGATTAAAGAACTGACCGTTCTTTAATCAGGTTATATATATATATATATATATATATATATATATATTGTATTTAGTTTTTTAATTTTCTATTTTGAGATTTAAATATTTTATTTTTATTTTTTGCAAATCTGGGAAATGAAGTCAAGTCAACCCAGCAACAGCTTGTAGAAAGTATCTCCTTCACATTGGCTTACGAAGGAAGAAGCTGCATGAAGTTATTGAGCTGCCATGTTTCCTAGTTGTTTAACCTCTTCCTGCAGGATCACAGTGGCAGATGTAGCCTCAAACCTAATGTTGGCAAAGAGAGCGAGAAGAGCAAAATAGAAACGCCACACCGCAGTGAGTTCACAAGCGTGACTGATTCAGATCTCATCTGTGTCTCACAGCAGAACACCAACGAGACGCTCACAGACCTGAAAACAGAAGAATCATTCACAATCGCTCAGACCGCTCTGACATGACGCTAACCCGTTAAAGTGGAAGTAATGAACTTGTTTTTGTCCGTGTGGCTCGAGGACTGGTGATGAGTAATGAAGAATTATTCCCACAGACGCTGTCAGTCGTGTTCACACTGCAGCTCTCTTTTGGAGGGTTAAAATGTGTTTCAGCTCACACTGTTTGATTTTTACAGGTACTAGTGATAACTGAATTCACATGAAACCTGTTGAGTGTGAACAAAGCATTGAATACATTTTAAGCATTGCATATTCGCATGAAGTTAAGAACTTTTTTATTTTTGTAACTCTGTTGCAGTGCATCACATCGTACTGTTGTCACCGTGGCCTCTCATGAAAACATGCCTCTTCTTCTGAAGACAGATGGAGGTACAGTTTTTAAACTCATCCACAGATTTTTCATTTTATTAAATATTTTGCCAGACTTTTATTTTATTTAGTGTGCATATTTTCTCTGTTTATCAACTATAATTAACTTTACTATCAGATTGTGTGTGTATGTATATAATGTTCATTTTCAATAAGAGATAACTCAGAAATCATGTTTTTTTATTATGCACTCCAGTTCATTTAAATCAAACTGCAGATGCTTATTTTGACTAGCTTAAATAACTAATAACTAAAAAACAGCTATAAAAACATAATAAAAAGAAACAAGATTTTTGAAAAAATTGACTTATAAACTCTTCATATAAAATAAACTCTATATAATTATTATTATATATATAATAATGTGTATTCTGTGTGTTAATAATATTAATATATAATAAATATTATATATATATATATATATATATATATATTATTATTTAAAAGCTCTCAATTGAATTTTTTTTCGCAATTTTAGTTTCCTTTATATATTTTCTTTCAGTTTATGTCTTTTAATCTCAATTTAAATCTTAAAAAAAAATTATAGCCTTTTTCCCTGACTGCTGTTTTTAAAAACACAATATATTATTATAAAAAAATCTTAGTTACCTCAATTTGTATGTTAGATTTTTTACTCTTTATTTAATTTAAATTATGCAATTTAATTATTTAAGCATATCTTGTGTTATTGGTTGTATTTCTTGTTTGTGGGTCACCTAGTCCAAGATTTATTAATTGAAACTTTTAAATGTCTTTGTTACAGTGAATTACAGCGTTTTTTTAGGCTAACAGTGTGAATTACTGTGTGATGTCATTTCCCTGAGGCTTCTTCTGAAAGCCAGAGCTCATCCGGAGCGGCTCTCTTTCACCGGTGTCTTTTCCAGAACAACACAAATGCTAACAGATGCCTTCTCCAAGTGTTTCTCCAGGTATCCTCATCCTTGTTTAGCTTCATCTCTGTGTCTGTCCTGCACCTCTGACCCCGATGATCACTTGTAATTGTTTCAGATTCAGACTACAGTCCGTCAGTAACTGTTATTAACCTTATTGCGGACGGAGACGACCTCAATTCCACAAGTGACTGACACCCGCCGGCCTCCAAACACCCAGCAGCACACGCGCTAATGTTCTTCACTCAGACTTTTGTTTGTTGTAAGTGTTGCCGTTTCCCATTACCCACGTTTCCATCCAGAACCGACTCTATCCTCTCAGCCCGGCTGGATTCTACAGTTATTTATGAGCCGATCTCTGTTCATTAACTATAATGTAAATAATCCTGTGATGCCGGCGGCAGAAAAATGGCTCCCATTGCGCGTCATTATGAAGCTGCGGACGGTGTGGGTGGATGCGGAGTGTGAGAGGTCAGGATCGGTGTGTATGAAGTGTGTTGTTCGGGGCGAACAGCGTGACGCCGCAGACTGTAGAGGATCATTACAGAGGAAGAAAGTGCCACATTCATCACACACAAACCTTTTAATGAATCCCTTGTTTATTTCCCCACTTCTTCTGGTTTGACTGTCCGCTTATTCAGAGGAAAGCACAAATATTCACTTTTAAGTCATTAATTTTATTTATTTATTTTTTTATTCCGCTTAAGAAGTTCTTGTGTTATTGCCTCTTTAGTTCGATACATCACTTTGAGTAGACGCCTGCAATAAATACATTAGGGTTAGATATGCTATATATATATATATACTGCATATATAGTAAATATTTATTAATATGTATAAAATAAAAAAAACACAAAATGTAATTTATTTAAGCATTTACTGTCCTTGACTCCTAAGTATATTAATATATTAGTGCTGTCAATATATGTCAATATATATGCATGTTTATGTATTTAATATATTTATGTATAATATAAAATATAATAAATATATTTATAAATATATAAAAATGTGTGTGTGTGTATATATATATATATATATATAAATAATTTTAAAACATTAATGGGTGTGCATTTATACATACATAATAAATAAACAGTACACATACATATATTATGTAAACAAATACTTTTATTTTGGATGTGATTAATCGTTTGAAAGCACTAGTCTATGTACACAAATATAATAGTTGTAATATACCATATAATATGTACATTACATATACTTATTACACACACACACACATTATCATTTTACTCATGAGTGTTTGCTTTTTAATTCCTCTCAAGCTTTCAATAACTGCAGCAAAAACACCAGGCTGCGTGTCTTTTATGTGCTTTAAGATTTGCATGTTTCCCATTTCCTCGATCCTGGGATGATAAAACGGCTCTCCTCAAATATCCAAATGTCATGCGGCCCATCCAGTCAGAGCTCTCTGTTAGATCAGATGAGATGTAAGCAGTCTGTCTGAGTGTGGCTTCATTGGGTCTCTGAACTCTAAAACTGTTAAAAGTGTTTTGGGTGATTAAAATAAAGATGAAATAATAGAATGGAATATACGTTTCCATTTGTTAAAGTGCCCTGTTATGGGTAATGAAAGGTTCATATTTTGATTTTGGGAGTCCCTAGCAACAGGCTGACATGCACACAAGATCAAAAACACTTTCGTCTTATAATATGCATTTAGTTATACCTTAATTATTAAACAACTCCCAAACAATTCCTTCAACAACCTTTGAGTGATGCTAATCTGCAGTGATTGTCTGATTTCATTTCTGTGCGAAAAACCACACCTCAATTCACTTTACTGCACTTTAGTGGCCCTAATCCCAAATGTGACCCATATCTGATTTTCTTAAGACAGGCTGAACAGCACAAATATGATTTTTTTCAAATCAGACCCAGGCCACTTTCATGGGGTCCTAAATCGGATACATATTTGATTACATGAGGTTTTTACGTCACTGAAAACCAAAACCATAAAAATTGTATTTCTTTAAATAAATGAACTGTTTGCAAAATACGGAAACAAAATTACTACAACGTCAGAAATCAAAATGACACATAAAATACACAGCAACTAATTCTAAATATTAATAAAAAACAATATCTCAATGATAGTAAAATAACACTGAATCTGAGCTACCATTAGTTATTGTAACGCATACTTGTATTTGTCAGTTATAAGTGGCTCGCTAAGAGCTCAGGGGACTCAATAGAGAGGCTCATTAATCATTTTTGCTTATCGTTTCCTAAAATATGAGTCAATAGTTGCAGACAGCAGCTCAGATCATTTGATCTCGGGAGAATTTAATGAGAAAAGACTGAGTTCATATCAAGATCTCTGACTTGCTATTGAGGAGAAACATCTGAGATCTCATTAGTGTGTGAATGCTGGTTGTTTTGTGCTTGCGCAGCACGTGTTCGTGTGCTCGGAGGTGTGCGGGTCACCGCGGTCCTCTGGGGTTTAGGCCTGATTCCTTCTGCATACGTCAGCAGGCTACATCTGAGGAAATTACAGCGGCGCTCAGTGAAAGGACTAATCGAAATTCACCTATAGACAAACACACACACAGTTGTGCTCCCTGACCAAAGTGCACGAAGCACAGACTGCGTTTCTAAAGGTCAAAGGTCAAAACAACTCGACCCTGTGGCTTTACAGTAGTGCACAGCAAGTAGTCGACAGTAATAACAAAGAGAGTCTTAAAACTGAAAGGCAGCCCATTTCATGCAGCTTACAGAGCATCAGTGTCTGTCCTGTCTCCTGAGATGTCTTCATTTGCTCTGTTTTAGATGACAGCACAGATGTCCTTCACTGCTGGCGATATCCCACAATCCTGTGCATGCAGCTGACAATTGTGGGGAGTTAGAAAAAGTGTCTGAAAGAGGTAAATCAATTGTTTTGATTTAATTTGTCATGTCTAGTGTGTAAAAAATAAAGAAATAAAAAAATCCAGAGTATATAAATTCTGTATTTTTATGCATCTGAACAGCACAAATACGATTTTTTTCAAATCAGACCCAGGCCACTTTCATGGGGTCCTAAATCGGATACATATTTGAATACATGTGGTCACTGAAAACTAAAACTATATAAATTGTGTATTTTTATGCATCTCTGTATATGCTGTATATATAATCAGTTAATGAGTTTATTTAATTATTTATTTTTAAGTTGTCTTTTTGGAGACTGAAAAAATTTGGAATGACTGTTTTTATACTTTTACCATATTATTGCATGCGTTTAATATTAATACTTGATTTAATACTACATAATTTCAGAATTACACTTTTATATATTTCTATTTTATGCATGTGCAGTTTCTTTCTTTATGTATGTTTAAAATCTTGCATGCAGTTCACAATTGCTGGAACAAAGAGAAGTAAAAAAAGAAAAGTGACAGAAGGAGGTAATTATTGCTTGATTAAAGGAATTATTGGAAAATGTAATCTAAATGATCTTATCTATAATAATTATATACAAATCTAAATTGTGTATCTTATGCATCTCTGCATTATATATATATATATTTATATGTACTGGCAATTGCAAAAAGTGAAATGCCTTTCTTGTAGCTGTATGTTTGTATTAAATGTATTAATTGTTTCTCTCATGTTGAATGAGTTGCAGATCGTATCGTTGCGAGCTGCCGGGAGGGTAACGCAGCTGGAGTGTGTGAGTCTAGCAGGAGAAAATGATTATGTAGCAGAACTGGACTGAAAGCTCTCTGAACAAGTGCTGTAATCCCCCGCTAAGAAGAAGGACAAGAAAGAGAGGAGAGGAAGTGAAAATCAATGAAAGCTAGAGAGTTTCCTCTGCTAATTAACAAGAGCTCATTCACTGTCATAAATCTACTGCAGGAAAACACAGGTACTGAACACCATCTGTCCCGGTTACTTCTGTTGATAATGCACTAATGAACACGACGACTCTAACGTAAAAGGAGATTACTGAGGAATAAACCAAGCTTAAATAATAATCTCTTGCTCTATAGGGTGTGAGTATATAGATGAATGTTATGTTTATTGCCAGGTATGTTTACACACGAGGAATTAGTTTTAGTGACAGAGCTCTGCAGTGCAACAGAGTGACAAGACAAGACACAAATAATAAAAAGAATTATATACAAATATACAGAATAGTGTACAAAGTAGCTCAAAAACACAATAAATAATATAGACATTCAATTAAGAAAGCTCATTCATTCATTCATTTATAATGATATGGCACTTGAGATAAATTTTCATACATACTCATAATTCTATTAAATTAAGTTTTTTATATATATATTTACACATACATTTATAAAGTTTTTTTTCAACTTTTTTAAAGGTTTTTAAAAAGTTTGAAAAATGTATATATATTTTAAGATTTTTAAACAATTTTGAATACATTCTAAATTTAAAATTTAAAAAAACTTTTTAAAGTATCACACACACACATATATCATATATGAAATTAATCATTTGACAGCACTATATATTATATATCTCATATATAATATATGTGTGTGATACTTTTTTAACCATTTAACAAGACTAATATATATATATTAGTGCTGGCAAATGGTTAATCACATCCAAAATAAAAAAAATGATTTATATATTTTATGAGTGTGTATTGTATGTATGTATATATATATATAGAAACATACAGTATATATTTAGAAAATATTTAAATGTGTATATTTATATTCATATTATTATATTCACTGTAGCCTAAAATACATTGTATGGGTCAAAATTATTGATTTTTCTTTTATGCCAAAAATTAGGAAATTAAGTAAAGAACATGTTCCATGAAGATTTATTTATTTTTTTTACAATTCCTACTGTAAACATATCATAATGTCATTTTTGATTAGTAATATAGTAATAGAACTTAAATTGGACAACTTTAAAGGTGATTTGCTCAGTATTTAGATTTTTTTGCACCAGATTTTCAAATAGATGTATCTCGGGCCAAATATTGTCCTATCCTAACCATATATCAATAGAAAGCTTATTTTTTGAGCTTTCATATGTATACATCTCATGTTTTGTAAAATTGAACCTTATGACTGGTTTTGTGGTCCAGGGTCACATATATAAATATATTTAACACATAAACATAATATATCTTTCTTAAATATATATATATATATATATAAATGTGTGTATTTGTATACACATAATAAATATACAATGTACACACACACACACACACACACACACACACATATATTATGTAAACAAAAACTTTTATTTAAATGTGATTAATCATTGACAACACCAATATATATATATATATATATATATATATATATATAATTTTTATTTTTTTAATGCATTTTTAGCAAATAACTGCAGCCTTTGTGAGAAGAAGAGACTAAACTTACTGATTCCAAACTTTTGAAAGGCAGTGTTTATAAAATTTACACTTCTTGTGGTTTTATTTTAAGTGAACTACAATAACACTAGTTTGAATGAGGGTTTTAAAATAAATAGCATTAACAGGAACGCACGCTGTTTAGTGAGTCCAGCTTTGTGTTGTGAGGCTGAATAAATGCAAAAGAAAATATGTGTACCGGCTGCAGGACAAATCTAAATGACGAGGACTTTCATGTGCAAATTTCAGCGTTACCTTTACAAGAACCCCTGCAGGATGACTGAGGCGTTCCTTTAAAGACAAACAACAGACAAGTGAGCCGACGATCTCTAAACGGAGCTGACATAAAGAAATGTTTAACCGTCGCAGAGAGTAATATTTGGAAACGCTAAAATCGCAGTCACATAAAAATGCCTTTCAACTGACGTCCTGTTTGTTATTAAACCCACGGATGCGGAGACGCGCGGGACAGAAGGCCAAAGATCCTCCCTGTCGAGGAGAACACAAAATAAAAATAGATGAAACATCCTCCGCGTTGACGTCGCTGAACAGGCCCGGACGCATGCCGCTGATTGAAGAAGACGACATTCAAAGCACACCTCTGATGGAAGAAAGGCCTGATTCAACTCATTACTGCACTTCAAACCCGGCTCAGTGCTGACATGCAGCGCAGCCCAATCATAATTAAGCTGCATAAATAGCAAAACTCACCGAGGAGGCAGAGCCGCTGCGTCGAGGGAATGATGTGGAAGACGACAGGCTTCGGACATCTTCAGGCTCGATGGCTGAATCAAAGGCTCTGCGGGGGTCAAGGAGGACTAAGTCAGTACTAAAGATCCTGTTTTTTAGTGACTGAGCCCCTGCTGTGAGATTAGCACACCGCTAACGTGACTGCAAAGCTGTAAACAGGCTCACTACGTGGGTCAAGGCTAGTCACGCAGAGCCATATTATAGCTTGAAGTTTCCACCGAAGGTGCCCACATAGACAGGAAGTGACCAGCCACGTTTCATTTTGTTTTAATTAATTATGTAAGGGCCTTCTTGAAATTAATACCTTGTTTGCCCCTAAATAGTGCATATAAGTACCAGTATATTAGTACCTAAGTGCCCTAATAGTACATATTTGTAGCTTTCGAAAAGGCCACAGTGGCAGATTTTGTACCTTTTTATGTATTGTGGTTTATTTCTATATTATTTATTAGTAAATAAATGAATTTTTCTATTATTATATCAGTGACAACACATAAGTGCACTATTTATTATAATTATTTTTATTACTGATTACGAATGTATTTATTATTTATTAATAAATACATTTTTATTTCATGCATGTCAATTAATAAATCACTGCCATGCAATAAATGCAGTATTTATGTATTATATATGTGTTTATTAGTAAATAAATATATATTATTTAATGTGGTCAAATATATATTACTGACATTAAATAATTTGTATTTATTTTTTAATTTATATTTGATTTTTTTATTCATAAATAAACTTTATTCTTTCATGCCAGTTTCCTATAACATCATGGAATTAAATTATTTATTTGTTTTAATATATAATAAAAAAAGTGTCACATTTCATAATTATTATTTCAGATTTCTTTATATTTATTATACATTTATTATTTATTAATACATTTTATTAATTAAATCAGTCTATTATTATGTCACTGGCTTTAAATAATACATTTAATTAAATATAAATGTACAATGTTATATTGTGATATCAAATGCCACAAGTATTTATAACTGATCAATAAATGTTTTATTTCATGCTATTATTATAACATTAATTTATTTAATTTAAATGTAAAAATGGCGCAACAGTCTCCCCAAAATAAAAGATGATCAAAATGATCAAAATTCTTTCCAGTCCAAAGATGTTTTGCTCCTTATTTCTCCAAACTCATAACGAGAGATCGAGAGTTGAATATTGAATTCTGCTCTTGGATAGTTCACTTTCTAATAAGTGCCTGAAACTAAACTCTTTGAGTTTTGAATATCTTTCATAGTTTTGAATCTGGAAAACTTTGGGTAAATTAACTGATTAGTTTCCTCAAAAGTGTTTAAACCAGTACCTTTTTAACTTGATATGGTGAACAGAAGCCAGACAATCAAATTACAGTTTGCCAAAAACTGAGAAAGTGCTTTCCAGTTTCATATGCACCATAAATCAGACTGTATGAAATATGCCCTCAAGAGATGTTTTGACGAATTAAAACCAGCCTAAAGTGGTTTGCTAGTCTCCTGACCTGATCAAGCTAGTCTGTACAGCCAGAAACCTTCTAAAACCAGCATATTGTGAGCAACAGCAACAAAAAAGTTTTCTTTTTAAAGCAACAATACTGTTAATAATACATCTCTCGTGTCTTATTTTAGGGTTAGTCAACCCAAAAGTGAAAATGACTCACCCTCATGTCATTCTAAATCCGAATGACCTCTGTTAATCTTTACAACATTCGTTACGAGCCGGGTGGACCCGGTGCATCATGGGTATTTCTTTAGAGTTTACTTATTTTTGTGTCATTTAAGCAAGACGGTTGTGTTTTTGTATTAGTGTTGTTATGTGTGTTTATGTTTAAGTTCGATTGGATGGGTTTGGTTCATTTGCAGCCCTTTTATATAAAAGTGTAACTGTTACCATCATGGAGAGAGGTGTGTAGAGGAGTGACTTGTTGCAGTGCATTTGTGAGGCGTTTCATATTAGATTCTTCAAGAATGTGGATCGCTGTTATTCAGTCTGCTAACTGCCCTTTTTGTAACTTTGAGCACCTGCCCCTTTAAACGTCTCTGCACGGCCCTGGACATCAGCGTCAATTTTGTGAAGCTACACAACAAAAATGTATTCTCATACAGTAGCTTAACAAAATTGAAGTGGAGCCACTGATGTCACATGGACTCTTTTACCGATGTTTTTGCAGTTTCTGGACCTGGGAACATTTCAGTTTGCTGTCTATGGGTTGATATGTTGAAATTATTCGTTAGGATCTTAATGAAAAGTCTATAACATAGTTTGGTTAACAATGGAAGTCAAAAAACAGCTCTTTTCATAGAGAGCCATTTTGTTGCATGTTCCTTTAAATGCTAATGAGCTCTGCTGACCCCACCCCTCTCTTTGTGGGGTGAGGAGGAGCCTTTCTCACAAGACTGTTTACTTTAGCAGCATTTAGCTTGCTAACTAGTACATTATTAGAACAAGCTAAGAGTCATAAAAAAATACTTTGCTGGTGAAGCTGGACCATGAATGATTTGCGCAAACATAGACGAATTTAGGAAGATTGGGAGTGAAAACAAACGTCGTGTACACACACTGCCAACACACATTTCAGTTCAAACAACATGTAAAAGTGAATTTAGCATCGGATGACTCCTTTAATTTGTGTATTGAAGAGGTCTCGCAGGTTTGGAACAACATGTGAGTAGCCTAATTCATTTAATTTTGGGATGAACGCTAATACAAGTTTGAAGTAAACAACCCCTCCTCCTCGATTCATTCATTTACCATGTGAAGAAAATATGAGGCACTAAGGGGTCTGAGAGTGGCAGTAACTAAAGTCACCCGCAGATCGATGATGCTGGAGGAACCTTACGTTGCAGGGCGGCGGCGATCCCGTCATCCATCAGCGCGTGGATTTTAACGGAAGAGCGATGGCCTGATGTCCGATGTTTACGCCGCTCGTTCCAGCTTTCCACTAACTCTCACCGACTTTAAATGAAAGCCCATATTCACAGACAGCTCAACATGTCTTTCTGTCAAGAGCCGCATATGAGATTGAACCCGGGGTGAGTATTTTAATCTCATCTGAAGGCAGATTGCTTTAATATTTTTATCTGCACTAACTGGGTAGCGGAAAGCGAGTGCGCGCACATTTAGATGAGATTATGTCGGGCACGGTTTGAGCTCGTGTAGACGCGCTTGCTTGCACTTAATGGACCTTTTTCACAAGACGCGTTTGAAGGCCACCATTGTAAATCCTCTACGTTTTTTTTTATTTTATTATTATTATTTTTAATGTAAGGACATTTATAAAGCTATACTTTGTATTATATCACCTTTGCATCAAATTACAAACAACAATAAAACTAGTTAATGCTAATGCCAGGGTGTTTCTAATGAAGCATCTATGAGAAGGACGTTAAATTTGACATCCTGACCACCGTTATCAGTTGCTCTCAATTTTTCCCTTTTTTTTGATAGTCATGAAAACACTGTTGCAGAGTTTTTCTTTCACTATTTGAGCAAATGGGAGTCCAAATATATATATTTGTGGCGCTCTCCCAGTCACTGCTGTTGAAGTTAACCCAACTATGACGACTTCCGCTGCTAAAAACCCTAAAAAAGCGTTTTCGGCGCAAATGAAGCTTCATAATTTGAAATTGCCACTGCGTAAGCCACAGCGTCGCAGATGACTCTGAAAACATCCCCCGATGAGATGAAGAGGCCCCAAACAAAAGATTTACAGTAACAGTGAACGGGTTGAGCTCAGAGACGCAGCTGCTGAATATTTCACACAAACGAGCATAAAACGAAGTTATTGACACAAAACCAGGGCTTCCCTCTGAACTGGCAGCCAATGCGAAAATGATGAAAGTTTAAAGAATCGGCATCAATATCTCAGTTCGTCTCCATTCCTCTGGAGGAAGCCTGGCTTTGAAGCGCCGCGTTTGTCAATAGTCAACAATCTTTATTTATGGACGCTCTTCAGAAGGCCTGTCAGATGGGATATTTTGGTGCAGAATGGCACTAAATCTTTCAGATTCTGTCATTATTCTCACGGGCCGTGGCCCTGAAACGTTCTCGAGCACCTGCCTCTGTAAAGTCTGGCATTAGCCCATATCTCGCGTGCATGTGCTCATGCGGAAAAACCTCCCGTTCTCTGTCTGCCTCGGGCTAAAGTATAGCTAAAGATTTTTCACAGAATTCACTTGTACTTGGATTATTTTTCCCCCCCGCGCGTTTTTGAGTGTTTACTTGCCTGTATCGGTGTAAAAGGTTTGACTGATGATAAGGGTGGAAAAAAGCCAAAAACATTCACTTTCTGACATATGTTAGTTTCTTGTTAAATCTTAGATCACCCCTTACGAAAATTAACCATGGTTTCATTGTAGAATTAAAAGTGTGGGAACCACGTTGGCGTATTGATTATCATTTGTATATATAACCACCATTTTACTACAAAAACCATTGTTAAACTATGGTTAGTGTAGCAGTACCATGGTTAATTTGTGGTTACCATTGTTTTACTGAAAAGTTAAAGTAACGTAATGAAGTGTTTAACATTATATCACTCTGTTCTCCTATCTGATACTGTTATTATTAAGTGCTATATACAGTAAATAAAGTTAACTTGACTTGATTTGTAGTAAGGGTTTTCGTAAGGGTTATCCACACATTAATTGCCTTTGTAGTTGGGTTTATCCCTCATTGTTGAATCTTAAATGTAATGCATTTCTCTATTAATAGTCATTATGTCATATTCTAACTATTTTTGCAAGCAACACAGAAACAAGCCATGGTTGTGTGTCATCGAGAACAGAACTGAAAGTAAGCATACTTCATTTCTTAGTCAGGACCTGAAAAGAGGCAATTTTTTAATTCTACACGACCCGAAATGCACTTATCTTTTTTCTCCCCCATCTTTGTTCTTGCAGTGCCATCACTGATGTCAGAACATCTTTTTCCCGAAGATTTAAAAAGACCTGTATATGCAAAAATGAGTGTCTAAAGATCAGCAGAATTCAAAGCACGCCCTTCCAGTGGGTCATATGCAGACCGAGCAACTGTGAATGAATGAGAATGCAAATGAATTGCTCTGTCCCGGTATGGTTACCCTCTGCTCTACAATACCTGCCCTCACTTGCATTTACACACCTACGCTTTAAAGGTATAGCTCACCCAAAAATTAAAAAATGCTGAAAATGTCACTCAGGCCATCCAAGATGTAGATGGGGTTGTTTCTTCATCAGATTTGGAGAACTGTAGCGTTACATCACTTTCTCAGCAATGGAGTGAATGGGTGCCGTCAGAATGAAAGTCCAAACTGATGATAAAAACATTACAATACTCCACAGCACTCTAGTTAATATCATCTCACATTACCATCCACCCATATATCTGTTTACAACTGTCTTGGCTTGTAAATCATCTCTGACTGAGAAGAAAGCAGTATTATAGATAGAGGACTCATATTTTGGCCAGAAGTTATAAACCTCTTAATGATGATGATGATTTGTTTCTTACAAACAAACAGCTTTTCACTTCACAGGACATTAATTAATAGACTGGAGTAGTGTGGATGTTTTAATCAGCTGTTTGGACTCCTATTGTGACGGCACCCATTCGCTTTCTACAAATCCAATAAATCTACATCTCGGATGGCTTGAGGTTGAGTACATTTTCATCAAATACAATTTTTGGGTAAAGTATTCCTTTAAGCAAACTTTTTCTCTCTCCAGGCACAGTTGCTCACCACCATGACTCACTCCTCTCGTTCCCCAAAAACCCAGCTAAAAGAAAAAGAATTGACGTTTAACTGCAGCCCTGCTGAAGAGGAGCATAATTCATGACTCCTCAAACTCATCCGAACGCTCTTAACCTCAGCTTCGCCTCTAGAGCTGGACTCGGGCCAAGCCCTGATCGTTCCTCTGGAATATCCTCGCCGCGCAGAAATAGCATCAACAGTTGCCTGATCGTGCCAGATTAATTTCAACGTCACCCGCATTCGTTTAGTGAGTTGATTGTTAAATTGATTTAATTATCGAATCCCTTTTAGTGACATTGATCTACTCTCGCTAATAGGAGTCACCTATGCATGTAATTGGCTTTGATGCATATCAAACCGAGGGCGCGTGCAAACAGCTCGTGGAGAACGCAGATTTAGTTATCAGTTTTAAAGGGCAGGACGAAGCAGCCAGATCCAGTTTTCAAACACGAACACAAACGTGGCCTTTCGCATGATGGATCGTGGCATTGCACTGCATTAATCTCTTCATGTTTTGACTTGTTTGGCTTATGGATTCTGCATATTGATACAGTCGGCCTCGAGCATTAGATGGCTGTGCTTATCTAGGGGTCAGTCATCTTTATTAATAATATTCCCTGCTCGTTTAGTTCCTGCTCGCTTTAGATTGGCCTAATTAAAGGGTTAGCACTGCTTCTGTAGTGAGTGAAATATGCAGAGTAGACTTGACTTTATGCATCAGGAAACAATTGGATTCTGAAGGTGGGGGATTGAAAGGCGGGATTTGTGATGTCACCTGAAAAAGAAAGTTGTTTCAAAGAGTCACTGAATAATGCTGCATTAATTATTAATATTTTATATTATTTAAAATATGTATTTTACATTTATATATTATATACAGTATTTATCAAAATGTTTTTTTATTATCATATATTTGAATTACTTTTTTTCCAACTTATGGAGGACCAAAAAAAGGAAATAAGTAAAATTAATAATAGAAAAAAATACTTAAAATATTAATTAAATTAAGTAAATAATTATTGCATTTTTTTGTAATTATTTTTGTAATTTTTAATTACTTTTTTTTTAAATTATTAACTAATATATATGTAAATATATATATGTGTGTATGCATGCATATGTGTATATCTCCAATGTCTTTATATCTAGATTTGCCATACCACATGTGTACAACGGTCAAGATGCACTTTTTTTCAGTCCGTTTGAAATATGTATATTTTTAGTAATTTAAACAAAAGAAAGAAAGTGTTAAATGATATTTGAGTCCTGCAGCAGTTTCTTTATGATGTCAATTTTGTCCAAAAAAACCCAAAAGATTTTGCGTACAAAAATGACATTAAACCTTTGCAAAGATAGCTTAATGTGTCTCAATGGACCCAGTCGGTCTCGAATAAATCTAAACAGATGTCAACACATCTCATTTATTCCTCAGGCGCTGTAAATGTAGTCCATCAGTGTGGATCTGTTCTCTCTGCAGAAGCGAGTGAAGTTTCAGAAGCGAGCGTGTGTTTGTATGCATGCCGCGCATCAGGGATAAAGTAAGAGCCACGTCAGAAGCAGCGCAGCATGACTAAGCCCTCAGATGCCTGTTACAGCACATTTTTTACACAAACACAAGTTGTTCCGGCTAGAGGTCACGTGACCCCCAGATCGTCCAATCCCGACGGGCCGCCAGCGAAAGCTGCCAACACCTGGATCCATCTGGATACTCCCCCGTCGCCAGGAACCGACACACGCATATTAAACTTGAAGGACCAATCAGCTGCCGCCCCGCATACAATCCAGTGGCGTGATCGCGCTCTCTCCCACTCGCACCGCCACGATGCTCGTTAAGAGGCGATGGTTAATTAGCTTTGCGCCTGAAATTTGAGGTTTCACTCCTCCTCCGACCAAGAAAGAATTATAAAAAACAAGCATGACCTTAATAACCAGATGAGAAGGGCCGTGCGGAAAGAAAGAGCCAGAACGTGTTGCATCAGCGTTTTGTTGATCTGTTTATCCAGCTGTGTGTGGGTGCGCGCTGAGCTCTGTTCTCCAGGTTTTCATTTTTCATTTTCTTTCTCTTTATTCTATCCAGGGATGGACTGGGACTATAAAACAGCCGGGGACAGATGCCGGCTGAATGCTGCTCTTGCCTGCTGTTATAGAGTTCATTTACTATGCGATCCAAAAGTCTGAGACCACATTGAAAATTTGGTGTTTTTTTCCATTTAAACCTTGAAATACAGTTTAATCACTTAAAGGAACATGACACTTTTTTAAAAATAGGTTAATTTTCCAACCCCCCTAGTGTTAAACGAGTCAGTTCAGCCGATCTCTGGGTCCGACAGAGCAATTTTAGCTTTAGCTTAGCGTAGCTAATTGAATCTGATTAGACTGTTAGCATCAGTCTCAAAAATGACTGGAGAGTTTCAGTATTTTTTCTTATTTAAAACTTGACTCTTCTATAGTTACATTGTGTACTAAGACCAACCTAAAAATGCAAAGTTGTGATTTTCTAGGCTGATATGGCTAGGAGCTATACTCTCATTCCGGCGTAATAATCAAGGAACTTTTCTGTCGTACCATGGCCGCAGCAGACGCAAGGATATTACCTGTTGCACCTATGGCAGAGTTTAAATCCAACTGTTTAGAAAATGAGTTGGAAAATGAGCCTATTTTCAAAAAAAAAAAAAAAAAAAGGTGGCGTGTTCCTTTAAGTCAATAGGATTTTTATTTTTAAAGAAACGTAACTTTTTTTTTTTTATCAAGGATGCATTAAATTGATCAAAAGTGACAGTGAAGACATTTATAATTTTTTTACTATTGCAAATAAATGCTGTTCTTTTGAGCTTTCTATTCATCAAAACATAATATAAAATAAGGTTACACAAAAATATAAAGCAGCACAAGTGTTTTCAGCATTGATAATAATCAGAAATGTTTCTTGAGCAGGAAACCAGCACATTAGAAGGATCATGTGACGCTGAAGACTGGAGCAATGATGCTAAAAATTCAGCTTTGAACAGGAATAAATTACATTTTAACTAGTGCTGTCAAACGATTAATCGCATCCAAAATAAAAGTTTTTCTTTACATAATATATTTGTATATACTGTGTA
>JAUCMS010000128.1:429950-443271 GCA_032357445.1 Enteromius radiatus | reverse complement strand
AGAGGCTGTGTCTTCCCATGTCTTAAATCAGACAAGCAGGTAGCGGGAAGACCGGCGGTGTTGGCTTGCTGCTGTGCAAAAACTTTAAAGGTTTTCCGATGCCAAGGTTTACCTACTCCTCCTGCCCCGCAGTCGAACTCAGAGCGGAGTCAGTCTCCGACATATGTAACGTCTCCGTTCCCTCCTTCAGGGAACGTGGGTTGCATACGCAACCAAGACGAAATTCTTGTATATTACATTATGACTTCCAGTAAAGTATGAGCAGTAAGTGATCCTCCTGCCAAATTTCAGAAGAAATTATTGACAATAAGGTTTATTTATACAGAGCTTTATGCAGATAGTTTAAAAGATTAAAAATACTGTAACGGTGTCAAGATTGCAAAGTTCCTCGAATATAAAACAATTTAAATTTCACCTGTAAAGCAGCTCTACAAAAGGCAATAGTGACATCATTCAGCTCAGCTCAATGTTGATTCAGTTCAGTTCAATAATGTGAAGTTGTTGCAAAGTTAAATCAGTTCAGCTACCATATAAAACTAATTTAAAGAACACAATTGTCATGACCCAGCCGAATGCAGTTCTGGTTTAGTTTGAATGTGTTACAGTAGATAAGGTGTCTGTTGAATGTTATGAGCTGGAATGTTCAGTGATGGAGGAAAACGGTGACTGTAGCTCTTCTCCCAGCAGACATAGGTAGGAACACATGTGAACATGCATGTTGACCTTTCATGGACTCCAGGCGAAACCAGTCTGACAAATGAGAGTCAACAGCCAGCATCTGTATGTCAGAATCAAGTGTGTGTGTGTGTGTCTCCTGAGTAAGTCGCTTCATGTCCAGGCGCTGAGCTGCTGAAATATACATACACCTGCTCTCAGCATCTGCACCATCATCTGCTGACTGGAGCGGCCCAAACCCACTGCCTTAAAGAGAGACATGAGACTGCGGGTCACGACACTGCAAAAAATGACTTTCTTATTTAGTGTTTTTGTCTGTTAACCAGGGTTATTATAGTGAACTAAACTAAAACCGTAAAAATAGTTACTTAAAATGTAATAAACATGAACATAAATAAATATATAAATAAATAAATACAATAAGAGAAAACGTTTTTTCAACTAGTTACCAATTAAATATTTATAATTTTTTACTTGGTTTAACTCATACTTAAACTGACATAAAAAAAAAACACAAAATACATAAGATATGCTGATATAAACATTCTTGAATCAAGATTTACCTGAAGGAAAATGACCTACAAGCCTATAGCACATTCACATTTGTATTATTATTTTTATTTTAAGCATAAATTTAGCACTAAGAAACTAATCTGAAAATCTCAGATAATTTTTGTTTTTCTTTAAGAAAATGTAGACTGAAGTTTTGTCCTGGAAAACAAGACATTATTTAATTTTTTTAATTTATTTTTGCACACATATTTTCTTAAATATATGCATGTATGTGTTGGTATTTTTTTAATTTATTTGTATGTATATATATATATATATATATATATATATATATATACACATAATAAACACAATTGACTAATCGTTTGAAAACACTAATATAAACACAATATAAAATATAACAATATAATATAACAAAAAAATATAAAATAAATATAATCTAAATTTGATATTTAAAATTTACTTAAGGAAACAGAAATGTAAACAAACAAATAAGATGCCTATATAAACAGAATATATGGAGTTGCTTTGCAAGGGTGTCGTTTGAAAAAGTTTGAAAGGTCCTGTTTTTCCAGTAAGCTTTAAAATCCTTGCTTGTGTGTTGAGTTCAGTCACAGAGTGTCACCTGATGACCTGCTCCTCTTCACGTCCATCATCTTCAGGTTCAGGTTGAGTGAAATGCTGGACTCTGTGTGTTTGATGGATGCTCCGCTCGGGTCTGATTGTGACTTTGGCCTCGGTGTGTCGCTCTTGTAGACGACTCGTCCCTGTGGAGCGCAAACCGTGTACTGCATATGTTAATCAAACCCAATTACCCATAATTGAATGTCTCCATTTTGCTTCTAATCAATAGCGACTCGGCGAGTGAAGGCACGGCGAGGGAATAAATTCGCTGTGATTCCTGTAATTGATGGCGCCCTTGTCACAGAGGGAGAAATGAAACCACCTGCGGACCCCAAGCATCTTCATCGCCTCATTTCGATGCAAATCATTTTTACTCCAGCTGATTTCTGCTTATTGATCAGTTCAGCGAGTGAAAGAGAAGCGTTTGTCAGGAGAACGTGAACTCGCTCTGGTTAATAGATAAGTGGATATTCATAGGAATTAAAAACGGTGGTGACATCCGTGACTCACTTTAATTGACTTATAAAATGACTGTTTAATGAAGATATATGTGGCTAATCTACCGGCCTGCATGTGAAAACAAACCTCCAATCAGAGTTCATCTGAATATAATTACTCTCAGAGACGATCCTCAATGCCGTCAATAAAGACGAAAGGGCAGAAGAGTTACGACCTTTCATTGGGAGTCATTCTCTAGACTCGTTTTTGATTTGTTCCCTTGAGTTGATATTTTCCGTGTTTTCTTTTAGCTGCTTTAGTGCTTGATGTGATTGCAAACACTCGAAAGGTTAAAGGTCATTAATGACATTTACAAATGACATTTTGTCAACATACTCAATTTGAATGAGTTTAACTGCAGTCAAGCTACCATATACCGAAAGAGTATTAAAAAAAGGAAGTTGCTTAAAATAAAAGTAGCTACAATAAGTGCATTGAAGTTAATTATGTTTTCAGATGTACACTACTAGTCAAAGGTTTCTGAACAGTAAAATTGTTTGTGTTTTTTAAAGAATTCTCTTATGCTCACCAAGCATGCATTTATTTAATCCAAAATACAGCAAATATTGTCAAATATTTTGACTATTTAAAATAGTTGCTTTCTATTTGAATAAATTTGACTTATTCATGTGATGAAAAGCATTTACTGTAGATCAAATGAATGCAGGCTTTGTAAACATTAAAAATCTTACTGTTCAAAATCTACACAGTCTCATGAGCAATTTGTACGTATTCGTATGAGGTGGCAAAATTGGGTTAATTTCACTTCGATTTCATAAAAACTACTAATTTTTATGATTTTCTTATTTAATTATATTTTATTTTAAATTTTTTTAAATCTATAACTAAGATTATTTATGGGGCAATATATTTTTACATGTGCAACATGATTTATATTTCAACTGAATTAAGTTGAAGAGGCAAATTTACACCCTAATTTACAAAATTTTTGTATGAAATAGATATTTTGCTTTAAAAAATACTGTGCAAATTCTTTGGCTATGGAATTATGACATTAACCAAAATCAGAAATTTCAGTGCTGCACACTACTGTATATGATTCACTGAGAAAAAGGTGAATATTAGTATCTTAAATGTGCATATTAATATTTCTATTGTACATATTAGTACCTAAATGGTACCTTTTGAAAGTGTGCCACTCTAGTGACAGCTTTTGTACCTTTTTTTTTTCTGAGAATGCAGAAAGAACATTTGCTGTACTCTAAGACTGTGTGACATAAAACAGTGATGCAACATTATATTCTTGCAGGAGAAAATAGCTTATTATTGGAACAGCTGCACTATTTTTAAGCAGCTACAGTCACACCTCTGATAAATGTGGTAAAGTTAGTTGCATTAATAATTTTAGTTAGTTACTGTCCATCGTTGAGATGAGATGTTTCAGAATGCATATAACATGGAAAATGTTTTAAATGTAGCTGAGAGCACTAATCATATTGGCTGCTGAAAGCATATTCGAATTAGCCAAAAGATTTAATAAACACATAGGGAGTGAGGGATGTGCATGTAAGTTTGTGAATGGTCTGACTCCTGTGCAAATCTGTGGGCGCAGATTCTGTGTGGGCCTAACGTGCCTCAAGGGTTTTTCTCAATAACCATTCTCTGCTTCTTTTTTTGAATCCATAAAACTGTGTTAGGGAGAGTATGCTACAAAAAGTTACAACAATTTAAAGAGGAAATATCTGACTTTAGAAGAGGACTTTGACACATGCTTCTACACGTATTTGCCACAAATAAAGATTTGTATCTTACTTCATATACAACTAAGTTTTTAAAGGGGTCATATGATGCAATTTCAAATTTTCCTTTTCTCTTTGGAGTGTTACAAGCTGTTAGTGCAACTTTAGACAAATCTCTAAAGTTGCAAAGACTAAAGGCTCAAAACCAAAGAGATATTCTTTATTAAAGTTAGGACTTGTCCACACCCCACTAAAACGACTCGTTTAAACACTCCCCCACTTTGCTACATCACAGAGTGGGTTTATTTTCAAACACCACCCTAATGTTTACACAAAGAAAGAAGGCGGAGCTGTAGTGTTGCTGCGGGCGCCATGTTCTGGAGACACGCTGTGTGTCGTTGTGAAAGTCAAACTACTTTGTTTGTGCTTCTAAGAGACGAAAATACATTGTTGATAAGCGTTGCAAATTGTTTTGGGCTAGGGGCCCCACAGGCCCCCTGCACCCCAAGGACCCCTGGGCAGCGGCCCCGCTGGCCCGATCCGTAATCCGTCCCTGGCAAGAACAGTCTGGCACTTTTGAGTTATGTTTTCTTATTTAAAAAAACGTTAGTGTTTGTTGTTTGTCATTTCTCTGATCACAAATGCAGACATGGTGTTATGTTTACGAGGCGCGATGCAGCGTGACATAAAAAGACTACCAAGTCATTATGTCTCCACTGGATGCAACAAATGCCTTGTTTATAATGTTTTTTTATCGGTGTCATAGTGCTGGTGCACTTTGTGCAAATCTACTTGTTTCAGGAGGCGGGGCTTAGAGAAGAATCAATAATGTAGAGTATATGGAAAATAATGTGCATAAACACATTGCTTTACACCAAATACACAAAATAGTGTTCTTTTTAGAAACATCATGTAACCCCTTTAAATAAAACATTGATTAAATACACATACAAACACGTATGTATATTCGCATAATACATGCAGAACAATATAATGTTAAAAATAGTTGCTAGACTAAAAAAAGCTATTTATACAAACTATTCATACAATATTTAATCTATTTAAATTGAGCACATACACAAATTATTATATGGAAAATATTATAAATTATTGTAAATATATAAATATAAAGTAAAATTAAAACTTTTTGAAAAAGACTTTTGTTAGAAAATTAATTTTTTTATATTTGAACAATTCCTCTGTTTTCAGAACAATTAACCAACCATTAAAGTTTTTTTTTTTTTTTACCAGCAACAATTTCTCATCAGTTTTGTATTTTGTTTTGCAGTGGTAGTTTTAGTCTTTTCATAGACTCCCTTGTGCATCTCTTTATGTAATTATTTTGGTTGTCAATTAATATTTCCCTTTTGAATAGCTTTTAACTTTAGTGTTTTGAATCTGTAGCATTACAGGTAATGAAATGCTCTTTCCTACAAAGCACTGCGAAGTCTTTATTCATTCCCAAGTGGTTAATATGTGGGATTTTACATCTTTTTTTGTAGCAAAATGTTTGCAACAGCATGTTTTAAACTCTTCCTCAATACACATTTCCCCTTTAAACAGCTTTAATGTTTTGTCAGCAGCTTGTAGCGTTGATAACTAATTACTCAAACGCTAGCTTGACCTGTTTAACTGCTTCAGTCTGCGAGTAGCTTGCAGCTTGACGCGTTACAGTTTCAAAGCACCTTCCCCAGCACAATAGGGCTCATGATGAATGACTCATGAAAGCATTATGTTTTTCCTAATTAGTTTTCAGGAATCAGTGCAAATGCTGCAAACTCAAGGCAGTCAGCTGGAGGAAGATAAAAGATCCAAATGTAATTTAAATGCTTTTATTTATTTTTCGTCTTTCCGAGGTCCGGCTTGCGCGACCTGCTCTGTCCTGGAGACGGCAGAGAGATAGTTGAGGAGATGCTCTGTTTCTGTGCGGCTCTGTGTGCTCAGCACTTTTCAGGCGGTGAGTGTAAGAGGCCCCAGGGAATGCAGCAGTTTCCTGTGAGGAGCGTCGCCTGTCGTCCCCCTGTAATCGATTCCAGGTACCGCAGAACCATATTCTAAAAAGAAGGATATTAACTGTCAGCACAGCCCACATACTCTCACACACACACACACACACTCACACAGGAGCAGAGGGATGAGAGTAAATTGGCCCTCAGGAAAGCTTTCATCTTGCAGGTTGCGGTGTGGTTTTCGGGACAAATGAACGACACTTTGTCCTGCTGTGTCTCGCACTACGAACTCTGTGGATCAATAATTCTTTTCTCTTTAATTTAATTGCATGTACTGTACTCTCTGTTCATCTGGCTTCTACTGCTTTGAGAGCACTGGTAAAGAATCAGATATTTTAAAGGTTATAAAAGCACTTTGTATAAAACATCTCTGGCTCTTTGACCCGAGTTGCTCTGCTGCAGGTGTGTCTGAAAGAGACGAGGCCCCGGTGTGTTTGATTATAGGGTTTGGCTGTGTCTGATGATAGGATTCGGGTTAATCAGTATTATAGGGTTCTGAAATGTGTTGTTATTTGCTTCTTTTGTGTCTCATTGCAGTGTTCTAGCTTAAATAACTTAATTCTTTTGAATCATACTGTTTTTTTATGGTTATAATGATGTACTTTTAATCATTATAGAGTTACAGTCTGTCTGAGGTTTAGTCTGTCTGATTATGATGTAGTTTGATATTAGAGTTTAGTCTGTCTGATAATGATGTCATGGTTTAGTGTGTCTGATTATTAGATTGTGTGATATTAAAGTTGAGTCTGTCTGATTATGATGTCATGGTTTAGATTGTCTGATATTAGTTTAGTCTGTTTGATTATGATGTCATAGTTTAGTTTGTCTGATTATGATGTTATAGTTTATTCTGTCTGATTATGATGTCATAGTTTAGATTGTCTGATATTAGTTTAGTCTGTTTGATTATGATGTCATAGTTTAGTCTGTCTGATTATGATGTCATAGTTTAGTCTGTCTGATTATGATGTCAGTTTAGTCTGTCTGATTATGATGTCATAGTTTAGTCTGTCTGATTATGATGTCATGGTTTAGATTGTCTGATATTAGTTTAGTCTGTCTGATTATGATGTCATAGTTTAGTCTGTCTGATTATGATGTTATAGTTTAGATTGTCTGATATTAGTTTAGTCTGTCTGATTATGATGTCATGGTTTAGTCTGTCTGATTATGATGTTATAGTTTAGATTGTCTGATATTAGTTTAGTCTGTCTGATTATGATGTCATGGTTTAGTCTGTCTGATTATGATGTTATAGTTTAGATTGTCTGATATTAGTTTAGTCTGTCTAATTATTAGGGCTGCAACGACTGGTCGACTAATAGTCGACGGCAAAATCGGGTCGTTAGTGACGTCACCAATGTAACGTGAGGAACCAACAACAGACACAGTGGGCGTGGCGTCAGGCCTCAGAGAGACTTTTTATTAACAAAATATAAAAAGTAAGTGTCCAAAGGGGGAAAAAGGTGTCCAAAATAAAAGCGGAACTGGTGTCCTCGTTGTGCTCCTGCGGAGTTTGTTGTAGTCCAGCTGCGTTCATCTTTGGCGGCTCACACCCCTCGCTTCTTTCGTCTTGGCGGGTCTTTCCTCGGGTGGCTCGCACTCTTGGTGGCTCGCGTTCTGGCGGCACTCATCGTGAGTGGCTCGTGTCTCCGGCAGATCGCTCTCCCTCTCCTCCCTTCCTTGACCCACGAAGACATCAGCGTGCTTGCACGGGGAATGACAAGTGTTTTGAAAATGATGTTGTGTGCACAATGTTATTATTGAAAACGGAGGGGAGGAAATATTCATTTCTCTAAATACCCGGCTATGTGTAAATGTGGCCTTATGGAACAGTGTTTATTTTATTGCTGATTGCAACTCTTTTGTTTACTGCAATATTTGCTATGCAGAAAATGCACTTGGAAGCAATAAATGTTATGTCTTCTAATTTTTTTGTGTTTCATCTTGTTAACGGAAGGAAAACAAATATAAAAACAAAATATATTAAATATACAAAAGATACAAAGCCATATTTATTTATTTATTTATTTGCAGTTCATAGTCGTTAAGGTAGTCAATGACTAGTCGACTATTGAAATAGTCATTAGTTGCAGCCCTACTGATTATGATGTCATAGTTAAGCCTGTATGATACCGTTGTAGTTCGTCTGATACTACAGTTAAATCTGTCTGACTTTAATGTTGAAGTTTAGTCTGTCTGATGATGTTGTGGTTTGTCTGATACTACAGTCTGTCTATGTAGTTTTTTTGTCTGATTTTGGAACTTTATTCCATTTTTTGTAGTTGTTTATGATTGTATATTCAATATTAGACGGTCTGGTAACAGTTTTCTGGATTTCTTGATTATAATGTTCTATTTCGTTCACTCTACTATTATACCTTTTTATGATTATGTGATTCTTATTTTCTCATTTTGAATTTGTGTGATTATCAAGTTTTATTTGGTATGATTATAATCTAATGGGCTTTTTTGTAGTATTCTAAGTTATATAACCTAAGCAATATCAAACATGTCATTGTGTGTGTGTGTGTGTGTGATATAGACCATCATCATTGTAAAACTGACTCATTTCAATTGACTAATGTAAAAATGGTTTCCCATCGCTAACTATGAGCCATGCAGCTCTAGAGTTTGTATTACCGTTCAGATATCTGCTCTGCTGTGTAGACGCTTTATTTTAATAACATTCTTGAGAACTGAATGACTCATAGATTTCTGAGGAGTTGTATCTGTTGCCAAGCAATTTAAAAAATAAATAATCAGCTATGAACAAACAAAGAAAATACTAGCAGTGAAAGTGATCTCTGTCTGTCTGTTCATCTGTTCATGCAGTTACAAGAATGGGCACCAAATCATGAATCGGTCTGATTTCTGACTCAGAAATCTTCTACAATCATATAATGATTTAAAATATTGACACCCATCCAGTCAAGAAGGTGTCTGACTCTCGAACTAAACATTATTGTAAGAATAATGCTTTCAATTGATTCAACTGGAGAAAATTAACAGCTCATTAAATCTGTAGATCCTCACACAAAGCATCATTTGACTTCAAAAGATTTGTAAATAGCGCATGAGTCATATAGACTACTATTATGATACTTTCATGATTTTTGAGGCTTTCTGTGCCCATCCATTCAATCTGCATGGAAACAAACAACCGTTTTCATCAAAGAACAATAACAGAGTGAGTAAATGATGACAGATTTTATATTGTTAGTTGAACTAACTTTTTAAAGTGAACACACAGACTATCAGCTGTGAATCTCTTTGTCTAAGGCAAGTAGCTCTCTCTTTCTAGGACACTGGAAACCTTCAGAGGGCCTCCTGCTGAGAGAGAGAGAGAGAGAGACACGTCTTCACTAGTCATAGAGCGATTTATGGGATCAGGAGTAACAACATATAATAGAGCTTCAGCCAGAGCGACAAATCAGTGTCTGTGTGTGTGTGTCCACAAAACAGATACATATACACATTAATGCATAGTTCAGGTGTTTTCTAGCATCCTCTCTTCCTGTCTGTTAACATGACACTTCCTCTTTCTGCACTTACTGTAACTAACCTGCTAAAATTGACCTGTTGAAATCTGATCTTGACATCTGACACGGGCCGAGCCGGATCTGTTCGCTGATCCGTCCTTGAATCTGACCAGCTCAGAGATCTATGGAAGCCACAGAATATACAAATAAAAATTAAATTGCAACTTTTCATCCAGCTCTGAATATTTTTCCCTCTCAGAATTCCCTTCCAGGTCATCTCACAATTTTGAATTTAAATCTTACATTTCTGTTGTTGTTTTTTTTATGTAAATGTAATTTTTTTACTCAGAATTGTGAGTTTGTTTCCCAATTGCTAGTTAATTGCAGGTTATAAAGTCAGAATTTTGCTTTTACTAAGCAGAAGTTTGATATTTTCTCAGAATTATGAGTTTACAGTTATCAGTGTACAATTTGCAGTTCTCACTATTTTCCAGAAGAATTTCTCAGTTTACGTTTTTTTTCCCTCTCTAAATTCAGAGTTTACATCTTGCACATTTTTTTCCCCATAATTGCATTTGGGGTTGTATAATTGGATTCTAATGTTATATATTGTGTTCTGTATATCTCTATAGATGTAGATATTCTGACAAGTTTGTTAAAAAAATGATAATAATAAAAAAGTAGTAGTATTCTGAATTGTCACACAATGTTGCATTTAACTTTTTTTTGCATAGAAGTCTGCTGGTCATTAAAATCAAATTCACTTGGAGGATGGACTGAAGTATACAGTATATGAGTAAAGTATTTTACATGCATAAGTAAAATACAGTGTGTTTAACACCCATGCAGCCTAATTTGATTGTACACTAGTTTTTTTTTCGGCAATAGCATGTAGGCGTACTGTATCTGTGGAGAAAACATGAGGAAGCTCCTTGAAAACAATCAGTAGTTTTATAATTCTGTTTGCTGATATAGTGGCGCAAAAATTACACAGTTTACTTTTAATAGAGAGAAAGAGAAGGAAAGAAAGCACAGCCGAGACTAGAGAAAACCGATCCCACAACAAGCCAGCAGAGAAATGAGTCAGAGGAGCGCAGAGATTCGGTCATTACTCTTCTTTCCTTTGAATAACACAATTAAAAGAGGGAAATTGTGCCGAAGCGCTGCGAGTATCTATTCGTCAGCCTAAAGAGCCTCTGTGCCTTGATAAAGACTGTGTTCAATCTCGCTCTGCAGGCAGGACGCTCGTATTAACGCGCTGCGGAACGCCTGCAGAATTGGGGAATATTTCATGTAAAAATGCTCTTGACATGCTATTAAGGTGAATTAGCTTGAGCCACTTGACTGTAAATGTTCTGATTAAGCCGTGGCAGCTGTGTGTGTGTGTGCGAGTGTGTGCGCAGCTGACAGGGTTCAGCTTAACGTCTCTCACACAGTAAGGTGTGTGGAGAGGATTTTTTTAAGTGGTGTTCTGCTAAAAGCCCAGTAAGTGAATGACAGATGCTGAGAAACTGGATCTTTCTCCTGTCTGTTTATGAGATGAGAGCTGCAGCGTCTCGACCTGACAGCGGCTGTCCAGTAATTCCATTAGCAGAGAGGATCACACTTCTGTCCTCGTGTCATCCACACACAGCGTTTGAATTCAGACAGGTTTTCTATCTATCATTTGTTCAGTCGTTTTTGGTATCATTATCGTTTATGATGTCATTCTGTGCATCATATCCGATGATTCTATTGTTCTGTCTGTTTCTCGTTCATTCTATCATTCTGTCTGTCATACTCCTTCATTCTGTTTATTTTTTTGTCTTTCTCTTTCATTCTGTCTATTTTTTATTTAATCTTTTTATGATTCTATCTTGTTTTATTATTTTTTGTTCTTTCTATATTTTCTCTTCCATTCTATCATTCTGTCTATTGTTCTGTCCCTCATCCTATCTTTCTCTCTTTCATTTTATTGTTTTCTCTTTCGTTCTATCGTTCCGTCTGTTGTTATATTGTTCTATCTATTCTGTCTTTTATTCTATCTAGATCTATTTTTCACTCTCTCTTTTATTTTGTTGTTTTGTCTTTCTGTGGTATGAATTGTTTTCAATGAGGTGCAAACACTTCCTTATCTACCATTGGTCAGATTATCAGATAGCCCTGCCCTCACCTCGCATCATTGGACAGTGCTGCCTGATTATGATTTTTTTTTTTCTGAAATCATACTTTTGGATGGATCGACCTACTAATGTCTTACCTGTAGCTGAGTCTGCAAATAAATATTATCTTCTTGAAGTACATGCAAACAGAAATGTACAAAAAATCAGATGTGTGTTAAATTAGGGGCTTTAGGCATTAGTGCTTGTAGTGTAAATACAGCCAGAAGGATGGTGCACGGGAAAATTATGTTAAAGTGTCATTTTCTTTGAGAGAGAGAGAGAGAGAGAGAGAGATGCTTTGAACCCGTGATAAACTCTAGACAGACTGGTGGAAACCCTCCAAGAGCTGCTTGACTGCTTTTATCTTTCCTGCCATAATTAAAGCTGACTGTCCCTCTAATGACACATGACACTATTACAGTCATCCTGAAGCTCACTCGAGATGCTGCCGTCTCTCTCACACTCTCAGCGCTTTATAGGTGAGCTGGATTAGATCCAGGCGCTGGGCTAGCCCTGCTCCCCATTCCCTCCTCTTTTATTGTACTATTTTTAATAGCAGAACACTGCACATATACTGCACGACGTGATTTTATTACTCGCTGTACAAACTGTTCGGATAAGACACAACAACATAAAATAAGCGAGGATGTCAGCGGACTGCAGTGTGGCTGGAGGGCGGATAATGGACGAGAAGCCCAGGGATCGATGTACTTGCCTCAACCAGTGTGTTATTGGCGCTAACGTCAGTGGAAAGCTGACAGCCCGCTCTAATGCGTCTGGTTCAAGTTGCAGAAAGCGCAGACAGAGGAGAGTCCATTCTGAGTTCATCCTAATGCACTTGTTCATTGAACAGCCCTCGACCAGACTGTAATTGAAGGAGACGATGTTCTGAGACCCTCGAGGACATAAGACTGTCTGTCTATCACTGTTTGTCTTTTGATATCTATCTATCTATCTATCTGCTAATCTTTCAGTCAAATGAGAGATTTCAGGTTTTAATAAATAAAACTACTTGGCTGAAGTACTGTAGTTGTTACAGGTCAGTCTGACATGTGAGGTCGGGTCAAAGGTCATTGATGTACAGTATGCACAGTTGTTGTTTTCTGCAGGTTGCACATTTTACAAGGATTGCTCTCGACAATGTAAATCATACCCGTGCACATGTATCAGAGCTGTGTGTGTGTGTGCATCTCTGCAGCAATGAGCACGATGTGCCTGATTGCCCTCATCAAGGACTGTTGAATCGATTGGTTGAGAAAATGCTGAAAGAGCACCAGCTTCTCTCTGACACTTTCCTTCTCACTGGACCTTAAGATGTTTGCAGCAGTGTTGTTTTTGGAGAACAAACCAGGCACATGTATGTGCTGCATAGATATATTCAGATGTTTTAGGTTCATTACACATAAAGTAAAGCATTTCTAAATGTATTTATTTTGATGATTTGAGCTTACAGCTCATAAGAGACATGTCAAAATATTAGAATACTTCCCGAGATCAATCAAAAAAGGATTTGCAAAACAGAAAAGTTCAAGTTCTTTAAAGGTGCCATAGAATGGAAAACTGAATGTACCTTGGCATGGTTGAATAATAAGAGTTCAGTACCATGGACATAACATACTGTGAGTCTCAAACACCATCGTTTCCTACTTCTTATAGAAATCAAGTGTTTGCAAAAGACG
>JAUCMS010000128.1:410824-426672 GCA_032357445.1 Enteromius radiatus | reverse complement strand
GCATTAGTCCCGCCCACTACCAGAGAAACCGTCAGTTCTTAAAAGTTGAGGAATTCCAAATGAAATCCCTTATTTTGACAGGAAAACACAACAAATAATATCGTTTACATGTAGTGCGTCAAGTCTGCATGTTGTGATCTTCATCTTTCTTTGCGTGAAAAAAGAAGTTTATGGTACGTCAAATACAGCTACACTGTGCATCCATTCAGATGGACTGAAAAATAAAAATGCTAAAGATATTATAATAATAAATTATGATAACGCTACATTTTATTGTCAGTAACGGTAGTGGCGTTGTAACGGGGGAAACAGTAATTCCTTTGATTACTCGTTACTAAAAAAATAACGCAGTTAATAACGCCGTTTATTTATAACGCCATTATTCGCAACACTGCTGCCTGGTCCTTTTTTTAGTACTTAGTAGTACTTCAGTACCACCTCAGCCGGGGTTTCAAGCGAGCCGAACCGTTACCAAAACGTGATGCGTAAACTCTGCTGGTCACTGATTGGCCGGAAAACAAACTCCTTCGTCTTGCTGTTAAAAACATCCACATACCGGGAATGAAGAACACCATTCCGTCGATATGCTCCATTGTTGTGTGTTTGTTTGTTGCGCGTTTACGATGATGTCACGGCAGTAGAGGCGGCGCAACTATAACGACACGTGAATAATCCCGCCCACTCTAAAGCGGTACTAAACTGCAGTGGAAACGCAAACTGAGCCGTGCCGAGTCGTACCCCGCAGTGGAAAAGCGCCATAAAGGATCTGGAGTGATTCTGGATGAAGGACTGGTCTCTTTTCTCTTATGAGGTGTTCTCCAAACTCTTCAGACATTACAGGAGAAAACTCAGAGCTGGTATCTTGGGAAAAGGATGTTGCAATAATTGGGTGCCAATAATTGTGGTCAACATGTATAGGAGAAAAACATTTATTTCATCATGAGTTTTTCTTCCATTTTCAATTGTTTTACTTCAGTGATAGGTTATATCTTCAGAGTTTTTTTTTTGATAAACCATTCCCGTAATAAAGATGCATCTTTAAGGTCAAGTGGAGGAAACTCCAAATAAAAAATTTATTTAAATCCGATTATGTCATGAAGCTGAATGAGATAATTCATCAGTATTCTTGACGCATGCCTCCATCCCTCTCTATTGATCTCGGGTGAGTTTGTCCCATTAAGCGGCCGGAGTCTGTATCCGTCTTCAGCTGGTTAGTCTGGTTAGCCTTTTCCAGTCACACGTTTCTGCCCGATTCTTTAATTAATTTTCAGGATGACGCAGCACATCTCAACAGATGGCACGCTTGGCTCCTCGCAGACGTTCTGCACGTCAGGCGCTTTCGAGCAGTGGGCCGGTGTCCTGCAGCAGACGAGCTCAGTGTTTGATTTGTTTGAGTCTGTCCAGCAGGACCTCAGTAAAGGCCCGTCACGGCCTGAACCAAGAGCTCCCGGAGGCAGTCGTCCTGTGGAAGCGAGGATGATTGTTGGGTCGTCTGCAGGTGATCTGAGCACTTCGGAAAGCTTTAAACCGTAGAAGACCAATAAAATGAGGCAATGCTGTGAAACAGAGACTAAACAGTGTCTGTGCACCGTCATCACCCAGAGGACATGTTTATTGCTCAGAGGTTGCTCTTTTTAAGAGCTCTGGAGGTCTCAGTTGTGTTTCATTTTAGATGAACATAAAATTCCTCAGGGGAAATAAAAACAGACACAAATGAGTCTGTCATACATCAAGAGGACAGAAGTACGGTATAGAATGAATGTGAAGCAGCTCTGATTAGTTGACGAGGGACGATTGATGAGCTTTTTGATGACAAATACAGAACATATAGTTGTCAATGAGTAGTATTGACAGTTTTGTTGGTAGTACTTGTGTGTGTGTGTGCAATCTCATGAAAAATAGCCACAACATATCTGAAATAATATACTAAACAGTGAAGCTCAATAAAATAGATTTTTTTAAATCGAAAATGTATTTAATTTTTAAACTAATATTTCAGAATATTTTCAGAAGTGTACTTCAGGGGGAAGAAAATACATTTACAGTCTTTCTTTGGATAAATATAATTTGCTAATATATATTTTGGACTGTTTTTGTATATTTTGAAAAAAAAAATATTTTAAAGTTATATTTAAAAAAATATTGGTAGAAAACATATAAATATTTTTAAAATATTTTGTCTTTAAAATATTTAGTTTTAATAATTTGAATTTATTTATTTACTAATAACACATGACAAAATCACATAAGAGAATTATCTGAATAAACTATATTAAAGCTTATTTAAACATTTATTTGCTTCCTAATGTAATAAACCTGGAATTATATATTTGGCTCTTAGAATTGGTTTTAATTTTCTGGGGAAAAGCATCTACATAAATGTAAATATAGCCTACATATTTGGTCCCGTATAGTTTCTTTTACATTTCCAGCAATATTTACGAACATATTTTAGAATAGCTGGGTGAAAAAGTCCATTTCATTAGATTGTATTGCTACTTTTTTCATATTTAATAAAATACAAACAGTTTTTCTGTTGACTCATCTTGAGCTTGCAGTGCATTCTGGGATTGCCTTATCTAGCTCGGCTCATTTGTTTTTGAAAGAATATGATTGCAAAGAGATCTCCATTGTGATTTGTAATTCCTATGGCCTGGTTTCTTACACGAGAGGCTTGTGAATAAAGCAGGCGATCATCCTACGGATCCAGTGCGGCAATTACACAGACACCGACAGGAATCTTTGCATGTGCCCACACACTCGTTTAGTGCTTTCCACTTACTGTACGAGCGGCCCGCTTCCTCAGACAGACGCCCGCACACCAAGCTTCTCTAAACAGAGAGTCATTGAGCCGCAGCTCCGGATCAAAGCGCACTGTTGCTGCTCCCGCTGAATATTCATGAGGTTTCCATCTTGGTGACACGCTCAGAAGAGCCGTGCCATGTTTTTAACCTCTGGGTGACTCGACTGAATCACCTGCTTTGTTTAGAAAAGCCAGAGAGAGCGAGAGAGACTGAAAGAGACAGGCAGACAGCGAGAGAGGGGGGAATCGGCGAGAGAAGGCGTACGTTTTGCACATTTTCTCTGCTTTCCCTGCCAGAGCCGCGCTATAATAACACTCCCACACACACACACACACACACACACATACGCACGCACAGCTAAAAACTCACTCATAACCTCAGCGCGCCTTACAGCTCAACTGCCCCTAACCAAGAGCTAATCAGCTCCCGCTGCCCGAGGGGACATCAGGGTGTCAGCGACATGCCTAAACCAATGCCACACTAACACAGACACACACACTTATACATAGAAACACTAAAAACGCCACTAAAAATGATCTGGTCACCAAAACATGCACAGGTCACATTTCAAACCAGAAATAGTAAAAAAAATTACATAAAAAATAATATAAAAATCACATAATTTTTTTTTTTTTAATGAACATTAAGATTTTTGCATTTTTAAAACGTTTTATTGTAAAAAATACTTTTTTTTTATTTTTTTGTATTTTAATGACTGTTTCCACTAATAAATCTCTTTTCTTTTGCTCTTTAATGTGTTTGGTCCTTTCACTCAAATATAAAAATAAATACGAAATAATATTTTGTGTAAATTTTTTAGTAATTCTCATGATTGTCAATGATAGTTTTATCCCCAAAATAATGAAAAAAAAAATTTTTAGGAACAGGAAGTTTATTTATTTATTTATTTTTTGTCAAATTATTGTAATAAAAAATTTAAACACATTCTTCTCTAAATGTTTCTCTTTTGATTTTTTTTTTTTTTTATCTGACTTTTTTTTATTTTTATTAGTGCCAATTAGTTGTTGTTGGTGTGAAATGGTGACAATAAATTATTTTGCATGAAGAAACATTGCATTGTAACATTATTATTGTGGTTGTTGTTTTATTATCAATAGTATATTTCCTGTATTGTAATGCACATTAAAAACATTTTTTCCTTAGAGTTATTGTGTCTGGACGTTTTCATTACTGTCAGTGATAGTTTTTAAAATAAAAATACTAAAACTTATTTTTCATGAATAATGAAGAATCTTTTTTTTTGCAACACATTGTTGTATGTATTTTTTATTTTTTGCAAACATGTATTTTTAAACATTTTACCTTCTAAATGTCTTTATCCTAACATGTTTGGACATTTAACTATTTACTTTTATTTTTGTAAATCTCATTATTGTTAGTGATTCTCATTACTGTGATGCAGTTTAAAATGATCGTAAGAGTGAAATGTCCAGATGCATTACAGTAATGAGAACTTTGGGGAGGAGAATGTGCTGCTTGTCATGAAAATAATATCACAATTCAAACTGTTCTAAAAATAGAGGGGAAAAAAAACCCTCCAAAATATTATTTGTTTATATTTTGAGGTGAAGTGTGAATCAGACGTGCTCTTGTGTCAGGTTTAATGAGACGCACCCACATACTGTACACACACTCACAGAGCGATTCATCAGTGCATATTATTCCAAAGAAAAAGTCATTAGAAATGGATTTATTTGTCTTAATATGACACGTGGTTGTAAAATTAGAGGCATCGATGACTTTTTGAAAGAAATCTCTTCTACTCACCGAGGCTGCCTTTATTAGATCAAAAATAAAAGTAAGAACAGTAAAACTGTTAAATATTATTACAGTTTAAAATAACTGATTTCTAGTGTAATATAGGTTAAATTAATGTATTTCTGTGATACGCAGCTGAATTTTCAGCATCATTACTCCAGTCTGTATGCTGATTCGCTGCTCAAGAAACATTTCTGATTACTGTAAAACAGTTAAGCTTTACATTTTTATGGAAACTGGCACTTTTTTTTTTCTTTGATGAATAGAAATTTCAAAAGAACAGCAATTATTTGAAACGGCAATCTTTTGTGACATTATGAATGTCTTTACTGTGACTTAGATCAATTTATTGCCTCTGTGCAAAATATATATAACATATAGTACAACAATTGCTTTTTAATATTCAAACGAATATTCGTTCTGTTCTCATACACACTCATAGAGTAAGTCAGTAAGACACGTTGCCATTTCAGGCTGATTTCTCATGCGGCCCCTCCGGGCTAATTGCGAAGTCTTACTCAGAGCCCCGAACAGCCAATCAGGAAGCTGGAATGGAAGGATGATTTCAGCTGATCTGGGAGAGGAGGAGGCAGAGTCTGGGTTCGCACCGTCACCCTGCTGTCCTCAGAGGGGGGAAACAGGGGGGCTGTGCAGAAACGTGCATCTCCTGCACTGCCTGGCAAGCCGCTCGCTGCATGTCAGCCAAACTGGGTCAACACCACCCCTCGCTCGCTCTCTCTCTCTCTCTCACACATGCAAAGCATTTTTAGTGGTTTTGGAAATATTTACCCAGCTACTGTGCTTGCCCTTTGGAAAGTGGCTTTTCTGTCAGACATGTGTGTGAGTAACGGCCTGTTAAAGGTTGATTCAATCACATTTATGAAATGTTAAGTGCTTCCTCTGTCCGGTGGTGAACACGAGACGGATGGAAAAGAGCTCGGAGTGAATGAAGGAATGAATGTGTGCGGATGGAGGGTTTAGAGCGTGTCAAACTGTTTCACGACACCTGAACCGCCAATCAGCTGCTTGAGAAGGTGTGATGTCACCGGCACATCCAGATCTGCGAGAGATGAACACGCAAACAAACTAAAGCTAACACCAGGCTAAAAAAACAGAAACCATTTTCGCTCAGAAATTGCTGGTATATTTCACAAATCATTACAAAGATTATTTTGAAGTAGAAAGGCTAAAATAGCACATCAATTGCTTATGTGCTCCATTAATCTTTTATTTAAGCTGTCTAGAAATACTAAGATATCCAAAAACTACTTTAAGGCATCTTGAAATTACATTAAAACGTATCAAAAATATCATAATTTAACATGAAATAACCAGAATGCTATGTTATATAACACACTAAACCTACGAAATATTTAAAATAGATTGCATTTTTTGAGCATCGTATTTGATACGCCAGGCTTTTGTGGCTCATATAATATGATATAGTAACTATGGAGGAAAATACAGCAAAGCACTGAACATTATCAAATAGGAGAATACTGTATACTTTATCTTAATGGGTCCACAACATACAACATTGTCAAGTGTGTGTCAACTTACTCTACTAACCCTAAACCTACCCTAACAGTCTACTCTGAGAGATTAGAGTTAACATTTAGCTGTTGACATGGAGTTACAAAGTTTCTTATAGTTAGTAGAATGTCTAAAGTGGACTATCAACCCAATAAAAATCAGATTTTACTCTAAAAAGACACCCGAAGCCCAAGCAGAAGGTGGATGTTTGTACAATTACACTAAAAGACCTTTTACATGCTGGCTGTCAATCAGAGAAGGCATGGTGCGACAGGTTTATCAGCCAAGTTTACAGGCTTTAGATATGATGCACTATATTGTAAGCAAAGGTGAGAAGGACATAAACTGTAGTTTATGCAGCATTGCAACATTACACACAGCACGAGTCTGTCTGCAACCCGTACTTTCCCGGCAGGAAGTGTGAAAGACCTACTTCCTCTCCAGGCAGGAAGCATCAGCGCAGGTCAGGCTCAGCGGGAGCTTCGCGCTCTGACGTCAGAGTCCTGGCAGCTCGGCAGACGCCCGGCCTGAGCGCACCTGTCTCCCGTTTAAGTCGTGGATTTTGCTGATGCCGCCCCTTGCAGCACAATTAGACGTTTCCTCGGGAGAGCAGATCCAGCTCGGAGCGCGGGACCGATAATGATCCGCCGGCTCAGAGAAGAAGCGCAGTCTGGAGCTCAGCAGGAGATATAAGACATAAAAACACGCTCTGATCCCATGCACTCCTGATTAGACATTGGCATGGCATGGACATCTGATTCACTCAGATTAATACTCATTTCCATAATATCATGAGCGAAGTCAATCATTTGATTAATTGTGGCCTTTTTGGAAAAGGCCTGTGGTTTGGAAACGGATCCAACATTCATGTCTTATTAGGTTTTATTTTGGGTTCCCAAATGCGCTCACACATGTGCAAATAATAATAGAAATGTTGACGTTCCAGTGAAACGTGTTGCTCTGACCTAATCAAAACAGCAGATATTATTACTCTCCGTTGTTTCGCAGAGGCAGGCGTGTGTGTGTGTGTGTTTCAGAAAGGTCAGTGTTATGCAATATAGTCTCTGCAGCCAGATTTGGACCACAGCATGAAGTCTGGGCCAATTTGCTCATTATTTTGACTAGGAAGAGCCTGATTGTCGTGTATAATGACATTTTTGCTTGCCGTTTAGTCATGTCAGTTTAATTTAAATGACACTTTTCTCCATACACTTTTTAAAGCAGCTATATAAAAAAATCGTGTTGTTAATCTGTACAGTATCTTTATATAGTCACATTTAGCTATATTATATAATTGATATTTTGTGACAATATAAACAATCAAGCATAGACTTTCTGTATAATACATATATTGCTTTATGTGAGTACACATAGGTATGCAGATAAATAAAGAGCTGGACAATACACTTTGCAGCAACAGTGGTACTTTGTTTCTAGGCATCGGTTGTTGATTGGATGTTGAGATGTGGGCGTGGTCTTTAAAACGTGCAGGGGCGTGGTTTATGCAAATGGCTGGAGCATGTGTTAGAAGATCGAGTTATGGCATTTTAATTGAAACTACAAGATCAAAAATAAATAAATCAATAAAAATAAAACATAATCATTGAAAATAAAGTCTATAATACATGCCCAGGAAACAGAGAGAGTGAAGTGTCATTTTATAAAAAATAAACCCAATACTAGTGTCTTTTTTTTTTTTTTTGAGTTTCCCAAATAGACCATGGTGCAACATCTGGATTCGACTCTCATTGAAAACACATACTGGCATGTCTTCTGACATCTGACTGAATGAGTAAAAAATAAAGCTTCTGTCATCATTTACTCAGCCACCAAATGAGAATTTCAAAGAGTAATTACACATATGTAAGTTCATTGTGACTATGTCTTTCTAACTCCAGAGAGACCATGTGACCATATACTGGATTCCAAGTCTTCTGAAGTCATGGAATAGATTTGTGTCAAACAAAGATGCAATTAAATTCTGTGGCTTCTGAGCAATGACAGATTTCTACTTCTTATCTTATTTATTGAATAGTTTTATAGGTTGGAAGTAAGAAGCCGAATGATTCACGTGTCACGGGCTTGGAGGTTGTGAGCAGACACAGGGAAAGTCACAGGAGTATTACTCAACACACGGAGGGTCAGAACAAAGTGTTGTGTGTCATCCTGGAGAGATGTTTAAGACTGGAGGGTTTGTGGTGTTCCTTCACCCTTCACTCTGGTGGAGCATCACACGAACACACACGCACACATTTAAACCTCTGCAGTAATAATTCCAGCAATTAACATCATCATAAATACAAATTCAGTTTTTCATTTCTTAATGCACGATCCTGATGCTGTTGTGAAAGTGCTTTGTTTCAACCACTTGTTCCTAACCACCTGTCTGCTGCTGTGAGATGGAACTAGTGTAGCACAGATGCATTTTTGGCTGTTTTCCAGAACCGTGTTTCCTACCACTAGGACTAAGCTGGCTGTGGGCCTACAGGCTTGATTCTTTGCAACTGAAAGGAGGAGGAATATTGGATGCAGTCGAGGCATTTCGCTCTTGAATGCATCCAAACTTTGAGGCGTTGCAAAATGATGTTTCCTGAAGTTCCGAAGTCAGCATGCTGTGAAAAATCTGTTTACTTTCTTAAAGGAATAAATATTTGCTGATATTTTCCTCACCCTAAGGCCATCTGAGATGTAGAATAATTTGCTCCTTTACTGGAACACATTTGGAGGAATTTAGCATCGCATCATTTGCTCACCAATGTATCTGCAGTGAATGGGTGCCACCGTCAATAAACATCTTTGGAAGTGAAAAGCTGCATGTCCATAATACATAATAACACTTCTTCTATTGCAAAAGTCCAGCTTTTATTGTCCTCTCACATCAAAATCCACTCGCATATTTGTTTAGAACTGGTTTTCATTTGTAAATGGTGCTTGATCTGTGCGTATTCCTCTCCTGATTCAGACCAGATGGCTTTTTCGCTGAAGGAAGCTAGATTATGAATAGAGGACTCATCTGTGTGATAGACAGACATGCAGGTTTTTGCTTAACAAGACATGTGATGATGTTTTTATCAGTTGTCATTCTGACGGCACCCATTCACTCCAGAGGATCCATTGGCGAGCAAGCTACATTTCTCCAAATCTGCGAAGTTTAATTTCTGGGTGAACTAATTTGACTCTGTAATACATTAGATGACAGAAGTTACATTTCATGTTGATCGTGGACAACCGTCATGCAAGAAAGTTGCATGAATCGCTGTAGATCTCGCAAATGACCTTGAAGGAGGATTCCGTCAGAGGACTGTAATTTGTTGCTGTATGAGTGAAAAACCTCTTTCTTTCTTCCCTGTGCATGCACGACAAAAATGCATGCTTTTTAAAGTAGGGGACACAGGTGGGCTTACGTAAAAGCAAAAGCTCCAGTAATGAAGCTGTTGTTCAGCCACAGTCAGCAGGAGGCACTTTGAAGTGCTTTAGTCCTTGTTGATAAGAACTCTGCTGGGACCTGGATAAAGCTGACGGCCAAATTCCCTCTGTAACTCGCATGTCTCAAGGTTACCGCTGCAGTACGGCCAAACGCGTAACCGTAGTCTAAGCCCGGTAACGCAACTGCTACATTTGCCAAAGCATACAGGGATCTTTCCATAAAGAGCGGCTGTTGCTGGATTCTCTTTGATCACATGCTTTTTTTCTCAAGAGCTTCTTGTGAACACAATGCGGATAAAATTCAATCATGTGTAACAAAGGCGTCAGTCAAGGATTTAATTGAGATGAAAGCATGCTTTGAGTCCTGCGGAAGAGCCGTCGCACGAGCGTTTGGCATCTTTTTGGGATGCGCTGACACATTACGCACGCTGCATGCACCACAAACCTTGCGTCACCGAACTGACGTCATCACACGCTTACTCAACCGAGTTGCATGCATCGCTCTGAATCAGCATGTTTCGAGCTTCAGCAGAGGACTGAAACAAACAGGACCACAAACACGTTGTTACTTATTGGTTCTTTATTATGAAGTGAGAAAATGCCCGGTGTCGTTTGTGCTTTACATTGTTCAAATGCTGGGGGGAAAAAACCCAGAAGTCCAGAAATAAGTTCATTTGATTCTTTACAGCTTGTAGAAATATTCAATTCCAAAGGATTATTTACAAGGCGTCTTGCATTAAACAGTTAGTTCTCCATGTCCGTAAATACAAAAACAGAGGTTCGACTAATACAAGGCCCGTCTACCTGAATTGCTAAGGTTTGTGCTACTATTTTTGTTGTTTTTTTTTCTTCCAAAAAAGTCGGAAATGTTCTCAAAGAAGTGCTTTTCAAAGATCAACCTGCTGTGTCCGGCTGTCCGTGTTGAAGTAGGATCTCCTACAACAGCGTTTCCAGGTTTACATCCGCAGATTTGGAGCAAATGATCCGGATCGCGCGCAAAGCTGTCCATTCAGCAGCACGCGCGCCTACGTTCTAAAACTACGTTATTAAATAAGAGGCAGGCAGTGCATAACCACTTACAAAAGGACCCTATATCCCTTCCCCTCCCCGTCCCGTAGAAGTATCCGCTAATACTACTCTGGCATTTCCCTGATATTTAACTTCTGAACGACTACTGATAGTATTGGATAAAATCGTGGTTAAAAATGCTATAGTTATTACTCGTTTTAGCTTTTAAAAATACCATGCATTATTGCTCTATTCTTCATCATGACTCCCGAGAAATATTGCCGACAGATGCTATCTAGGTTTTGGCAAAAAAATCCAAAGCTTCATAAAATTGGCATAGATTTCATTAGTAGTAGTGTTTTTTGTTTTTTGTCCATCTTTTTTTTTTGTTTTGCATGCAACGAATTTATAAAGTGGCAACCAAAAATAAGATATTCAGAAAGTGGCAAATGCTTTGGCATATTGATGACGAAGGCTTGGCAACTGAACGACAAATTAAAGTGCAAATTAACAGTTTGTAGGAAATAAATATATAAATACATAAGTTAATGAATAAATAGTTTTACCTCAATGCTGAACACTTTTGTGGCCACTGGCAGCAGTACAATATTATCCAATACTTAGAAAAGGTTTGACCTTTCGAGAGAAACAAAGACATTTTCAATGTCCTCTGAGTTTTGGCAAAAACAAGTGAAATTTCGGCTCTGAATACGTGAACGGCGGGAGAAAGAGTACACTTAGAAAAGAAAAGTTAAGGTACATGCGATTAATCCTCCGAGACGTTGTCGTCGTCGTCGTTGATGTTGTTGTGCTGTCATCCGTTCACACTTCCATTGGGCTCAAAGGAGCAAACGCTCCCTTGAAGCAGGCCGACTCGTAATGCTTGTTCAGGTAGGACTTTAGAGCAAAGGTCTTGTTGCATCTCTTGCACTTGTAGTGCTTAAAGGCCGAGTGTGTCTGCATATGGGCACGCAGGTTCGAGCGGTCGGCGAACGCCTTCCCACAGTGCGCGCATCCGAAGGGCTTCTCGCCCGTGTGAGAGCGCATGTGTCCCTGTAAAAGCCAAGGCCTGCTGAAGGCCTTTCCGCATATGTCACACTTGTGCTTGAGGTCGTGGGTCAACAAATGCATGGCCATGGCCGGCATGGAGACGTAAACCTTCCCGCAGGTGGGACACTTCTTGGCCATTTTGCTGTCCATGCTGCGGTGCGTCTGCTTGTGTCTGCTCAAGTTGGAAGACGTGGCGTATGTCTTTCCGCACTCGTTGCACGTGTGCCGCTGAAGGCTCCTGGGACTGCTGATGGCTTTTCTCCTCGACCTCCCGTCTGTGATGAAGAAGGCGTCCACCGTGTAGCCCTCACTGACAGCGTTGTCTCCGTTGATGTAGCCCGAGGAGATCTCCGACTGCGGGCTGTCGGGCTGGTCCGAATCCGGCGCTCCATAGTCACTGTAGATGGGTTCGGGCGAGGGCACTTTGATGCCGTTGTCGCTCTCACCATCGTACGGTGCCGGGGTCATGTAGTCACTGATGTAGCCTGTGAGGAGGAAGGCAATGCAACAGTACCTGTTACTTCAGCTCGTTTAGGTGAACCCAGACGCAATGACTTTTTCTACATTAACCCGCGCGCGTGCACGAAAAAAAAAATCAATAGTGCTCCATTTCAATTAGCGTGGCAACCCATTTAAACACAATGGCGAGGAGAATGATATCGCTCCGGTTATAATTGCATTTGCAGCCTTGATAGAAATTGTGCAGAATTAGGTCGATGTGTACCGAATGCACAAAAGATATTACTCTGTAACCCCCAGATGCATGCATGAATATTCCATAAACGTCTGCTTATGCAAGTGTATGCAAAGCGCAGGTTATGTAGAGCGTGAATAATAACGTGAAACATGATCAAGCGTTCCGTTAATAGACTGCGTGCGTTGATAATTCACGTTTTGATAACTCTCGGTGTAAACGTGAAGTACTTGTTGCTAGCACTGCGTTTTGTGAAATAAAAATGCGCCTGAAAGCGAGCCGAATGCGTGCTTGAAAGAGCGCAACACCTGAAATGTGCCGACTCGACAAAAACTGATGCGCCTCACGGTGTTGAATACAATGTGACCGTGGGTCAGCTGCACGAGCTTGCGATTATAAACCATCAAACGTCAACATACATGCACTTGCCCTTGCGTAAACACGATCTGGATGTCAAATAAATTTGGTTACCTTTCTCATGAAAGCGCAGGCTGAGGTCTGCCCTGGATCTGCCATAGGAGCTCTCCAGATCAGCGGATGAGAACTCATCAAGCTTAACCTTTTTGACCAGGAAAGACCTTGGCATGTTTTATGGTGAAGGGGAAAAGCACTCGTCCGCCGGTCGAATCGCTCGCTTTCCTCATGCAACGCTGGGGCAAAACGCGTTTTTTAGTATCGTTCCTCTTCGGTAATGCCGAGATTCGGATGCCAGCGCAGGGTTACGGCAGACCCTCGAGCCCCTGAATGCGCTTGTGTTGATGCAGCGCGACGCTGCGATGCTCTCGGCAGAAATGCAACTTCAGCACTGGACAGCTCCTGTTCGGCGGCGCGCGTTCAGCACTGGACAGCTCCGCTCCGCTGCGTTTGCTCTCTCTCTCTCTCTCTCTCTCTCTTTCTCGCTCTCTCTCTCTCTGTCTTTTTCCGCTCTCTTTAGTTCCGCTGGGACCCTTCACGACGATCGTATCTTCCAGGTTAGGGCTTTAAGTTTGAACTAACTAGTCCTCTAGTTTCCGAGGTGCTTTTCTACTCTTAAAGACACAGAAAGGACAGTGAAACAGCTGAGTCTGCGTCAGCCTGTTCGCTCTCCTCTCTCCTGCTTTATCTCCCAGCTGTTCCGTCTGAAGGCGTCGGGCTTTCTGAAGTCTGTTGATCAGCTGTTGGGATTTATATGGCTGCGATCAGGTGGGAAATGAAGATGGAAGTACTTAATTTAATCCATAAAAAATCTCCCGGGACCAACGTTGAACTGGATGGCTTAATGACGCTGTGAGACGTGCACGCCGAAGCCAGATTTTTCTGGAAGCCTGAAATGAGACAGAGGGGTTTATTTGCATGACACATTCGTTCGGTTTTCATAAATGAAACGTTTTTATAAATTGATGTTGTTGTATGTGACCTGTTAAATTTACCCCCCTTTCTAGATAACACATAATATGTTAAAATTATTGAGGTAATTAAAACAAATAAATACAACATAATCTTGCACGCAATTTTTTGTAATGAATTTATCATTTTATTTGGAAGATTTTGTAGTTTTGCACTTCATTTGCAACACTGCTACGTTACCAAATCTGCCCTCCCGCGCTGCGTTTTCGCGCTTTGCTTCTGCCGCGAACCACTAAATCAACTACTGGCTGTGGCCTCAGGCTTTCAGGTCATTCTTTTACATCACGGTCTATAAACCAATGGCTTTCTTTTCATGCAAATCACACGAATTGGGTACCAGAAGGTCCGTTTCCTCAATGATTCCAGTAGGAGCCATATGTCCGCAATTAACGCGGATCCTGGAGCTGTAGTACACACTGTTGTCTGACATCGTGTTCTCATTGTTCACTCCTTCAATGGGACGAATAAGGACGTCCCGCGGTAGGATTGTCGTTTCACAAACATTCAGACCCGGGGAGAAAGCGTTATAGTGATAGATGCTGCTTTGCACTCGTGTCTGGAGACCGGAGGGTCATTATACATTGTTCATTTTCTCATTTAGGGCGCGCAAGACTTTAAGATGCCCTGCATGCACGCATTGCAATTTCGCTGCAGTCCTACACGATAAGATGAGGGTAATAAAGTAAATAGAGGCCGGAAGTATGCAAGAGAAAAAAAAGAAAAGAACATCTGAGTTTCAAGATATAAACTCAAAATTGCGATAAAAAAAGTGAGAAGTACAAATTCTGAAGTATAGTTAAAAACTCCTAATTGCCTTATTTTCGTGGCAGAAAAAGAAAAGAAAAAAAAAAGATAACCTGTGGATGCAACATATTCAGGCCCACAAATGTCTTCCTCCTTAAAAAAGGGGGTGAAAAATCCCCGTTTTATTTTACACACATGTAAATGAGGGACAAAAATGGAACGACCCTTAGGTTGATTCCGCATTAATGTGCATGCATGTGTATAACAGTATCAGAAGCATGCAGTGAGTATGTAGGACACTGTTGCACAGCAGTTGACATTCCCAAGCGCTCGAGAGGACGGCAGCAGCAGCAGCAGCCCACGGCGACCTGACGTGTTTATGGGGGGAGAAGGACGTTCGTGCACGGAGGCTTCTCGGGAAGTGCTGACATCAGCTGGAAAAACACAGGCGAAAATATTGAAGTGCGTCTCATTTGCATAATAATAGTCTACGGTGTGTTGAGACACACCGAACAAACGTCTCGTCGGAGTTGAAATCAAAAGAATTTCATTGACATTTAATTCTCACGTCCGCCGTTTTCAATGAGACCGATTCAAATCAGTACACAAGGCACTTCTGGAGCAGGTTGTAAAGGACGTGTGGAAGGTCAAAGGCAGGATATTGTAGAAACACACTATTTACGTCTGTACTTTAAACCTCAAACATCCACATGCTATGTTCACATGAAGTGTCTTTTCATTTTGATTATGTGAACTAATTGCACACGTTTAGTTGAATTATATTTCATGGGATGTTCATGTTAATAATATTACTGTACATAAATGGCTCCAAAACATTTTTAATTTCTGTATTTTTTTATGCATGTAAGGTGATGTCATATGACCCTATGTTTATGTTCAGATGTAAGTGAAAAAAAGGCAAGCCATCATTCAATCAACTCTGACCCTAAAAGAAAACTTTTCAGATGATCAGAAGCAATCTGAGCTGAGTCTGGTTCTGCCAATTTATGATCCTACCTGTGCACAAGAACACAAACACTATCTGAATTATCAGTTAAATATATTTTTATTAACTGAACAATATGCATGTACAGTAATTGCATTATTACGGAAGCATGTTTCTGCTAAGGGATGAAAAATAAAATGCGTAATTGTGACTTCTCACAATTTTTTTATTTTTTTTTTTAGTTTATATCTCGGATTTCTATTAAAAAGTTTTGCAAAATCGCAATATCTGAGTTTATATCTCACAGGTGAGTTTTTGTCTCTTCATGTCGAGTTTGTAGTTCTGAGAAAAAAAGTCTGAATTATAAACTCTGAAGTGCAAGGGGAAAAGTGATTTGTGAGAATATATATATATATATATATTAGTGCTGGGCAATGATTAATCGCGATTAATCGCATCCAAAATAAAAGTTTTTCTT
>JAUCMS010000128.1:378229-395169 GCA_032357445.1 Enteromius radiatus | reverse complement strand
GATGTAGTACGTCCGAATTCCATTCATACTACCCACATTCATACTATATAGAACCTACTGTTTTAACGGTCGTGTAGGACGTTCAATTTTAAATGTAGTACCTACTTAAGCAGTATGCGATTTCGGACGCAGCACAAGCGTGCCTCTCCTTGCCCCGTGCATGCACACTGGTGTCCTCGTGGGTCAGGGAAGGGTGCGGCGTAGTAACGCGTGGCTGCTCAGGACACGAGCCACCGAGGATGTGAGCAACCGGACGAGTACAGACTCCGCCCCTTCTCTGGACCCTTTTCCCTCGAACACTCCCTGACCTTCACGTCCCAGGAGCACGACGAGGACACCAGTTCCTCTCTTAGTTTGGACACTTTTCTTCCCTTGGACACTTTATTTTTGTATTATTTTTGTAAATAAAAAGCCTGAGGCCACTCCCACTGTGTCTGTTGTTAGCTCCTCCCATTACAGTATGTACTTTATTTATTACGTATAAATAAACCCACATACTGTACACACACCAAACACACTCACATATGCTGTTTTTGTTAACATTTTGAATTAGTTTGTATTCTATATTTTTTTTTTATGTTTTCATTTACTTTTTTGATGCATTTTTTTATTTTTATCATTTTTAATAGTTATTATGTTATGTCTGTGGAATTAGTTTTCATTTCAGTTTTAGTACATAAACTATAAAGTTAAACTACATGAGAAACTAGCTGTTATTTATAGCTCTGATTTATATCTATATATACTGTATATGCTATTTCGCTAATTGTTGACTGAATAAATCCAAAATAGATATTAGACGTTGTATCTCAAACTAGTCAAGATGGTGAACCACTTGTTATTAAGAGTTGTTTGTTGTCTGTAATGTAGTCTGTACTATTGGTTTGAACAGAATGAGTTGAAATGAATGAATCCGAATCATCAGTAATAGAGCTTCCTCTCGTGCAGCCACCATCACCAGCTCCTCTGAGAATGACGACCGCAGCGGCTCCAGTCTGGAGTGGGGTAAAGAGGGCAGTATAAGGAGCTGCGCTCAGCATGTGCGTCCAGATACGTGCTCTCCGGTGGCTGAGGAGGAAGCCTCAACATCCGGGACAGGGCTGCGGAGCGTCTCCACGGCTAAGAAGACTTCAGAAGCCGTAGGGCCCGAGGGCCCCGTCCAGTATCACACACAGAACTCATCTAGTCTGATGATGCCTCGACCGAACTCAGTTGCAGGTAAGAGAATTCAGCAGAGCACGAAGCATCAGGGTCGTCCTGTGATTCTTGAGGTGATGACTGACGCGTGACTGCTGGAATGAAGCCGAGCAGAGACTCATGGGAAGACACTGCCACCAGTTTAAGAGTGTGTGTGTGTTGTAGATTGTGAGAGAGCTCTTTATCAGGAGGCACATTCTTTCTCCTGTTGCTCCTTGAGGAAGCAGATACATCGGGCAGCTGTTGTGTGTGTGTGTGTGTGTGTGTGTGTGTTGGTTGTTGGCCGGCTTCTGTCTTTAGCATCAGTTCCACATTCCTCAGGCTGGTCTGACTGATCACGTGATCTTTCCCGCTTCTCTGTCAGTTGGGTGAATCTCACAAAAACATGCTGTATTTCACACTCAAATCAAGAGAAAGAAATAAGACGTTTTGAGCACAATTTACATGACTGTATTGCTAAAACATCTCATTTCAATCACTGTAATTTAATCATATATTATTGCATTTTCATATTTCATGGTAGTTCTTTTTGGACTGCATCATTATAAGCCATTAGAAAATTATAATACTGAAATATTATAATTTTATTCAAACAACAAAAACTGGTTACATAGTTTATTTAATTTAATTTAGTTATTTTTATTTATTACTTGAATAAGAAATAATAGAAAAAAAGTATGTATAAAGTATGAATATTATTAAATATCATGAAGATTTTGTTTGCATAAATAAATAAATGTGCACAAAACGATTCATTGTGATTAACCACTTCCAAAATAAAAGTTGCTGTTTACATAATATTTGTATGTGTACTGTGTATATTTATTATGTATATATGAAAACATAGACATACATTATAAATTTAGAAAATATTTACATGTATATACACATTGATATATTTGTATTCTTATATATATATAAACGTAACACATTTTAAATATGTGCATGCTTTTGTGTGTATTTATATATACATAATAAATATACGCCGTGCACACTAATATTATGTAAACACAAATTTTATTTTGGATGTGGGTTAGGGTTAGGGTTAGGATTAATCATTTGACAGCATTACAGTTACACCATCTATTATGTATATTAGATTAATTTTAATACATAAAAAAATAATTAATTAATAAAACATTAAATGGCAATATTTTTGTATTAGGCTATACTTTTTATAGTGCATTATAGCTTTGATCCTAAAATAGCTTAAATCAATATTTTTATCTTTTATTATTAATATTTAATTTTATTTTGAAGTTAAATCATGTGACTTTGAAATGTAGTTGATGTGTTTCATGATAATGATTTGTCTTGATTTGATTTGCTGTATAGATGAATATGAGGCTTGCATTTCTCTCAGATCCTGATTGTTGTTGTGAAGTCTTCAGAAGCCGTGGAGGTGTTTGTGAGAGAGATGCATGTGTGTGTGTTTTGTTTTGGTTTACCGTGGTGTGCGCGAGTGTATTGTGTAAGGTAAGGTGCAGAAACGCTTCTTCATAAAAAGCCGTCAGTCATTAAACTAAGCGAGTCGACGTGAAACTATAAAAACCTGTTGGCATCATAAAGCATCAGCAGTTGTCAAGGTTAGAGTATGTTTTCTTTGTGTGTGTGTGTGTGTGTTCACATTTTCATTTCGTACACCTGCTTGCTTTTACTCATTTCACACCCTGTTTGGCCTCGTTGAATAAAGCATTAATCTTTACTGAGTGTCTGATAGATCTGTAACTTCACTGCATTCACAGCTGCCAATGTTGTGTTACCGCACACACACACACTCATGCACACACACACACACACACACACACAAAACACAGCTACAGATGGGAACTGAGGAATTTTATCATTCTGCTGCCAATTTAGATTCTGCTTAATGATTGTAATACTGTAATGTCTCTAATCTAATGATTATATATATATATATATATATATATAAATAATAATTTAGTTAAATTTAGTGATGTAAAAATTAGCGTTAACACATGCGATTACAATTAATGCACGGAGGGGCTAGAGTTGGCCACCCCACTCGCAACTGCTGCTTCTGTCACTTTTTCTCTTGACAAGAAGTGCATTTATTCAGACACAGAACGTCTTTAAGACCACATCAAACAGGAGGCGTTTCAGATGCACGCTCCACTTCACTTCAGCGCCAGTGGGACAGTAAAGAGAAAAAGTGTTGAGAGTAAATAAGATCAGAGTCACCGCGTCACATTCAGCAGCTGCAGCTCTTAAAGAAATAACACATAATAACCAGCTGCTACGATGTCTATTAATCAAAGGACAAAGAAGAAAAGGGGACAAGTAACTTGTATAGCTTTAAGGATTCATTTATATTTAGTTTAGAATGTGTCTGAAAGCTTTCTATTTCTGTATTTCTGGTGATGGGCTCAAGTAAATATGATTATAATGGGTTTATGTGAAGATTGTTTTAAGTTCACTGAAATTAAACGTTCCTTTTTTAATTCTAAATGTTAAAATTGATAGCTCTCCGATATACTCTAATGCTGAATGGCTATAGTCAGTGGTTAAATGGAGGGATTATAATGGTTTTATGTGAAGCTTTTTTAAGTTCACTTAAACTAGAAGTTATTTTAAATGTTAAAATTGATAGCTTTGTAATGTTGAATGGCTAATCAATGATTAAATAGCTAAAACTAGGGATGGGAATCGAAAACAGTGTTTCAATTCCTTGGAATTCCCTTAACGATTCCAGTGGGCATGAATGACGTCATCACGTTGCGTAGCTTACGCTCAGGCAATAGTAAGAATGACGCCTAAGCGGAACAAACATCTGCTCAAAAATCAACAGCGGGCTCAAAAATCTGGTTGTATTTCACCAAAAAAGACAAAAATATGGCTACTTGCAGTGTAGATATTTCCTCAAAGGGAGGAAATACCACTAACATGCTAAAACATTTGCGCACGCAGCATGCAATAACAATAAAAGAATGTTGCGTTTTCGATCTGCGAATAGCGCGATTTATTCGCGTCCGGTGTGAACGACAGTTCTCAACCCAGCACCGGCAGCAGCAGCAACAACGTTAGTGATGCTAATCAACAATTTGTCATCCCTTTTCTTCCAAATGAAAATCAATAAGGGAATCGATAAAGAACTGAATCGTTAAGCAGAATCGAAAATGGAATTGGAATCGTACAAATCTTATCAGTTCCCATCCCTACTCTTCTATGCCCTACCTTCCTGAAACACAAGGTGAGCTCTGATTGGCCAGATGTCCAGTGTGTTGTGATTGGCTGAATTCCTCAAGCCTGTGATGGAAATGTTGCACCCCTTAGTGATGCCGTGTCCTGGCATGATGATACAAAAACATACATCCAGTGGACATATTTACTAATTGTAATGTTTGTTCACCGCATTTCATCACTCCTGTATTCGTGATCAGAGAAACCACAAACAACAAGCGCTACTCTACACTGCTCAAAACAGCCTCTGTGACTGCTCTTCAGGTTCAGAAACATTTGAAAGAAAGGCAAACTTGAAATCACATCATATGACCCCTTTAAAGGAATAAATCCACTGAACAGAATGCACCATTAGTGCATCAAACTGTGATTTCATACATTGCCGTAGTCGCGTCTTGATTGAGTACCAGCTGGATGGAGACAGCGGAGTAAACTTGGAAGCGAACCACAAAGGCCAAATCGCTACGGGCGCCTGAGCGTGTTTGCCTTCTCTAGAAGTCGGGATTTTTGCTGTTTGGAAGTCAAACACTGTTCGGTGTGTGTTTGTTTTTCTGGGTCTGTGTGTGTCTGTCAACACAGACGGCTCTCGAGGGGGGACGGCCGTCCTCCAGCAGACAGCCAAAGGGCTAATTACGGAATAATAAGGAGGGAGAGAGGACACATGTGCAGGGTTGCAGCAACCCCCACGACACACAAACACACACCCGTTACGGCGCGCTCGTGTTAGATGGGGTACCATTCCAAAAAAAGCGGGTCCCTGAGGTCCTTCTCGGCCGTCCGCTCACCTATCGCATCCCTCTGCGCAGGTGCTGAGGGGGCGGAGAGACCATTTCCAGCAGATGATCCTCACTCACAAAGCCTGCGGCCCCGCAGTCCATCAATATGGGATGGGGTGGGGCAGGTGACTGTTATTGAGCCACCGGTCGACTCTATCTATCACAGGCCGGTGAGGAGCAGGTGCGGGCCGGACGGGCGGCATCAGACCCTGACGACGGGAAGCGTCGAGCGCCGAGGGAGGCCCCACATGCGCATCGCCGCCCAACACTTTTCCAATTTGCTGTAATTAGCCCCCACACGGACCAGGCTCTGAGCGGCGGGAGCCACGGCCTCTGCTTTAGATCAGCTGCGTTAAACCTCATGTGACGTCTAAACTCTTAATTCACTGCTACATTAACAACGCATTTCAAATTTGAAATATAAATACAAAGCAAATAAGAAATAGGTGGATATGTTTCATGAATAACATATTTTGAATATAAACATTTTAGAAATGAAAATGATGAAATTTTATAATCGTAAAATTAGGATTTAGAAATTCGAAAAATAAAAAAAATATTTTTAAATAATTATAAAAAAAAAGTACTTTATCTAATTACTAAAAATTAAACTTGTATGTTCTTTTAATAGAAGATATTTTTTATTGAATTTACTTAAATGTGCATCATTATAAAATGCTACAAGATGCTATAGAAACTAAAAAAAGGTACAAAAAATATATTTTTATTTTAAAAACTTAAAAGTATATTTATTCAATATTTAAAATATTGAAATGTAAAAAAAAAGTTTCATGTTTAGTTCATATTTATTTATTATATGTGTTTATTAATAAATAAAGTTTTTAAAAAATATATTTGATTGTTTTAAATGTGATATTTAAATAAAAAATATGGGAAATATATATAATAAAATATTTTGAATATAAAAAGTTGTAGAAATTTTATATTTTTAAAATATTTAAATAAAATATATTGCAAATATTTTATTTGTATTTATATTTTAAATGTAAAATATTAATAACAATTTAATTTATTTGAAGTTAAAAAATTAAAGTTGCAAATATACATAGTGCAAATACAAATATTTACATATACTTTAATATGATTTTTAATATAAGCATTTTAATAAAAATTATATTGGCTAAATTTGAAGTCTAGTATTCCTCAGACAATAAACTAAAACAAAAAAAGCCTGACACTTTTCCAGTTTGCCCATAATTAGCCCCCTCACGTCCCGTCTCTGAGCAGGGGCGACCAGCAGGAACCATGGCCTCTGCTCTGGATCAGCTGTGTTAAACCTCCTGTGACATCTAAACTCTTAATTCATTGCTACATTAACAGAGTCGATTAACATACGCGCGTATCCCCCTGTGATCTCTTAACGGGCACCTTGATATCTGCCGACCGTCTGCCCCAAATCACCCCCGTCGCCATCACCGAGACGTCATTTAATTGGAGAGGTGTCACAGATGATACACTTGGAGCGGCCAAAACAGACAGGAAGATCCCAAATGTGACCCTCGTTTAGACGCCAAACGCCTCGCTCTATTATTTAGAGGATAATGCTGGAGAGATTTCACAGATGCGACTGTAAAGCAGCGCTCCGTTTAACCAATCAACGAATTATCAAATCCGCGATCGGAGGAATCAGCCATATTAGCAGGCAGTTGAAACACAAATGCGCAGCCCTGAGGGTGCCGGGGATTTGATTTGGGAGACGATAACAGCTCGTGAACAAGCTCTGTGGTGCGTCTCCGCAGAGAAACACAACATGTGCTGTGTATCTGCATAGATTAGGCTCCAGCGCTGCGCTTGGAACGTGAAGCAGTAGTTATGGCTGATATGCGTTTGGTTTCGAACCTTGGTTTTGCCTCTGAAAATATATCTAAAGCGTACAAATCCGGTCTGTGTAAAGAGTAACAGTGCTAAGTAAGTGTAATTGTGTATAATTTGGATAGTGAAATAATGAGGCTTTTATTGTTGACATGAAAGGATGTGTGCAAACAAACTCTAATTTGATGCAAAATAAAACTACACTAAGAAAAAAAAAATACATCAAAGCCATAATAAACTACGCAAAGCCAAAAATAAATATTTCTGTAATGTCAAATATTCGAATCAGTTTCTTGAATGTTTTTGTTAGTTTGATATACGGAAAAGTTATTAGTTGTATACTCTCACACACACAACTTATTTTAATGCATTTTAAACATCTAAAATATATTAAAAACAAACTTTCTACAAGAATAAATACGATTGGTCCAATATTTAGTTTGCTATTTTTAATAATATTGCTTATAAAACATTAGCTAAACCATGCAAATATATTACAAACGTTACTTTCTACAAGAATAAATGTTTAGTGCACATTGTGATGTCAATATTTTTTTATGTTTTTATTAATATAAGTGCATTTTATTGTTTGATTGTTAGATATTTTCTTTAATTAAAAAATTAAATACTTTATCTACAGCAAGGATATATTTGCTGTTAAATAACTGTGCATTGCATAAAAAACGTTAAATAAGTTCTCAGAGAGTAAATATATTTAGACGACACACACACATTTTTGCTGTTTCTAGAATTATTGCATTTGAAGTTTAATTATTAAACATTATCTAAACCATGCAACGCATAAAAAAATGCAGTGCTACAAGAATAAGTGTCATTAAGATATTTTTGCTTTCGTCAGCAATAAAGTTTGATTACTAAAGCTTATGCAACAAAAGTGCATCAAATATCCCGTGTTGTGCACAAACACAATCCATTTCCTCTCCAATAACAATAAGCACATGTAATCACAGGCTGCTCTGCGACGTAATTGCGTGCAAATTTGTTAAAGCGACTCAGTATGTATGTACAGTAATTCCTCGGTAGCGGCGTGATGCGAGCTCGTTTGCTTTGCGCAGCTCAAAGTAACACAATGCGAAGAGCGTTTAGCTCGACCTGAAGAGCCTAATTTGACTCACAAATGGCCCATGAATAAAGGGGCGCCCAGATCCCAGGAATTTCATCAGTATCAAATGGAGCTTAAACAAGTTAGAGTAACAGGGGGTTACGCATCCAGCTCAATTTGGTTTCTAACAGCGCCGCGTACGATTCGAGGGCGAACTAAACGCGTTTGATAGGAGTGCGTTTCAAACTGAGGCCAATTTCGTGAGCAACAGGACATTCGTCCTCACAAAGAGCCCGGGAGGCTCAACAATGCGCGCTGGAACATCTGTAAGGCCCCTGGCTTTGCGGTGTCTTGTGGGTAAGTGTGTGTGTGTGGGCCACGAACGCTGCTATAATGATGCTTAACCACCTCCCTCGCTCGCTTTTGAGCACATCGCCCCGCTGCGTAGAGAACCAGGTGCTGGTGGAGGAGGAGAAACGCACTCAGACACCAGGAAAAAGCAATATGTGTGTGTGTGTGTGTGTGTTTGGAGAGCCGCAGCCTGAGAGAGCCAAAAAGTGGGGGAGCGCAAAAGGAGAGGAGGCCCATTTCAATAGACTGCTGATTTCAGATAAGTGATCCCCTTGAAAAAGGAAATGTGTTGGTTTTTTTTCCCCTCCCCTCAGCAGTTTGGCCTGAAAGAAGAACCATCCACCTGCTAGCAGCATCAATTGGCCCCTCGTGTGGCTTTTTCACCACTTCCCTTTCAGCCGCGCGCGTCGCTCTCCCCCTCACGGTGCGTCCCATTCAGACGGGTGAATGTGCAGGCGGCGGGGAGTATTGACACTGCTCTCCCTTCCCAGCAGCCATTGTTCTGCTTCGCCCGCACCGAAGGGAGAAGACCAGCTCCGATCGGTGCTCGCTCTGCCCTCACGTCGCCAATCTTCCCTTCTCAGATCAACCTCGGGCCGTTTATCGCTTGATTTCTCTCGGGCTGCGGATGCAGCTGGGGACGGCGGGCGTGTTGCAGGTAGGGGATTGTGGGAGAAGATTGAGGGACGCCCGACAGGTGCTAAAGTTTCAATGCCAGTGAGAATTGATCCAAGCTTGGCCCACATTCCCTTCCATCACACACAGACGGAGACTTCTGTGCAGCGCGCAGATTTTACTTTGATACAATTCAGTCTGTTTCATACGCGTGTTAAATATTTATGCATCTATGAAATATTTATATATATATATATATCATTTTTGCTTTTTTAACTTGTAGAATAATATCAGAGTTAATTAACAAAATAATGTCTAAAAAAATTTGTTTGTGTATATAAAATATTAGAATATTGCTCAAATTTTAAATAAATACAATTATTAACAAATTTATCAAAAATACATAAAATATTTATATAAATATTAAATAATATAATATTGAAAATCTTATGATTTTGAATAAAAAACGAAATATTTAAATGCAAAAATACTTAAATGTAATTATTGGATGTAATTTTTGGAATACAGAAATAATTTTTATAAATATAAATTGATCAAATATAGGCTAAAATTAAAGGCTAAAATATATTTTTAATGAAAATGTTTGCATATATTTTAATCTTCAAATATAAATAGAAATGCAATTAAAAATAATATTGCATATTGATATTTGTATGTATTATTTTGAGTATTAATAGGCTATAGGTTTTATGAATATATAATGATATATCAACAAAGGTTTAAAGATTTAATGAGTTCTGAAGCAAAATATTTTATTTGACATACATTTTAAAATTGAAAAACAGATACAAAATATATATATATATATATATATATTTTTTTTTTTTTTTTTTAAATATAATATTTTGCACATGTACTGTAAATACCCACGCTTGTCACAATAAGGTCCCATTAGTTAACAATAGTTAAAACATTAAATATTACCTAACGGTGAGCAATGAATTAGTTAAACTTTGATGACATTAAGTCTGTGTTAGCTCAGGTTAACAGATACAACATTTGAGTTTACATGTAAATGTAAAAATAACATTTATATGTGCTTTAGAAGTATTTTTCAATGCTAATTCTGAAGTAGAAATTAAGTTTTATTAGTCTAAAATGATGAAATACTGACTAAAATGAAGGTATAACTCTTTTAAAAGACAAAAACGATGAGTACAAGAGAAGTTTTGAGCAGAAGTTTGATGTGTGTGTGTGTGTGTGTCTGGCTGTCAGCTCTCTAAATCCTCCACATCAAAGCTGCAGCGAGACGTGATTTCCACACGATTACACAGTCACGAAGTCATCACTCGAGGTGAGTCGATCTTCAGATATTTCCAATGAGAAGCTGAGATATTTCAGATTAAGCTGGTAAATGATGCTGACTCGTTACATTTGTGTCTTTGCGAAGGACGAACTCAGACTGCTCTATTATGCGTGTTGTGTTAATGTGGACTCTCTGTAGCTTTTAAGATCTTCAGTTCAGATAGTTGGATTAGTGTGCATGAAGGACCCTTGCAGTGTCCTTCAAACTCACTCTGTTCCAGCCCAAATCATCTTCCTGCTCTTTTTCTGCAGAGCTCCGTCAGGTTAAAGTCGTGGATTAGCGGTTAGCATGGACAGAAAACACAGAACATTACAGTAATGCTAATGCATGGCTCCCAGTCTTATTTTAGAATTACTGAGATCATATGAATAATTTGAGATTTTTCATTGTTTTTATTTTATTTTGTGTTTTTGTCATATGGTTATGTTTTCATGTAGTATAAGAGTTTTGTTTTTTGTTTAGTTTTAGTTGTAGTCATTTCCATACATCAAGATAAACTTGTTCTATATTTTTATTACATTTTTTTACAGTTATAGTTTCAGTCAGGGTTATTATAATAAACTAAAATCATAAAACATTCTTGTTACTTGAAATAAAAACTATTTAGTTTATCTTGATGTACTAAAATAAAAATGAATGAAAACTTTATAAACTTTAAAAAAAAAAGACAAAAATGCAGCAAAATTACTAAAACCTTGAAAATAAAAATAGTAACAAACAGTAATTAAACTATAATAGTATCTCAATGATACTAAAATAACACTTGCTTTAGTTATCTTTAATAAATGCTTTGTATTTTTTGGTAACCAATTTGTAATATAATAATATATTATATTATATTATATTTATGTTTATTTATATATAATAAAACAAGATATTATAAAATATATTTAAAGATTGGTTTAAAGGCAAAGCAAATTTATTTATATATCAAACTCGATGGTATTAACACAAACATTAATGCATAATATTTGAGTTTCCCATATTCTGTTTATAAAATCAGATGAAAAACAAGAAACTTTGTCCTAAGTGTAATAGAAATACTAGAGGAAATATGACCCTGGAGCACAAAACCAGTCATAAGTCGCTGGGGTATATTTGCAGCAATAGCCAAAAATACAGTCAAAATTATAGATTTTTCTTATTAAGGATATTAAGTCAAGATCATGTTCCATTAAGATGTTTATTACATTTCCTACCATCCATATATTAAAACATAATTTTGAAAAAAGGCCATTTTCTGAGTGGTTCGATATTTTTATATATATATATATATCAAAGGAAAGCTTATTTATTTTGAAAAAAAAATGACCTTCATGACCCTCAAGTATTGTGTTCCAGGGTCACAAATGTCTTGGAGTCTTATATTGGAGGGCCTTCGAAGATTGTATTAATAATTTGGCATTACATTGTCTCTCTAAGAAAACGCTGTAGTGTTTGGGGAATGTTCTGTTTCTGTTGCGATGGTTTGAAGGTGCAATTTCTAAACAAAGTATCACCACCAGAGAGCAATTTTGATTTCAGACTCATTCCCAACTGTTGCTCCAGAAAGCAGATCTGCGGCTCTGAAGGGCAAGTCTGTGGATGTGCGTTGCCGAAGGAAGCATCATCGGATCGGCGGCAGAGCTCCAGATTTATCCTCTTTAATCAGAGGAGACACCAGCTCGAATAGCAGCTCTACGGGCCTCAGGTACCGAGTCAGCGGACGTTTATGAATTAAAGCGGGGAAGGAAAGACTGCGTGGATGGTTAAGAGTTATGAGGCTGGATGGTGGAGAGACAGAACAGCCTCGGCGGGTTTCTCAGCAGCCAAGTAATAACCTGCAATCAGGCAATTATTCCCTCTCTGCAGTATGCAGGTGAGCGATGCTTCTCTCCCTCCCAGCAGCCAAGGCTTCATCCCGCTAATGAACACGAGGAAACAGCTTACATTTCCCCGCAGGCCTCGCGCCGCACTCTTAATACGCCAGCTTTATGGCGCTCAAATGTGTTTGTTAACTTAACTCTTAACTGTGAGACGTTATGTCTGACCGCTGGGGAAGGCTGGAGCTTTGAGGAGAAAGGAAGGTGGCTTGAAAGCTGGCGTGTAAAATATGGATGTAAACCGAGCCGCTATCACTCCTCGGCCCACGGCCTGCGGCGAGAGAGGAGAGCGTTTCATGCGCTCTCTTAAAGGTTCTTCAGAGCACTTTACTGCTTTAGCTTGAGAAATGAAGAACTGTTTTTGCTGTATAGGGCTTCTGAGTCTCTTATATGGCTCTTTGGAGAGTAAAGAAGTACTTAATGTTATATTTACAGGTTCTTTGTGCACGACCCTTCAAAAAGTTTGGTTTTAAAAGGAATTAACACTTGTATTCAGCGAGGATATGATAAATTGACGATAGGGATAGTACGATTTACAAACAATTTGTTGCAAATACATGCTCATTTTTAACTTTTTTTTTTTATTTCCACAAAATTATGAAGCAGCTAAACTTTTTTTCAACATTGATAATGACAGAAAGCGTTTCAAAGCAGCATATTTCTGAAAGGATCGCCTTTCATCTGCTTCGAACTGTGTGGAAACAATCAGGGTTGCCAGATCACACCACCAGATTAAATCTCAAGGCAAATGATAAGAAGACAAGCCTAAATATGGACTGGAGTTATGCTTTTTTAGTACATAAATGACATTTTACTCGTATATTCTCAATTTTGTAAACATTGTGAGTTGAAAGTCGTGCGCATATTTCCATAAAACAAATCAGCATGATTTCTGAAGGATCACATGACATTGAAGACTGGAGTAATGATGCTGAAAAATGAAAAAACATAATACGATAGAAAATGGTTATTTTACATTGTAATAATATTCATTTATTTATTACACAATAGATATTTTTATTATAAAAATGCAGCCTTGTTAAGTATTAACTGGAAATCACCAAACACTTATTTTGTTTTATACTTTTTTTTTTATTGTTATTATAATTTTTTTGAAATTCTGTCAATTCTTCATAAAATTAACTTCTTTTAAACAGAACTAATGAGGTCATACAATACCAATATTTTTCTTGTTTGCTTATCTGATCTACTCAATATCGAGCGATATCTTTCATTAAATAAAAAGTAATTTCACTAATGGTTATAACTACTAATTATAGTCATTTAACATGATGAAAGCCAGCAATGTCACTTTTTAATAAAAATATTATAAGAATTACTTTTCTTTCTAAATTAATTTCATTAAAAAAATACACTGAATAGAATATAACTTAAAAATCAATAATTGGCATCAAAACAAGCAATAGTTCACATAAACTTCTTCCATTACAGAAGTGTAGTAGCTTGTGAACGTCTTCATGTTGACTTTAAAGCATTTCTGAGTTTGCTCTGGATGATTAGGTCAAAGCTGTTGATCTCTACCATGACATGAGATCATGTGACCTTTGTGGTCCAATCAGAGTGAAGTGTTTGGTGCTCAATCAGGGCTTCTAACCATTTCCATTCAGGCTGAATGCTGTATTATTAGCCGTTACTAGAGTCTCTACTGGACATAAACAAAGTCCGCTGATTAAATGTGTGAACAGAAAGGTGTCCTTTGTAGCATGTTTTCCACCTGGAGCCATTTGGCACCTCCTGCGTCTTGACAGTGTCAAGAGGTGTGACCTCTGTTCTAAATATATCACTAATAAGTGCGTAAGGCGCCACTTTGAATATAAACTCTGAAGTGTAAACTTGTGCACTGGCCTCAGGGTTTGAACTCAGCGTGGCTCCGGTGACCATTTGCCTTTCGTTTACTTCGAACTGCGTGAAGAAACTGTATGGAAACAACCAGGGTTGCCAGAGTCATATGTAACTGGCTTAAATCTCATGGTAAATAACAAGACAATGTAAAATATGCACTGGAGTGATGTTTATTTAGTACATATTAACTGACGTTTCACTTATATATGATGTTTTCTTAATTCTGTAAACATTATGTTATGTCTTATATATTTTTTTTGTTATTTTTACTTTAATCAACATAACCCAACTTTGATTGAGATTATTTGGCATGCACAATGAAAAAAAACATGATTTCTTAGAATTTACCTGTTTTTCCCAAAAAAGCTCTCTTTATATATTTTATATATATTTATATATTTTTAATATATTTTATATATTTAATTTTTATATAAATTTATATATTTTATTATTTTTTTTTTATTAATATGACTAGCAATTGCCCTTGCCTACTACCTAACTTTAGGTGGTAAACAATATCCAATTGCATAAAAATCTGTATGCAATTTAGAGTTTATCTGCTTTTTGCACACAATTAATATATTTTCTTATTTTTTTATAAATCAATTAAAACAATTTATATTTTTTTTTTACTGAAATTATGTTTACTATTTTATTATTTTTATTGTATTTGTTAATGTTCTTTGACTTGTTGGTACCTTTTAAATAAGAAGTGATGTGCAATTAAAAAGTTATTAATAAGTTTGTGTCCTTATTGTCATATTCTAACAACCCCAAATAGGTGTGTGTAACTTGATTCAGCTTTAAATCTCATGATCTCGCTCCAGTCAGATGACCACAGCTTGCACCTTTGAAACACCTGTTGTTAGTTGATGTGTTTGCACACTACATCACTGCCTGCATGCCTATAATATTAATGAACAACAACATCAAATTCCAACTTATGACTCTAGACTTATGTTAACGCGCTTCATTATGCTGAGTGATGGTGGTAATATCAGCGCTGGTGAGAGCTTTCAGAGGTCGCGACAGGTTTGGTGGCGTGTGTGTGTGTGTGTGTGTGTGTGATGGGCTCCTCTGGGTGTGATGCTGTGTGAGCTTCTAATCTTCAGCACTGCTAACATGGGCAGAAACTGTGTGAGCTCAGCCGTCCTGCTCGCTCACGGCCGCTCCGTGCCTCTGGGACGTGTGAAAATATATCTCCAGTGCTCTCCCACTGCCACCAATTTGCTGAAGCTATGCAACAGAGCTTATTGAACTTTGCATGCAATATATGATAACCAGCTCGCTGTGGGATTCGGAATTGGCTTCATTTCTTTGTGCTTTTTTTCTGCTGATGACACTGGCTTGTTTCAGGATTGTTTGTTTGAAATGTGTCCTTCTCCTCCAGGGGCTGGAAAGTGCTGATGAACGCTGCCGTCCGGAGAGGTGCTGGCCTGACGGGAGGATGGGAGGAATAAAACGAGACCGGTGTGGTGCTCTCATCTCTTCAGATCTCAGCACAAAGGCAGTATGGTAATTAATGTGGACACATGCTTTGTTTTTGACTCATTAGGCTCCTCTTCTCACACTCACACTGTGGAAAATTATGTACTTGTGTCTTTTTTGCGCTCATCTGTTGATTTCTGTGCTGTGCACCTGACCTACGATGTCAGCGACTGCGTTCATGTTTGTTAATATTTTATACTACGAAGTGAAAGGTCTTTCTGTTGTTTTCATTTGAAGATACACAGTGTAAACAAATGCCTCAAATATTCTGAAAGAGCATGTCATTTCTATATTTTTCATGTTGTTGTTGTTATTACGTGTTTTTTTTTTTATTATTAAGATTATTTTCATTTATTTTAATTGAGTGAGTAATTAATGACAGAATTTTAGTTTTGGGTGAACTAATCCTTTAAGTAAATGTTTCAGATTTGATTTCAGTCTTATATATTTATAAAAAAAAACAAAACAAATATTATGCTAATCAAGAAAAAGATTTTAATGAAGGTACGGTTTTGTGTGTTTGTGTTTCCCAGGAATCAAACCTTGACAGTTAAACTACAGGCCAGGAATATTAAACCTGGTCTTGACCTCGTCCTGCAGTCTGTACAGTGACCGTGTGATGCATATAGCACACAAGACCCCCCCCACACAAATCACAGTTACTGCTTCATTACTTAATGGTTCACCGCACAAATAGTGTTGCAGTCAGATAAGCTGCAAATTGGACCAGGCTTTACACCGTCTGTCCAAACCCTAGCTCTGAGAGACTAGTTAAGACTTTGCCTTTCACTGGTCAATACCATCGCTTTCCACATTAAATGACCTTTCCTTAGGCAACACCTTCACCGACAGCAGCAGTGACCTCTGCTCATGTCCCCCGAGGTCAGCGCCGTACCAGTGACCTCTCAAAGTCAAAGGTCTCGGCCAATTGCAATCGACATCCAGACCAGATGGAAAACAGCGATGGCCTGCAGATAAACTTGCTGTCCAGCTCATTATAACCTCTTTGCCATATATGCCACAAATTGTTGTGAAATTACCGAAACGACTTTTACCAGTAAATTAGTGCTGTCAAATGATTAATGGCATCCAAAATAAGAGCTTTTGTTTGCATAATATGTGTGTGCATGTACTGTTTATATACACACACATACAGTATATAATTTAAAAATATAGACATGTATATACTAGGGTTGGGTACCGAAACCCGGTACCATTATGGCACCGGTACCTAAGGAACCGGTATGCACTGAACCGAATCAAAACGCGGATTTCGGTTCCTCGTTTCGGTGCCGTGCCTGAACGACAAAACCAACAAATTTATGGCGGCAAATCTATGGTATTAATAAGCGAGCGCAGCA
>JAUCMS010000128.1:360090-378129 GCA_032357445.1 Enteromius radiatus | reverse complement strand
GAGATCAGACACTGAACACACAAAGATCAGACACTGAACACACAGAGATCAGACACTGAACACAGAGATCAGACACTGAACACACAGAGATCAGACACTGAACACACAAAGATCAGACACTGAACACACAGAGATCAGACACTGAACACAGAGATCAGACACTGAACACACAGAGATCAGACACTGAACACACAAAGATCAGACACTGAACACACAGAGATCAGACACTGAACACAGAGATCAGACACTAAACACACAGAGACACTGAGCACAGAGATCAGACACTGAACACAGAGAACAAACTAAGCTAAACAAACGTCAGGGTCAACATAATATCAACGTAAAAGTATAAGTCATACCCATGGTGAAATGGAAGCGCAGGTTTCCGTAGGTGGTGGTGTTAAGGTACGGTGTACACACCTTCCTCTTTCCATCTTTAAGAAAGACGAGTGCAGATCCAGACTCCACCTCTCCACACTGAACTCCGTTCACTGCTCCATCAACCTCCCATCTACAGGTCACACGCACAGCACTTACAATCATATCATACTCTGGTCTACAAGAAACTGTTGCAGATAACAGCATCTGATACACCTGTTAGTAACACAAATATTTGCTTTTGGAGATCACGTTTATCTAGAGAGATGCAAGATATCAAAACTGAAACGTCAACACCTCAGTGTATCACTGTATGTTAGTCTACCGACTGATCTAACTACTGGTAAAAATACTACTTCACAAAAGTACTCCATTAACAAGAATCACAATCTTATCTTCTGGCAGTTGTAAGACGCACCCAGTCAAAGGACTCTCAAAGTCTTCCTCCCAGTAGCTGCGTCCCTCTTCACGGTGCAGGTCCACGTCTCGAGTAGAGGCGAAGCTGTGCTCGAACCCCTCTCCACCATGAAAGTACAAGGAGTTTCCCTCTGACTGACAAGCGTGCTGGAGGATGAATCGAGAGGAAGTGTTTCAGTGCTACAGATGCTTCTGACAAAACTGAAGTCTCCATGTTGCATGAAAACAGGCAGATGGAGAAGACATTAATGACAGCCTCTGTCTCGAGTCATTTACAGGGAACAGACCTATCTGCTAGTGTGTGCTGGTAAACACTCACAGGGCTGCTGTAAGAATGAGCCTGTCCAAGCCTTGCAGCCTTGTGTTCTGACCCTTCATATTAGCACTTCACTTTGTGACATTAAACCATAAACTGAACTGAACTTCATTCATAAGTCATACCTCATGAAAGTGACTTTGAAAGTGACCCCATTTAAGTGACTTAATGACTGTATTTCTGAACACACTTTTTACATGAACATCTTTTATTTTAAAAGTACATTTTAAAACATATTTTAATAATTCTTTGTCATATTTTGAAGTCGTACACTTATGTTGATGTGTTGACTAACATCCTAAAGCACATGTAAAGTACTACATTCTTATTTTAACTGTGATATGTTATTCAAGAATTGTAGTATTATTTATAATTTAAAAGAACTAAACTGCAAATGTGTAATTTAAGATATATTGAAACTCAAGTTTGAATAGAAATAAAGTTTAAGTATATTTTAGTTTATTATAAATACTTGTCAGCACATTCAGCAGTAACTTTAACCATACTTCAAAGACAGTAGAAGTAAGAAAAGTATGAAATTACATAGAGTATAAAGATGTACTGACGTCCTACTTAAGTGGGTCAAAAAGCACATTAAAGTTTCTGCTAATTGCATTTAAAATAAATGAAGTCTATAACACATCTTGGTTCTGTTGCAGTTAACATGGAATTAAACATTAGATTCAGTTCACACTTTAGTACATTGCTGAAAGGTTTTCATAATAAGCACTCATTTTGAGCTTCTTCACATGCGATGGCTTCTAGTTAGAGGGACATTATTTGGTCATGCACCTTTACTGTAGCTCCAGGGAAGAAGAGCCAGTTGGCCGTGTCCAGAGGGTCCAGGCTGTCCTCCAGCAGCGGGGGCCGGTTGGCCGTATTTAGCACCAGTATGTTATCAAGGCCCCAGCAGGACTCATAACCATCGGGCCCCACAGCCGGCTCCTGACTCCAGCGCAGATGAATGGCCTCTCCTTTACAGCCTGGAGGCAACGGCAGGAGATGGACCACAGTGCTGCTGTTGGTGGGAGCCCTGCGAGACACAACACATACGATCAAAACACTGAACACTGGAGCGTTCGTTCAGACATATGTTACCTTAAATTAGTTTTATAGCACTGCTCATGGCGTTATTGCATAAAGGTTACAGTAATACTGTGAATGTGTGGGAGCTATTTCCTAAAATAAAGTAAAACCTGATTTTTTCCAAGGTGATCCAGTCATCAGAGGAGTTCAGACCACAGGAGATGATGATATTGGGGTCTGAGTAACTGAACCGACAAGAACCAGACCCTGAACAACCAACACACACACACACACACACACACAAGAACGGCACACATTAGAATGGATCACTTGGCTTCATAACCTAATACGGAAAAATACATACAGATGATTTGGTAAGTATTTTAGTAAAAATATCTAAGCATTCTTAAATCAAGATACATTCACAGATGCAAAATGAAATAAGAAGACTTGTTTTCTGAAAAATGTACCAAAAGTATTCGCTTTAAACAACAACAAAGAAATATGTGGTAATGGGGTCAGAAAAATAAACTTAACTGAAAGGTAAAAGAAGGTTATTTTTCTTAGCCCATTGGTATTTTCAGTACCTGAACTCACTTAATTTTGTTACATTTTTCAGGAAAACAAGTAAAAAAATGCATCGTTCTTTGAGTATTTGTCTGTGCACCAGTGAAGAATCATACAGTAACCGCAGAAGAACGGTGACACTTACCAAACGCAAACTGCAAGATTGATGCTGTGCTCGTGTTCAGAGCCACTGTAGTCTAAAAGAGACGATAAAACATGAGCCGATTCACTGATTCACTTAAATCACACAGGAATAATGTGAACACAGCACTGCGAAGCTACAGCAGTCTTTAATGTGTGTGTGTTTTATTTTCTTGTGTAACACTTTAGTTTGATGGTCCACTTTAGTAATTCTACTAACTCAGTAAGTTTGCTAACTACAGTACATGTCAATTAGCACTCATTGACATATTATTTATTGAGTCACTCTGAGGAGTTTGGCAGGAGTCTTGGATGGGCAGGAGTATTGGATTGAGAAGCACAACTCACTGCCTGCTGCTGTTTATCAAAGTCCAGTCCATCAGGGCAAAGTCTGCTGTTTTTCATTCGATTACTGTTCTGTAAAAGACAATTACCAGTTCTCTCTGTCCAAAGGGCTCACAAAACGTCACCGCTTTTCCGTGCATCAGCGCACCGCACTGCTCTCCAACCTCACAGTTACTGCAGTCTGACCTGTGACAGAACCACCATCAGCACATCTTCTAGCTTCTAGCACATGGCATCAATGCAAAATATTATACATGAAAATGAAAGCAGCCACGTAAACGACTCCAAGGAAGACGAGGGTTACTCACCAAATATTGAGGTTAAGCTCTTCTTGTGTGTTGTGTTCAAAGTCATCCCGGAGAATGGCGTGATCACCATGAACCACGGCTTCACGTCAGAGACAGAGACAGAGACAGGAGCACAGTGAGGAGCAGTGAGGAGGAGAACACAGCACACAGCTGTCTGATGAAGCTTTTACTCACCTAGACTGGGCCGAAGAGGAGATTCAGTGGGAGCTTAAGGAGACAAAACAAAAACATCTTTCACATTAGACATTTCTGATTTAAGACTTCTAAATAAATAAGATACAAGGAGAAAGTCTGGTAAGGATCATTTTAATAAATATGCAGTACATGGAGTCAACATTTAATGCTCTTTAACTGGAATCAATACAAAGAAGTCTGCAAGCATAAAAAGACTTCATTATGGAGCTTTTTGGAAAGTTATGTTTCTCAATCACTGATCGGTCAAAAATTTTCCTCCAATGACAGCTGCTGTGCATCTGACCCTACGGTGTGTCTCATATCGCTCTCTCTTGATCTCTTTCATTCTGCAAATCAGAAGAACTAACTGCCATGATCCCGGAGGACTTTAGCGCTGATTTTACGGTGATCTTCAAGCTTGTAATCGATGGCAGGAAGCTGAGGATCGTCAGGGTCCTGATCTCACTGTCAGGGTTTATTTTGATGAAATGACTCTAATGATCTGTCTCACGGCTCTATATTAAGGGTAACGGTTTCTCTGTACTTCACCAAAAAACTAGGACAATGTCCCTCCCATGCGTCTTTACCTCCTACTTCAACAGAACTATTACTAATGTAGGGGCATTTAACACTCCTACTTCTCTCCGGCTGTTGTGTCGGGATCCTGTGACAAAACTATGAAAAAATCAAATACAGCTCGCTGTGGACCTTTTTAGATGGAGAATGAAATGTTTTCTTTAACGATTCAGTCAGTCTGTGCTTTGTTGTAATCTCAAAACAGACAAATAACACATACTCCCATTCGAACCCTAAAATATTTGAATCTAATCACATGATCCATATACTGATCTAAAACAGCTGCTGCTCCAGAATTGAACGCCCTGAGTGAATATGTTTTGAGGCTGAATGGGTTTGACAGACTATTGCTCCAGATGAATCAGAACTGAGATCATACTTATTCTTAAACCAAATTGGTGCTGAATTAAATGAACCCTTGGTCAAAAATACCATTCTTTCTGACAGCACTTTTATGCTCAACACTGGACATTAAATCAGACATATTAATCATGCAGTTATTCATGATTTCTAATCCAGAATCCGCTCACATCCTTCAGAAGCTGCTGACGGATATCCACCATCTCATTATCTCACATGAACAAAAGCCTGCTACTCATCAGTTCTGAAGATCTTTACAAACTCAGTTATTTTAAATTAATGAAAGACCAACAGGTGTGAATGAATCATCAACTCTTATTTATACACGTATACGTGTTACTATTTGCTATTTCACAGAATTAATGAAACATCATAACAAATGTATTTATAAGTGACTTTAACTCTTTAGAGAACATTGCAGGCTTTCTTTAATCTCAAGGTTGAGCTTGCGTTCAGTCTTTCCTTATCTAAAGCTTCTGACACATCTAGCTATAATTAACCACATTAAACCTTACACTCATAAACCCTCATTTCTCTGGAAAAAAGTTTTATCTTCTGAACTGTACCGGTATACCGAAAGTCAAATAGTCAATCTTTCCCTCAATAACCTCATATAATCTTTACCCAAAATCCATCACATTATAATGATAAAGCAGCTATGCCCCATTTCATTTGCTGACCTATTTCTTTCAGAACTCACTCACACACACACCCACACACACACACTGTGAAAGTCTCAGGAGCGAATGTGAAGATGAATGTAAGGGTTGAGCTCTGAATCTAACGCAGTTTCCAATCAAACCTCCACTGAGTGGCGCTACTGCGACTGTTTCCCCTTCAGACAAATCAAGATCGCAGAGGAAGGTTATCAGCTCCTAATGCTCTGGAATATACTTTGCAGTCAGCTGAGCCAATGCAAATATTTGTTAAATAAGTCAGGCATGGTTTTTCTGCATCAATGCAAAAGTCATGGGATTAAATGGCAGAAATCGGACAAAGATTCATTCAGCACACAGAGCGGACTGCCTCCGAAAGTCTGAGCTTTATAATCAGATTTAACATCCAAACAGGGTGAGCTGATTTATAAGTAAACAGATCATCATTCGGATATTTATTCAGCTTGTGTGTGTTTAAGTCTCGTCCGTACTGGCCTGTAGCAGGAGGGACAAACAGAGCGTTTCTCATGAGATCAGGCTGGAAACTAAACAGCAACAATGTTTTGTTGACTTGTGTGCTATGAATGCTGGGTAATGGGAGTGACGGCTCTGGCTTTCCTCACTGTCCTCCTCTGTAAGCATTAAAACCTTATCAAGTGTTTGGATGAAGAGACAGATTTTAGCCGCAGTCATGGTGAGTGTTCACTATTATCACACGGACACTGTTTACTAACACGTCAAACAGAACGAACACACATAATCAGTTTCTTTACTTCCAAGATCGATGATACTGTATCAAAGAGAAAATTATAACCATACAGGCATCAAACAGAACATCATATCAGATATACTACACTATACTATACACTGAGGAACAAATACATCCCTGTGCTACAGTAGAGAAATAATCATATATATATATATATATATACGTATATTGTGACGAGGCAGCCGGCCTCGTTGGCCAATCATCGCCTCCCCCGTACTCCAGCGCCGCCCTTCTCCAGGCTCCCAACGCGAGTGGGCGGATGAGAGGAGGGGCGCAGGACTGAGTGGGCCTGGCGGCGTGTGATGAGGCGCACCTGAAGTGAATGGTGCCTCATCACCGCCGCCATTAAAGGATCGAGCGTGCCTCTCCTCGGGAGACCAGTCTCTTCCCTTTTTGTGCATGCACGCTGGTGTCCTCGTGGGTCCGGGAAGGGTGCGGTGGAGCAGACGAGAGTGCCGGAGACGATGGGCTGGAGTCGCGAGCCGCGAGAGGAGTACGGATCCGCTGAATGATGTGAGCCGCCACGGACACGTGCCGCGAGGAATGCGAGCCGCCAGTGAAGCGAGCCGCCGGGGCGTAGAGCCGTCAACGAAGCGAGCCGCCGCAAGATCCTGCCGTCATCCGAGAGCCGTCGCCGGGTAGACGAACACCGGACTCCGCCCCTCTCCTGGACCCATTCCTTCCCTGAACACTCCCTGCCCTTCACTGCCTGCAGGAGCACGACGAGGACACCAGCTTCCCCTTTTCTGTTAGTTTGGACACTTTTGATTCCCCCTGGACACTTTATTTTGTTACTTTGTTAATAAAAAGCCTCTCCGAGGCATGACGTCACCCCCTCTGTGTCTGTGTTGGCCAATTGTCACGTGACAATATACATTATAAATATTACACATTTATTATGTATTCATGCATTATGTAACACAAACTTGTTTATTGTAACTAATTCCAATTAATACATATTTTTTTACAAATGCTAAATTGTGTGACCTCATTAACCAGAAATGACCTCTAAACGGCTCCGCCTCCAGGTGTTGTTTGTAAACCTGTGGGGTATATGCAAACATTCACATACTAGACATAAAGCGTCGTTTAGGTGTAAAAGCATCATCTGCATCAGAATGTGTTGATAAGCTCAGAATCGTTGCACTAATTTACTGCTATGTTTGAAAAGGTCCTATTCACACCTGATCTCTTAAACGGTGATTCACAAGTGAACTCTATTTGTGTGATAGGGATTTAGGTTTTATTTCCTTTTCTCACAAACACGAGCAACAACATCACGATTTCTGTGAATAATCAGTGAATATATATGTGTGTGTTTGTTTGTGTTTGCATTGGCGCTTGCGTCCGTGTGCCCACGTGTGCGAGAGGAAGGTGGAGGTGAAAAGCAGGATTAGAGGAGGCCGAAGCGTCTGGAAGATGGACTGCGAGGCTGAGCGATTCACCCGCCGACAATCTCAGCTTCACACGTCGCTTGACTGGAGCTCAACGGCGGCTTAAGAGGACATCTTCGCTCGGCTGCACAGACGTTGACTCTTAAAAGGTTGTGAGAAGAGCGCAGGCCAGCTAGAAATAATGGTCACTTTCGTAGGAAAACAGCCAATTGCCTCCCTTGTGTTTGACTGAAGGCGTCTAGCTGTGCTTTATGCTGCTGTTGAGTTGTAGCAGATCTTTAACTCGTCTCTGGGTCTTTGAAGGCGTCTGATGTGTTTACAGTGCGTTCAAGATATGCTTTTTAGCAGTGTACCAAACCTGTGAGTCATGACCTTGCACGAGATAAACTGCAGACAGTGCCAGAGGCTCCACAGGCCTGAAATGAAGAAAAAATTTAAATGAATCTCACAAATCATCAGCATAGAGATGAACGGAGTCAGCATTGTCATGATGCTTGGGTGTTGCTATAGAGCTTAAGGTGGTTGCTAGGGTGTTTCTAAGGAGTTTAAGGCGGTCGCTAGGTGGTTTGTACGGCATTTCAAGGTGGATGCTAGGGAGTTACTTTGGTGATTTTGTTGGTTTGTGGAGGATTTCATCGTGAAAAGAGTCCTACACCCTCTAATATCTTGGATATTTGGATATATTAAGGTGCTCCTTTTTATCTATTTTTTCTTCCACCAGGTGAAAGTGTGATTACTTAATGAAGTAATCAAGGACTCATTTACATCCATTGTTTTGTAGAGAAATTGTCTGCTAAATATTTCTGAAACATCTAGCAGGTGAATGCACTTGAAGAATTGTTTCTCACATTGCGTTTCTCTTTGAACATAGCCTGGACAATGAAGACGCCTCGTTCCCTGAGCAGACAAAAGGTCACAAGCACACGTTTCCCCAGTGTGCGTATGGAAAAAAAAAATCTGTGACACAGATGGCGATGCCAAATCCATCGCAGGTGCCCTGCGCGCAGAGGCCGAACAAAGACATTCTCTGCTCTGGGAATACGGCTTTGTGTTGTGTTGTGCTGAAATGTCTGCGTCAAGCCAACACAATCAATACTGCAGAACAATGTCACGCATTAACCCTGACAATTTACCTCCTTAAGACCTCGATGGCGCTCACCTGCGTGACAATTAAACCCTTAACAAACGCTCCGCCATTCTTTTCGGCTGTGAAAAAATCCTGATTGTGGCACCTTTAAGTCCTTTTCACAGCCGAGGGGGAAGCGTCTCGAGCGACATGAATGCCCTTTTAACGATTTCCTGCTTCATTCAGGCCCTATTCAGCAGCACAAGTGTATGTGGAGTTCATTTCCCTGCTGTTTCAGTCGTACGCGCACTCGAGAGCTCTCCAGCCTAAATGACCCTGAAGTAGTCATTCATCGTCTCAATAGCCTGGCCGCGGCACCTCGAGAAACTCACCGCGCGCTTAAGCGACAATAAAACCCACTGCTTTTTTTCCCCCCTCTCTTTTCGTCCTTGAAAGGGAAGAGCACTATCTTCGATCAACAATTGGGCAATTAATCACAGCGGCTCGGGATACAGACTTCCCTGGCACAAGGAAAAGGCCAAACGTGAATTAAAAGCCTGACTGTTTATAAGGGCGAAGTCCAGCGGCTACGATAATGCGTTTTCCTTTAACAGGGAAGGATTTATTATTCCCGAAATCTCGAAAAAGCGACGGGAGGGTCGGAGCGGGTGCGGGGCTTCAGGCGGAAGCTATTCTCATCATTTGGAGAAAGGGTTTCTCTCTGTCTCTCTGTGTTTTTTTTTTTTTTTTGGAATCTAGATTTAATTTAGTTGCCGATGTCGCTATCAGTGGCGAACAAGCTGGCAGCGCCAGCGGTCTGACGGTCCCTGATAAGCACAGTGCTCCCAGCTAAGCCTGATTAGTGTTGGCCCCTAAAAGGCTTTGTTATGAGAGGCAAATAGACTGTGGAACAGCAGCCTGGGACCTCACTGATATCAACAATCACAGAGCGAACCCTAACCCCCACCCCTCTGGCTTTCCAGAGCACTAGTCTGAGGAATACCATCTGTGCGTGAGAGACGGAAGAAAGAGCCAGAGATTTTTGTCTTCTGTATCACGGGCTCTTGAGCGGTTTGGCTTCAGGACAGGAGGGTTTTTTTGGGGGTTGGACATCAAGTGGCAGCCCAAGACAGTATCAAAATTCTTATCATTCTACATGAAGAGTCTTAATAAAATGCATTAATTGGTTTATTATCGGCTGTTTTAGTTTTGGACGTTTGTAGGTTTGTTTATAGCTTTTGAGTATCAAGCATGCATGCAACTTGCGCATGTTGGTCGGAAGATGAAATTTATTTCTTATATAATCTAAACATTGAATATTCTATAATCTTTGTATATAATTTTTTAGAATGCAAAGCAATTATATATATACTTTTTGTTTTTTTTGTATACTAATCGTAGGTTGTTTTTAGCTTTTAAGAATCAAGAATGCATGCAACCTGTGCATGTGTGTTAGAAGGTGAAGTTGCACCAAAATACAGTTTGTATTTTCTTCTGTAATCCTTATATAGAACATTTGTTTTTTACAGTATATCAGCCATCAAGTGGCGGTCAAAGACAGATTTGATTATTGTCTTTACAATTAGACTACAAAGTAAAATGCATTGATTTATTACTGGCTTCTACATGTTTTTGTTGTTGTGTACATTTGAAGGCAGGCTTATGAGAATAAGGCTTGAATGTGAATATAACTATTTTTTCTATATCCTTCTTATAAGTTGGTTCTCAGCTGGTTTAGCATCAGGGCTTATAAATAAAGACACAAATCCTAGATTATGCATGGGAAAAAAAAAATATTTTGTCATTATCAAAAGCTATAAACAGAAAATCTATCCACAGTTGTTCATTGTTTTTGAAAATGGTGCATGCATGCAACCTGTGCAACCAAAATGCAGTTTTGTAAAAATGCTGCTCCCTTTATAAACTTTGTATTAATTTTCCTATTCTACGATTGAGCATATAGTTAATTGCTTGTTATTTGCATTTTGCATCCAGTAGAATGGATCTGCAGATCCACAGTTTGACATGCATGCAAAAAAAAAGCATCCAGTGCAGTGATTTTTTTTATTTTTATTTTGCCATTAACGAATGTAGTAGCGCAAGCTGAACAAAACAAAGAAACAACACCTTCCTGTCCTGAGGAAAACCTTCCATCGGTCGCTTGTAAAGTGCAAAACAAAACCAAACGGATCTGCAGACAGGAGCGGTGCGAATGACTGCGGGCTGTAATGTATTCCTGCACGCTGGCAGCAGAGAGCCTCTTTACACACTCTACAGGTTTTCTTTGTTCCTGCAGACAGAGATGAATCCCTCCCTCTCCCGGACCCCCCCGAACTCTAGGCCCGCTGCTGGGGACGCCTTTGTTCACTTCCCTCCATTATGTGAGCCATTACCACGGCGCTCCATATTTAAATGCGCATATTGATGACCCTAAATAAAGAAAATATTAATGAAAGTATAACAAAGACAGAGTGAAAGAAGTTGTGAATGATTTTTTTTTTCACCAGAGAGGTGAAAAAGTTATTCTAGATATTCTTCAGAGCCACTCACAAAGGAGAAAAAGGAAAATGAGCTGTTTGGAATATTTTAAATTTAATAAGGCCATGAGGTTTTACAGGGGAAACGTGTATTACTGAATCTACATAAACAAATATGAATAGAGAAGTTAGGGATGGAAACTTAGTTTGAAAAATGGGCAATTTGTGAATTCACATCTCGATATTTTGTCTGTGTTTTATTTTCATTTCCAGGTCTTGGGGTTATTGTTGTTTTTTCCCCCCTCTTAGGAATATTCCAGAATCAGTGCAGTTTGTTTATGTACACAGTTAATCATTTTGATTCGTCTCAAATATTGTGTTCGTTATAGTTATACACTTACAACGGATGTCTATGGGGCAAGATGTTATAAAAGAAGTATTTTATATGGATTTTGCTACAAAGTTATTATTTGAGTGTTTAAATCACCTGAGCATGTTAGTGTATGTAAAGTATTGTAATATTTACGTATTAATACCATGCCCCATTAACTTCCATTATAAGTTCATCACAATAAACACAATTTTTATTATACAGTTTATTGTCTGTTTCTGTTTCTGTCTGACTATATCTATCTTTCTCTGTTTGTTGGTGTTTTTTAGGAGGAAAAATAGTGATACACAGTAAGAGTCCCTCTAGACTCTTCCTCTAGAAGAGTCCCAGCTGAGAATGGTACACAAACACACACGTTTTCTGACATTGTAACTGACATTGACATTTTTTTATTATTATTTTATAAATTGTATTTCGTTTAAAAAATCTCATACCTTTTAAAATCCTAAAACAAATAATTATAAGGAAAATATCAAATTTGATTAGAAAAATTGTGCTTTGTCTCTAGAAATAAAAAGCACAATGCATTGTACCTACTGTACGCATCATAATCATTTTCAATAATTATGTCGAGCTGAAATAAATAAAAGTTTACAAACCTTGAACGAAAATTATAGAAACGATCTGAAATTAAGTAAAAGTACTAAAATAAATGAATTAATTAAAATTGAAAATAAATCGAAAAATTAAAAGTAAATAATTATATTTAATTGCATGCAAAATACAAGTTTGATTTGCATATGTGTGTGCTCTGTGTATATTTATTACACACATACAGTATATCTTTATATATATATATATATATATATTCATGTCTGTATTTATATTCATATAAGTAATATTCTAAAAAAATTAATATATTTAATATGTAAATACTACCTGTTTTTCTGAAATATATACATGCATATGTATTAATATATACATAATTAATATACAGAGTATACATATATTATGCAAACAAAAACTTTTATTTCGGATGCAATTAATTGTTTGACAGCACTACTAAATTGCTAAAATGAAAACTGAAAATGTAAAAATAAAAGCTAATATAGTATATAGGTAATACTAAAATAACACTGGTTAAAAGTAAACTTTGCAGGAAAGTAGCTCATTTTTTCACATTGTAATTAAGATTATTAGAGATTATTGGAGTATGTTTTGCAAGAAAACACTATTTCAGTCTTTCTATAAAATTCCATGTTTAATTCAGTGTGTAAACTGAAATAGTAAAACCATTTCACTCATATATTGCAAATTATAGATAATTAAATATATAGTAAATGTTCCAAATAACTGCAGAATATATTGGACACTATTTTTGGTTCATTGCATGAATTAGATTAACCCTGTTCTGACCTCTTCACTCCTACACTGATGCATTTGACTGATTTTTATCAAAAGCCATTTTTTATTGCATTCGAGTGTTTTATCAGTACAGGCATCGTCTGGGGAACGAGCCCATGATCTTGGGTTTGCTCTCGGCGTACTCTACAAGTTGAGCTACAGAAACACGTGTTACATAAACCCCACAGTTTAATCTGATAGGCTCATAGGCCTCGACAGCAATGAGTATTTTCGTGGTGAGGGCCAATTAGGGGAGCAGTACAGTACTGAAATGTCGCAGTTTTTGGAAGCGTCTCCGGTGTGTTTACAGTCTGCTTCTGACACACATTAATTCCCGAGTGAGGATCTGCCCCCCCCCCCCTCCACTCGTGCACGTCTAACCCAAAACCCAGACCTCCGCAGGGGCCTTGGGATCCAGGCTCCCGATGGGATGCAAACACAGATGCCGGCAGTGGTTTATTCCCAAGTAATGCTCACAACTGAACAATCTCCAGCCACAAGACACAAACACACACACATACTCTGGGGAATTTACCTCATCTTAAGAGCATCACAAAGCATTGTGGGTGGAAGTACTAGATCATGGTCCACTGGATGTGTTTAGACTCTATTTCTAGATAAAAACACTTGCTGCACTACTGCTAACCCTATAATTTAACTGGATAGTTCACCCAAAAATGAAATTTTGTCATCATTTACTCACCCTTAAGTAGATCGAAACCTGTATGAATTTCTTTGTACTGTCCAACACAAAAGAAGATGTTTTTTTTTGTTTTATCCAGGCTGTTTTGGGTCACCATTGACTCCTATAGTATTTTTTTCCTACTATGGAACTCAATGGTGACCCAAAACAGCCTGGATACACACTTTTTTTTTCCCAAAATATCTTCCTTTGTGTTCAGCAGAGCAAAATGTTTGAGGGTGATTTTTTTACTTAAACTAAAGGTCAGTTTTAGTTCGTTAAAGAGGTCATATGACCAACCTAATTATTTTGTGTATTTGTTGTAATTCGATGTGTTTATGCGGTTTAGGGTTCACAATACACATTATCTTCCACATATCATACATTATTGTTGCCCCCCAATGCCCTGCCTTTCTGAAACGTGTTGATTTGCACAAAGCTCATCGTTCTGAAAAGCAAGGTGTGCTCTGATTGGCCAGCTATCCAGTGCGTTGTGATTGGCTGGATGCCTTAAAATGTTATGCCCCACACAGCGTCAACTATAGTAATACTACATTTCTTTGCGTATACACTTGAGTAGTATTATGCAAATCTTCCAACACAATGATGTAGACAGGGGCGTGTTTTAGGAAGCCATGGTTGAGTCTTAACTTTTATATAAAGAATATCTATTTATTTTTAGCTTTCATTTCGACAGATTTAGTTTGAGTTTGTCAGTTGTGCATGAATGATTTATTGATTTATTTATTATTTGATTTAGTTTTATAAAATACTCTTTATCATCTCTCATTTTATCACAATTAAACTACTATATTGATACAGAAAACAATGTAAACCTCTTGCAACACTTGTATGTTTATCATGAATGCAGTGTCAGTTATTTAAAAGTATCTAAATGTCAAATGTACAAATTAAATTTACAACAACAGCTGAAATAATAAACGTTTTACTGAAGAATATTGAAGAATTCAAGCTTTCACATATTTTATATTTGTATAAGCATATTTTATGATTGTGTAAAACACTGCAGGGATGAACCGAGTTCATTTTAGCATCCGCTTCCATCGTCCTGCAGTGCATTTTTTATGTCTGAATATGAGTTTTAACAAAAAACGAAGACATTTTCATGTTTTATTCTACAACATAAAACACATCAGTAATAGCTGTTTGTGCTTTGACTTGTCTTGAATAAGGTGTTTGTTAACAAGAATGAGCAAGTGGGGTTGATGGGACATTAAACATCATCACATCGAACAGGTAAACTTATCTACTTTCACAGCCAGTTTATAATCACACTCTTACACTTGCACTTTTAGAAAAAATTGTCGCATAAAGCTGTAACTCTAGCAATGGTATTTAGGCTTCAAAATCCATAAATGTTCTTCATGATGAGCAAAACACATACGAAACATAAACTTTTGTTGGTCACAGAGCTTATTTTTTGCAGTAATCCAAAAGCCAGTGGAAAAATCCTAGTGGGTTTCTATCAAGGGAATGAATGTGAGTTTACTACAGTACTTTACGGCTGCAGCTTTTAAACTCTTGCCTGTAAGGAGTTTGTGGTGCATTGACAGAGATGGAGATGAAGTCACTGGAGGCTGCTGGAGGTTCCTGTACTGCTGCTTTCTTGGAGGAGCTCCTGCTCGACTGCAGCACCAAACTACACCGTGTGAGTTCCTCTGTCTTTACTCGCGTTTTTCTCATTGCATTTGCATAAAGTTGGCTCAACTTTGTCGCATTGCTACAGTAACAGTTGTTCAACTCTTATTAACCCTGTGAGGCCTGACATATCATATAATAGTGAGAAAACTAATCTGAAATAAAACTTCAAAATATATATAAAAAATAAGCTTTGAGGCTCAAATAGTATGATATAGTGAGATTATGGAGAAAAAACAGCTACATTTTTACAGATTCAGAAGCTCAAACTGTGCAAAAATAGCCAATTTAGTGCAAATGTTGATATTTACAGTATGAGACCAAAAATGTATGAAATTCTGATAGTTTGTAATGTAAATGATTGAGATGATGGCAGATAACATAAGATGAGATAAATATCGGTTTTTACTTTATGTCTCAATGATCTCTCTTTAATTAGATTTTATTCATGTTTCATTTTATGATCAAAACATATAATGCAATGATGAATGAGATATGAAAACATAGAAGACCTTCTTTACAGACCTCTATAATCAAGTAAACCTAAGTTGCTTTGGTCCAGTAAGTGTTCATCTTGAAATATTATTTTACATTTAATAGAAAATCATTCAATTTCGCAGCATGAGCTTTGAACTGACGCTGGATGTTTGTGATGCTAAAAGACCTAAAGTCTAAACTATTAATCAGAGACAGAAGGCATGTAGATGATTGTGTGCGACAGGCTTTGAGCATGTTGATGCTTTATTGATTCTTGTATGAAATTATGCAGTTGGCTTTATAGGGTTGAAATGAAGTTCTGGTTGCTGTAGAAATCTCTTTGCACATTGATCTGATTCAAACACATGGCCACTTGTAAGTCAGCTCATTTCGGGGCGGTATTCATCGTTTCTCAGGTGTATTGACGCCAGTTGTGGCCAGATCTCCATGACGACAGTGTGAGAGGTGTGAGAATGTTCTAAAGGGAACCAACAGGTCCTAATGACGATTGGGACGCTCTCACGTTTGTTCTGTCACGTTTGCTCCTCCTGGGGCGTCTCAGACACTTGCTCTCGTGAGCCGTCATGATTGGCACTTCACTTATGTCACTGACCAGAGAACAACTGGAGGGGATTTTTGAAATGTTGATCTCCGATTGTGGTAAAGAACTGGTTCACTTGTAAGGCTTTCAAAATGACAGTAATTGGAAATTTGGGAAACTTTGAGAAATCGAGGGGTCGTAAGCAACTTCTGGCATTGCAAATACAATGGAGAATATTTTAATATAAAATACTGCTAAATTACTTGTAAATAGGAATTGCTTCATGATTTATGGTGAAAATCAATATTGTATTCATCAGGACATATGAAAAAATATCACTTAGATTTTTTAAATGATAAATGAAAATGATTTATGGTTTCTGAAAGTAAAAAGTTTTAATTTATTTCTAATGTATAAACATTTAATATTGTATTCATCAAGACAATACGTATGCTCTTTCAACAAAATTCATTTATTTTTGAAATAAGAAAAGCATGAAAAATATTTTACGGTAAAATATTTGGATTCTGGAAGTTAAACGTATTCATTTATGGCGAAAATCAATATTGTATTCATCGAGACGATACTGTAATGCCTTATGTCTCTGTTTACTCAGTCACCGTTTAGTTTTGCTTTCGTTTTCATGTCTTCTGGTTTTCCTTATTTGGTCTTGTTCTGTTCCTCACCTGTTTTGAGTTTTCCCTAGTGTTCATAAGCCTGTTGTGTTTTGTCATGTTTGTCTGTTCTCAAGGTTATTTGGTAGTGTATGTATCTCTGTTCGTCTGCCTTTTTGGAATTAACATTTATGTTAACCTGCCACGCTTGCATCTTCGCCTGCTTACACATACATCACTGACAGAAGAACCGACCCAAAACAAAAAAGAAAACTACTGCAATGGAATTCCTCCACCTTCACCAGCTCGAGCTCAAATTTCTCATTTACCTACAGGAGTTCTGTCTACTGGCGTGAGCGGACAATAGCTCGAAGGATGACATCATCCGATTCTTTCAGCTCGGGACCCAGCAATACATCTCCGTGGATCTCCCATACACCGTGGCACTAAGTTGGAGAGAGGTGTTTTACCGGTGTCTGGGAGACTACCTGGCCCGAGCCGACGGCCGCTCACCATCCATCAAGCCACCGACAGAACGGAAGCTCGCGCTATCAAAGCGCTCGTCAGAGAGCTTGCCGCAAGAATGCCATCCAATCCCCATGGATTCCATTCCGGTCCAGTTTGCCCGTCACGGCCAGGAGGACTGATCCTGATCCCCGTGGATTCTGTTCCACAATCATGGCCAGGAGAGACGTCCCTGAATCCCGATCCTGAATCACGGCCAGGAGAGACGTCTTTGAATCTCAATCCTGAATCACGGCCAGGAGAGCCGTCCCTGAATCCCGATCCTGAATCACGACCAGGAGAGCCGTCGCTGCATCACGATCCTGAATCACGGCCAGGAGAGCCGTCCCTGAATCCCAATCCTGAATCACGGCCAGGTGAGATGTCTCTGAATCTCGATCCTGAATCAGGGCCAGGAGAACCGTCTCTGAATCACGATCCTAAATCACGGCCAGGAGAGCCGTCCCTGAATCCCGATCCCGAGTTACGGCCAGAAGAGCCAATCCAGTTCCCCGCGTATTCCATTCCGCAGTCATGGCCAGGAGAGCCGTCCCTGAATCCCGATCCTGAATCACGGGCAGGAGAGCCATCACTGAATCCCAATCCTGAATCACAGCCAGGTGAGACGTCTCTGAATCTCGATCCTGAATCATGGCCAGGAGAGCCGTCCCTGAATGTCGATCCTGAATCACGGCCAGGAGAACCGTCTCTGAATGTCGATCCTGAATCACGACCAGGAGAACCGTCTCTGAATCACGATCCTGAATCACGGCCAGGAGAGCCGTCACTGAATCCCGATCCGGAATCACGGCCAGGAGAGCCATCTGTGAATGTCGATCCTGAATCACGGCCAGGAG
>JAUCMS010000128.1:321207-344083 GCA_032357445.1 Enteromius radiatus | reverse complement strand
AGTAGGAAACGATGGTGTTTGAGACTCACAGTATGTTATGTCCATGTACTCAACTCTTATTATTCAACCATGCCAAGATAAATTCAGTTTTCCATTCTATGACACCTTTAAAGATTTAATACGCTTTAAAAGATGTAAACGCTCGACACAAAACTTGCCAGCTATCTGAACTCACGCAGAGGTCATAATTGAATGCACTCATGCTGCACCCTGCACACACATATGAAAGGAAACTTTATTAATAAAAAAGGTATTAACTAAAAGTCAGTTGCTAAAGCTATGATGTGTTGAGCCAGTTACAGACAGAAAGCGTAAGATTAAGTATGATCTGATCTGGACACAGATTTTGCAGAAATGTTAGACTACAATAATCTACTAGAAGATTTCAGAAGAGATCGGAATAAACCAAATATAACAATTTATTATTAATCAGGTAAAGCTGTATGATGAAAATTACATAATCAATGTTTTTTTTGTGGTTGCTAGGGTGTTTGGGTGCTTTATAGGGATCCTTATGTTTCGCTTTCAGTAGATTTATTAGCATCTGTTTAGTTTTTATGTTGCAGTGAAGGAAGATGCAGTATATGAGATGTTTTAAGGTGGAACAGGACCACCAGAGACTTTCCTCACTTAAATGAGCATCCAACCAGAGGGGATTTAACTGGAGGGGGCGTCCGGGCATGTTTCCCTGCTGACTGTGTCCAGAGTCTGTGTGTGTGTATGTTTTGGGGGGATTCCTGTGCAGTGTCCGTCTCCGTCCCCTGGGAGTCGTGGGACCTTGGACATCTGTTCTCTTCCACTTGCTGTGGTCAGTCTGGCATTCCTAATCTTCTCACCCCTCACGCTCCTCCCTTGAGGCGGCTGTCCACTGACCTGCTTTCCCCTCTCTGCATCTCTGCCGCTTTATCCCTCTCTCTCCCTCTCTCTGTCTTTCTCTTTCTGTCTTCTGCTCTGTCACCGAGTGCCAGCAAAGCCAATCGGATGCAGCCACAGTCTTCCAGATCAAAGCTGTGCTGATTCCACGGCAGGAGCTTTTGAAGTGTTCGGAAAGACGAGTCACGTGTGGCGTCTTTATGACAAAAATTTCCCTGATGCCTGTATTTTTACATCTTCATCTGTGCCGTCCGGCCCTTGCGCTCGACTCTTTTGCGAAGATGATATTTCCGTTGCTGAAATAAAGCATGACGGTTAATCCGGTTAGTCGAGTTTTTCCCTCTTTCTGTTTTTCCGAGAGCGTGGCCGAGTAGAAACACGCAGTGCTTGTCTCCCAGCACTAGTTGATCTGTTTGAAGCTGGAGCCCTGCTGTGCTTTCACACGAAGTTTTAACCCCCGGAATAAATCAAATAAACACTGGTAATTCTTACTAGGTTGGTCCCAGTGTACTTTCCTGAAGTCTGCACCGAGCAGGACATTTTCCCAGATATCGTATGCCTGTAGCTTTTGCTCAACCTTCCTCCATCTCTTACTTATGTCAGGCATCTGTCCTCTTCCCAGAGATCTCTCGCATTGCTCAGTTGTTGCTACTAGACAGCAGTGAGATCAAATGTCCACTTCAGATGGTTGCTGGGGTGTTCTGGGTAGTTTGTAGGGTGTTGCTATGGAGGGTGGTTTGTAGGCCATAACTGTGGTTGCTGGGGTGGTCTGGGTGGCATACAGGGTATTGCTTTGTGGTTGCTAGGGTGCTCTGGGTTGAATATATGCTATATATGTGTTTGTAGGGATGGGTGGTTTGAAGGTCATAACTGTATGATTGATTGGGTGTTATAGGGTTATATGTGGTTGCTGGGTTTTCAGTGGTTTGTGGGGTGTTGCTATGCAGTTGCTGGGCTGTTCTGGGTTGTATATAGGGTGTTGCTACATGGTTGCTAGAGTGTTCTGTGTGGGATGTGTTTGGTGGGATGGGTGATTTGTAGGGCATAACTGTGTGGTTGATTGGGTGTCCTGGGTACCATATAAGGGATATACCATGTGGTGGCTGGCATCAGTGGTTTATAGGGTGTTGCTATGTGGTTGCTGGGCAGTTCTGGTTCGTATATAGGGTGTTGCTATGTGGTTGGTGGGGTGTTCTGTGTGGCATGTAGGGTGATGCTATATGGTTGCTGTGATGTGTGATATATAGGGTATTGATATGCGATTAGGAGGTGTGGTTTGTGAAGTGTTGCTATGTGGTTGCTAAGGCGTTCTGGGTGGTATATAGGGTGTTGCTATGTGATTGCTAGGAGGTATAATTTGTAAAGTGTTGCTATGTGGTTACTGGGAGGTGTGCTTTGTAGGGTTTTGCTTGTTTGGGTGATGGGATGTTTTGAGTGGTTTATAGGGTGTTACTATAAGGTTGCTGGAGTGGTTGGGTTGTATGGGGTTGTTGTGGTGTCAGGGTGATATATAGGACATATAGTTTCCAGGATGTTCTCTGTGATTGCTAGAGTGTTCTTGTTTCAATTCAGTGAGGGTCCTAGGGTGTGAATGGCGATATGTAGTGCATTACTAGAGTGTTTTGGTAATGACTAAGTGTTTTTTTTTTGTGTATTCTTTTACCTAAAAACCTAAAACCTGAAACATTACAATTACATGTACCATATTCACCAATGAAATATCTGCACAGCAGAATAGGAGCAGCAAAGAGTATCAAGCCCCCAGTCTTCTGGGTATTAAACCACATAATAAAAGCTGTAGCCCACAAAATGCTTTAGTAAAAACCAGAGCTCATCTCTAGATATTACCGGCGTGAACTCAACAGGTAACAGAACCTGTATGTTCACATTTCTTACATTACAAGCATCCCATATTAATATACAGTATAAATAATGAGCACCTCTCATGTTTATGCAGTTATCACTGTTACCGCCGATTATATTAATGCTAATTAATTCATACGAATGCTCCGGTGCTAGTTTGACAATCACAGCGGTAAAGCACTGTTGATTTGATCTGATTTGATTAGAAAGCCAATGTTAGCAGGAAGGAAAGGGGAAGAGCGTGTAAACAAGCGAGAGGGAGATGTTAATTCATACGCTGTCCGGGGCAGAGCATTAATCTTGCTTTGTGAGGTTCATCATTCCAGCAGCAAGAGTTCCTCGTTCAGTCGCACTGTCTCTCACTCCAACAACAGATCCATCATCCGTGTGGCTGATTGGGACAACAGTACTTGTTATGCTATAAAACCTATCATCGTGAAGTTAGACGCCATAAATCTTCCCTTAAACAGACAACAAGCTTTGGAAACACAGACAACACCGCTTCTCCTCACAGATTGATGGCAACTTTTGATGTGCATGCGCTCAAAATGGTGCGATAGTGAAAAAAGAGTGCGTGAACGTTGTGTAATGGCTGACATGAATTGAAATGCGATGCTTTTTTCTTGTTTTGCTTTGCTAGGAGCTTGAGATATTATAATCCAAATTCAGTACAACAGAGTATATCAGTCTTCGCAGTAACTATAGCTGTTGGCTTCATGCTGCTCTCTTATTTCATATTGTGAAACTGGAAGTAATCTATGCAAGTGATGTAAGAAGAATGCCAGACGCATCGTGCATCAGATAGAAGTTCAGTCGTCCAATCACAAGCCTGTTGACTGCTCATTTTGGCTTCTCTAGTACAGTGTATTTGCATCATTGAAACACTAAGTGGACTCTCCCATTTTGTTTTGCACACTTTTATCTGTGCCAGATTGGTTAGTAGCAGCCAAAATGATTCAGCATGTACAACAGGAACACACATGTTCAGTGCACAAGAATAACACATCTGATTAATATCCCTTAATAAGTTAAGCAGAGCTAGAAATGTTTGCTTGTATATTCTGATAGGATTTGAGCCCAATGCAATATTATTGTGTTCAGTGCTGGGTAGATTACTTACAAATTGTAGTCTGCTTTAATCTGTTTAAATAATGAAAGTTGTAGTTGGTAATGGAATCTAAATCAGTTTAGTTGTGGTTGCATTTTCAATTTTTTTTTTTTTTTTTAAGAGTAATTCTTTGCCATGGCATTGATTTTAATCCTGACAAAATCTGCATGCAGTGACTCTAACTTCAAAAAAGGATGCAAATATTATAATGATTTTTTTAGACAATGCTATTGATTTTAGTCCATGCAAAAGATGCTGCCAAAATGCTAGGATGATGTGTTTGTAGGTATTTTAGCACATTGCAGTGCTGTTGCTAGGGCAAGCTGGTTTATGGAGTTTATGCAGTCTTCTTCAGTGTGCATCTGTGGACTTTCTCCACCTGTTTTATTATCAGCAATGAGTATGATTTCTCATAAGACTTCGCAATGGTGCCTAAAGCAAAGGAAGAGACATTGTTGAAAAGCGTCATTGTTGCTGTCGTAAATGGGCGTGTTTTCGATTGGCCTCGTCTGACAGTGCAGCAGATCGAGGGTAACCTTTAATTGGCTGCTGAAGTGTTGAGGCGGAGCCAAAAGCTAATGACAGAGCCATCTCAGACGGGACGCTCCTTTTGTGTAAGAGACCCTCTGTCCCTAGAGAGCAGTACTATATGTTTCTTCATTTAACGCTTCATTTATGATTGGCCAGATCTGTCTGTAAAATCTGTGTGTGTGTGTGTGTGTGTGTGTGCATAGGTGAATTTGTTTGCAAAAAAAGCCATTGAAATGTTCAAGTTCAAAATCACCTAAAAACATAAACAGAGATAATAAGATGCAACTAGTAATGAGTAGCAAAGTGTGCAGTATGCATGTAAAATAGCATGTTTACTACAAAAAATGTGTGTGTGTGTGTGTGTGTGTGTGTGTATTCGGGGGTAGTGGGAATCATTGCATGATTTGAGGTGGTGTTAATGTCTCCAGTCTCCCCTGTGTCTATCCAGACACAAAGGCGGCCCCCATGTGGGACGGGCCCCTCTCCACTCCTGGGTCCTAAAGTGATCTTAATATGAAGATCATTAACTGGAGACAGAGAGGGAGGGTGAGAGCAGAGAGGGTCTGTCAGGAGCAGCCCTTGCCATCAATCTTGTCATTTACACAATGCAAAATCAAATCAACGGCAAATAATAAACTGCAGCAGACAAGCAAGAGTGTCGCTAAACATAAATAGACCTCCAGAAACCCATTAAAGAGTCTTTTTTTGACATGCAAAAAGTTGTTTTACAAATTTATGCATGCATACGTTAATGCATTTTTATAAATGGGTGTTTTGTGCTAATTTTTTAGCATTAGCATGTATAGCACTTATTTTTGCTTTCACTTGTAAATTTAGAATGGTCTTTCAATGAAATTACATGGCATGCATAATACTTTATTATATATTCATATATATATATATTTTTTTTTTTTTTTTCACCAGAATAAAAGATGAGTTGTAACCAATATTTCCATGCATACAGTATATGTGCAATGAGGCCTAAATATCCTTATATACATGCATTCATTTGTGTTTATTGTAGTTTATTTCAAGATGTATATGCATGTTTGTTTGTTTGTTTTTGTTTTTTGTTTAAACCCATTTTAAAAATGCTGTTTAAAATGTATTTTGCACCTGCAAAGGGACCTTTAATTCTCCACTGTGATATTTCCATGAATGCATATACTGTTTTTTTCTTTCTTTTTCTTTTTTTTTTTTTTTTGCTATTGTTCATAAGAGACCAGTTTTAATCAATATTTGTGTGGATATATGTGTAATGAGGCCTAAAAATCTTTATATGTCTTTGTTGCGTATTCAATGCCAAAATTTGTCAAATCTATGCTTTCTCCCATACAAGTCCCCATCTGCATTACAAACCCTCTATGAATTGTTCCTAAATAGACTGCGAGCTGCTAATAAAGTATACTTAACATAACAATAGAAGGCAGACTGCTGTCACAGGACGGCCGAGTCAGCCGGGGTATAAGATAATAGATCCGGGAGCCAATCGGATCGCTCAGATGTCTCCTACCTTCTCTGACTCTCGTTTTTTTTTTCCACTCTGCTCAGCAAAAGCCGAGCTAAGATCAATATCATGAGCGCTCCCTCTCATCCTAAATTACCGGCTAACGGCAGCGTCCTTTCCCCCCTCCGCTACACTCGAGACCCTGCGGTAGCGAGGGATCGGCTATCTTTAGCAGTAATGGAGGCTGTTTGTAATAAAGCAAGGTGGTTAATATCTGCTTGTCGGCTTTCTCTGCCTGTTTCTCTACTCTCAGGGGCTACGGCACTTATATTATTAGCCGTGTAAAAACGGCACTAGTGTGTGGTGGTGAGGTCTTATTAAGCTTTTACCTCTGTCCAATCTCAGCAGGTTGCAACAGTAAGCAGAATGTTATATTGGAGGGTTTTATTAAATTGACGGTTGCAGGTCTCTGTGGAGGAGATTTGGGAACGGTGCACGGGAAGAGCGACCTTTGAACTTTGAGGGCCTTTGTCGGTCCCCACAAGAATCTGTGGTTAGTGTGAACCATGAGAGTTAAATGAGCATCAGAGCCGTGGCACAGTAGGGGACGTGTGTGTGTATAAGACACAGGAGAGCTGATGACTCATGGGTTCAGGTCTGATCTGGGTCACATGCCAATCCTGTTCCCTCTGTCTCGGGACCCCTGGAGATTCATAGAGGTACTGCATGTACAGACACTTCTCTGTGTGTGTGTGTGCATGTTTATGTAGTTTATGAGGACACAAATTTGTATAATGACATAGGTATTACAATATAAAGGTGATTTATGAAGATATTTTCGGTGTACCGTAATTCAAAACGCTTAAAAAACATACTAAATGGTGTTTTTTGAACAATCTAAAAATCCTGTAAGGGGTAGGTTTAGGTGTAGGGTCAGTATAGGGCAATACCACATACAGTCTGTACAGTAGAAACACCATTACACCTATGGAGAGTCCCCATAAATCACAAACCAGTGTGTGTGTGTGTGTGTGAAAGTGTGTTTGTTTTAACTTACATTCAAAAAGAAATGTATAGCATTGTATGTATTTCTGTGCTTGGAAAAATAAACTGGTTTTCACTGCACGTTTATAGATGGATGGTTTATGCTAGTTTATTTTAGGCTAAAGTGTATGCATGTATCAGAGAAAGTGTATTTATTTAGCATTTTTAACTTTTACAAATGAATGCATCCATGAATTGGTTAATTTTAGACTTATACTGTAGGGTACAGGTGTATTTATTCAGTAACTTTAAATGTGAATGAATACATCCATGAATGATTAAAAACAATTGCATACAAATAGAAACGGTATGAGTGAATGTCTTTACAAATTGGAGAAAAATGACGGGTTTAGGGAACCAATGTAAAACATTTGTTGATTCTAATGGTGCAGGAAGTACACATTTCAACTTTAAACATATAATTGAAAGAAATAACGTCTTATTTCATTTTGGCATGATTCTAACAAGCAAAAAAATATAATTTACCAATGAAAATCTTTTTATTTTGGCAGTAAAATGCTGCAGTGAATCCAGAACGCTGCTGTAAAGGTAAACGTGTTAAATGACAGACAAGGAAATTAGTGTAATAATGTGTAATAATGCTGACAACCCCTGCTGTTCAGGAAGGATAAAGCACCATCTACTCATACTACATTCTTTACATTCTCCAAAATGTTCTTTGCAGATCCTTCACAGATGGACCTCAGCTGCATTAGAAGGGACAAGGTCGCCCTCCTCTGGCCAAATCTGTAAAGTCAAACATGATTTTATGACTGATATTAATTGTTAAAGACACTCCTCCAGGATTTTCTGAGCTTCACATGAAGATTAAAACAGTAAGATGCAATAATAGTGGTTTTTTTTTTCTTTTCAGGGTTAATTAGACTGGACCATAAAGCTTCCCACAGCCCACCTGATGATCCTGAAGCACCAACAGGTGCATCCCACAGGTGTGACTCTCAAATACGAGAAAGTGCTGTAGAAAAAAACACATTTTAGAATTTTACAAGAACTTTAGAAGAATTCTCTGATGTTCTTAGTATTTTAGCACAATGGAGACAAAGCCGATATTAAAATAACTCGTCAAATAGCAAGATCTGCCATGAACATGGTATTTTTTGAGTCACTCACTTTATTCGTATCAACGCTCAGCTCATCCTCCTCTTCCTCATCTTTATGAGGTCGATGTCATAAAGTTCTCAGCTGCCTAACTGACCTCATTTCCATTCAGTGATGTGCAAACGACATCTCTTTGATTGGCTGTTGACTTTTCCCTTCCTGTTGACAAATCAGCCCCGCTCAGATCTTCAAACGCTCCGTGTTTGCTGCATAAACAGGCCTCATCCTCACTCGTCCTGACACCTTAAACTCTGAAAGCTGTAGATCTGAGATGTTCTTTTCATGGTTATTCCCATGAAGTATAAGAGCGGGTTTTGGGGCAGGTGGATCTGACCCTACATCAGAATAAAACAGCAAAGTTCACAAAACAAACGGACGTTTCTTGCTAATAGCATACTGTCCAATAACCATATATACCGTATCCTTATAGTAAAAATAATATATGTGAAACATAATATAAATGCTTTGAGCAGTATATTCATTATATTGTTTGTCATTTTGTTGCATGCTTAATTGCACAAGTTGAATTCAGTTCTCCATTTTTACATGCTCAGAAAAAAGGTGCAAAAGCTATCACTGGGGCTGTAACCTTTTAAAACATACTAAAATATATACTATTATGCACCATTAGGGCCAAACAGCATAAAAGGGAAGTCTCAGTAAGATAAGTAAAAACTTTGTAAAAAGGTATTGCCCATTTTGTACAGTGTACTCGGAAAAAAGTAACAAATAATGCAATAAAGCACAAAGGTTTGTGCATTACAGTGATTTTACCACGTTTAATCTCTACAGTGCTTTACAGCGTCGCATCTAAACAAGTGTTCATTTTAAATTTTGTAAAATTCAGCTTTATTGAGTTTAATGTTGATTCAATTCAGTTCAATAACAGTACTGATGTTACAAAGTCAGAATTCAATTCTAATTTTGTTTTTATTTAATAGTGTCAGTGCAGTTAAATCTATAATATTGCACTTATTAAAAACCACAGTAATAAATGTTCTTGTTTTTGTAAAGCTGATGCAATAGCTATATAATAACAATAATCAGGACAGTTATTTTGCTCAGTGAAACAGTTCATCGTTCTAATTGTGTTTGTTTGCTGTTGCCAAGAAACATAACTTGTTGCATTAAGATAGAATGTGAGGTCACATGTTTGTATTTATCAGCTTTTTATCACTTCAAATTCTGCTTATCCACACACATTTTCAAGTCGGTTTCTGTGTAGAAACTGATTTTTTAGATAATGTTTTCTTGGATATTAGCAGAATCGTTGCCCTAAAAATGTTTGTACAGTACAATTCATCTATAGTGGGGCATATTGTCACTGTCTGGGGCAAGTTGTCACAATAGGAATCTGTATTGTGTAAAATTACCACAACAAATATGGCAAACCCACATTTGAGGGGGGGAAACAAATTATTTTGGTCTTGGCTTTTATCTTGATGTACAAACAGGATAAGCAGCTCTGTGTTAGAAAAACCATCCAGCTTTTTATGTATATGCAAACGTTTTCTGAAAGCCAATATGTAGTATTTAATATACCAGTAGTTGGATTTGGTCCACTGAACGCTTCACTCAGACCTGAAATTAGGCCCATTCTGAGAGGAGATGTATTGGTGTGCAGCCTTTCAATAGGCTCCAGCTCTTTTTTTTTTTCTTTTTTTTTTTTTTACATTTTTTGTGTGTTAAATATCACATGTTTGGCATTATTTCTAGAAGGCAGGTGTTGAAAAGTCCTGAAATGTGATCTCCAACCCGGGCAGCCCCTGTCCGAACCCCTAGGTGCAGGTGAACGGAAGAGGCTTCCCTCCTTTATGAGACGTATTTGAGTGCAGGTGGAAAAGTGACCAATCAGAGGGCAAGAAGAGCTTCTACCTGAGCAGGTATCACCCGTGTGAGGCTCTCTAAAGCTGCTCTGTGTCTGCATGCTGTCTATCGGACCTATCTCATCCGAAAACCCACCCGAACACAAAAAAACGGGATAAAACACAGCGGTTATGGAGGCTAGAGGTGTTCTAGTTGTGTATTTGATCTGTCTGTGCGCGTTTATCGGCGCGCGGGGCGACAAAAAGGACATTTACGCGAGAGTTGTGGATTTGGTGGCTCCAGGTGAAGAGTTCCTCACAGAAGATGCGCTTCTCTCGGTGTTTGAACGGCTGGAGAACCGTGTGCAGTGCTCCGGTGTGTCGTGTGGAAAGGTAGGATAGCTGTATTTGCGCACTTTTGGAGAGGTCGAGGTCCAGCGAAGGCTCGTGCGCTACAGCTGAGGGAATCAGTCTGACTGAAGAATAGGCGCGTAAATCATTGTTTTGTGTCTGAAACGTAATGATTTACAAGTAAATTCTCTTTCAAAATAAGTGGAGAACGGTTGGAGACGATAAATCACGGCTGAGAAGAGAAATAAAGAATCGCTACCGTCTTTTATATAAGCAGTTGACATGCAACACTTTCATAAACTTCTTTACTTCTGCTGAACAGATTAATTGTTGAAACAATGCGTTTTATAGCCGGTCACGATGTCTTTGCGTAATTTTAATCACTTTTAATCTGCTTTTGACCTTCATTTTAAGTAGTCCTGTGGTGTGACAAATTACTTTTCCAGTATAAAAGATTCAGTGCATTCAGCATTTAGCAGCTATTGGGGCATGTTGTCACACTGGAGACCTGTGGCCTTTATCTGTATTTAAAATGTATTTAAAATGTTTCTTTAATGTTCCAATTAGATTATTAAAACATTGTTTTCGAACGTTCTCTAACAATTCCAAACGTGCGTTTAAAAAAACGCTATGTTTTTAAAAAAATGTTTGTGGTGGTTATAACTTTAAGGGAAAATTCCATTTAATCTTTCACAGACACTGTGACATTTACTTTTGAATGTTCTCTAAATGTTCTAATTTAGGTAGTAACATTTAAAAACATTGGATGAACGTTAAAAAAAAAACATTTCGGTGATAATTTCATAATTGTATTTCAAAATTTTAAAACATTCTGGCAAGTTGCTTTTGAGTGTTCTCAGAATGTTATAAAACAAGTAGCAACGTAACAAACGTCAAGTTAAAATGCTTCAGAGAAAAAGATTTTCAGAACATTTTTAAAGACATATAACGTTGAACGAACATTCTATTAGCGTTACTGGGAGAATGTTTGTTCATAACTATGAGAGAACCGTACCAGAACATTTCGAGAATGTTCCCTATCAGCTGGGTCATTATAATATTTTAATAAACTAAAGACAGCCTAATCACAAAACAATATCAACAAAAACACGACAGCTTTCTTGAGCTTTACATTTATGGGGAAAAAGAGGTTTTGCTTCCTTTAACCCAAGTTTAACCTTTCAGGTAAAATCGGTTAATCATGTGCAGAGCCTTGTCTTTATGTTTTACATTTTGGTTTTATTGTATTTATAAAACCACTCCACAATGCCTACATAACCATCTTGATCACCAAAACACACTAGAAAAAGGTGTTTATGTCACTGGACTTGGACTTTAACCTTATAAGGCCGTAACATATCTAGCCCTGTCTGCACTGTAACATAGTTATGAAATATATTAACAAAATTATAAATTATTTTTTTATTATTTATTCAGTGATCATCACTTATTTTTGTGTAAAGGTGAAACTATAAAATCCTAATAAATTGATGTGGGCCTTCACAATAGTCATTTTGTTATTTTTTGGATGCCAGTGATAGTTAATATGTACCACAATCTCCCCTAGATTTTGCCAGGACCTGTGTTTTGCATGGTTCTTTTTGCACATTGAACCTTGTATTCCTCCATTTTTATGTAGATTAGAGATCTATGTTCACCCATAAAAAGTATTTTTCAACTATTAACTTCTGTGTTATAACTTTTCATGTAAGTATAAGACCAAAAAGTATAAATCCAGATTTTCACAAAATGGAATATGATTGTAAAATAGACTTAATTTATGACAATTATGACTCACTAAATCTATCTATGAAGCATACTATCAACAGCTGGAAAATACATTTTTAAAATGTTTATAGGAATACAAATTTGAGATATTTTCTTCTTTTAAAGTCTGAGAAAATACATGGCATTGAAGCGAAATAGCCTAACATTGAGCTGTGCATGAAAAACCAATGGTCTGTCTCTCTCCTGTATGCAGTGTCTTTCAGTGGATCATCTCTCACAGCTGTTGAGTAACTACAGCAGCTCTCAGGGGCTTCAGATGGAGGATTTCTTCACCGTGGCTCCTGCGTGTTGTTTGTTCCTCAGCGCTCCGCTGGAGACCTGCGGGGCCATACAGGAGGGCCGCTGGGCCGAAGAGACCCTTCACTTCATCGAAACCATCTACGGCCACGAGCACGACCATAACAGCACCACAGATCATCCTCCTCATGGAGACATCAGTGAATATGAGGGTTTGGAGGAGATGTTTCTGGAGATGGAGAAATACTATCAGCCTGACACACATGAGGTCAGCACAGATAACATATAGTTATGCGACTCATTGTTTTGGGGTTAGTTAGACCTACACCTGATTTACAGACAGCTACTGTTAAACTACTTTCAACACTAAAAACACTTTTTTGTAGCTCGTCAAAAACAAAGATATAAAATACATGAGAACATGTGAAACTTAATACTAAATTCTTATCAATTTTATTGCATAGAAAACTGACGTGACCCTAAACACTAAAGTCGTAGCCAGTTTCTGAACACAAAAGGAGGGTTAGTTATGTTTGTTGTTTAGTGAATGCTCACGGTTGTCTGTAAAGTAAAGCAAGCAAAGGCTAATTGCTACTTGACTTCTGCTATCGAGCATGACAGCAAGCCTCTAAAGATGTGTTGCAAACTGACAAATGATAGACGTTTGATGCTGACGGCCAAATCTGTCTTGATGTGTGTCTGTGTTTTAGCCCTGTCTCACTCTGAAGGACATCCTGGAAGAGAGCAGCCATCAGCACGGTGATCACACACACACTGAGCTGGACGCCGTGATGGGAAACGTCCTCTATCACGCTCTGCGTGGAGACTGCATCAAAACACACCACCTTCCTGAGCGGCAGTACTTCCTGGATTACATCTTCAGCCGCTTCAGCTCTGATGACCTCAGGCTTCATGGTATGACTGTCTGGTAGTCCTACAAGAGTTCTGCATCAGTATAATATCCGAAAACATTTTTGATCATATTATTCTCCTCAGATTTTGAAGGGCTTCTTAAGGCTTTACACCTGGGTGGAGAGGAACATGACCATGATGACCATGAGCACCATGATGCTGAACACCAGCACAGCACAGAGACCCACAGACAGAGTCATCCACATCCAACACCTCGCACCAACAGCAGCTGGGACACGGTAATCCTGGCATTTACTAACATTTTTGGACCTAAAGTCTTTAGACCTAAAAGATTTTCATGGTCATCATGCTCATTAAATGATTCATATATTTAATGATTAAAAACGTTTGGAAAATCCTGCAATAGTATAGCTGAATATTATTAATGTTAATAATAGTAAATATACATTATTTTTACATAATATATAATATTTATATTTAAATCCTTTAGAATGTTTTTTTTATTTTAAATCTTTTTTTTTTTATTATTGTTTTATTTATTTATCAACTCACAAACCCTAGTTTGGGAAATATTGCAGTAATCATGGAAAAGAAATGCAATAATTAAACACATTTCAAAATACAGAAAAAATATTATTATTATTATTATTATTATAAGTGGTGGTGGTGGTGGTCACATGAAATGCAAATTAACAAATAAAATATTTTGCAATAAAATTAGCGAGCACTGTGATGTGTATATATAAACACAAACACATGCATTTATATATTTAAGACAAAATATGCTATGTTTATATATGAAATATATTTATATGTTATAGAAAATATAATAATGTAAATCTATAATGTAATGTAATAATGTAAATATCTTTACAGAACGTGTGTTTATTCATATTCAAGTAATAAATAAACAGTACCTACAAATATATTATATAAACAAAAACTTGGATGCGATTAATCATGATTAATCATTTGAAAGCACTAAATAAAATATGAGGTTTAGTAAAAGGTTGTGTTATGTTTATATCAGAATAACTGTTTTATCATTACTTTCAGCAAAGGGACTGTTATAGTTTTAAACGTTGTTTTTATGGACAAGGGTTTCTGAATACTTCATTTCATCTTTATATTGCAATTCACTTTCTATCATTTAATCCTGACTCTGTGCTTCGTTAAACCTTACAGCAACATTCTATAGTTTTATGGGGCATCATGGGAAATCTTTGCACGCCACAGAAATCCAATCATTTAGCCGTGGCACTTGACGAAGAGAGCAATCATGTGGCTGCGTGAGGAATGATTACGAGTCCTGTAACATGAAGTGTCAGCGCTGGACGTTAATGTTTATTTCTCTTGATGGATGCGCGTTTCATCTGTCCCCAGTCATAATCACAGCCAAATTAAGAGTACATGTGCTGACGAGCGTCCTGCTCGTTTTTAATCAGGATGAATTTTTCCAATTTCTCTAAGCTCACACGCCATCTAAATAAGACCTGTCGTCTGACACACGTGGAATTAATAATTCAGCAAACAGTAAATACGAGTGTTTCACGCGTGATTATGAGAGCCGCGGCGCCGCTGTGCTGTGAAATGAAATATTCATGCGGAAATATGTTTTATGCATTCATACATTTGCATGTCTCAGTGTGTATTCTGTTGCGCTCGCAGGCCTGTTTCAGCGCTGAAGACCTGTTGAGGATTCACCAGCTGAACTCTTCATCGCTGACCAGAGATCAGTTCACAGAGATCAGCCCCGCTCTGATTCAGCAGATCCTCAGCGGAGGCTGTTCTGAGATCAGTCCTGAACCTGTCAGCCCGGATTCACTCACTACTGCTGAGAGTGAGTCACTGTTCATACACTGGATCAGTTCACTGATATGATGTAGAATTAATTCTATTACTACATAATTGTATGATTATTTGATATAATATATAAGGAATATAACCTTCTTCTGTTAAAAAAAATGATAAACACTAATGAAACATAATTGTAAAATCAAAGCTTGCAAATTGGCTAATAAACATGATTGGATTATAAAAATATTATCTCACTCAAAAAGTATATAGAAAACAATATATTTTGCTTGAAGACAATCCTTTTTTTCAAATGTAACATTGTTTTATTTGATATTTAAGTACAGTAGGCACTTTAAAGTACAGAAAATATTAGTAATGTTAATGATACAAATATTATTGAGAATGTTAAATAATATTATTAATAATATTTTGTTAAGAAATAGTATGCATCAGTGTTATCTAAGGTACTATTGTAGTTTATATTAATATCTTTTGATTATTTGTTTTTTTTAATATTTTTTATATTTCTTATGTGTTTTTGTTCATTAACGCTAATATAGTTGCATATATGCATTTTATTTCAAATTTGCTGTTGTTGTGCAACAAGTTCAACTAAATTAAAATGAGAAAAGTGGGGAGAAAGAAAAAGTTTTTAAAATTATTTATTATTGCATATATTTAGTTATTTATTTAGTTATCATTATTTAATGTAATGTTTATTTTACTTCAGGTAATAAAAGGATAATTTATAATTGCTGTATTATGACAGTGAAGTGGGTGGACATGTACACAATATGTGATATCACTTAATTTAAGCTCAATGAAAGAACAATACTGATTTCTTGCTTAAAATACTGTTAAAAAAGTAATAGCACAAAAGAAAAAAAAACACATTCAAACTGGTAAACCGTTTTCTCGTAACTAAAACCTCTGATTCTGTTTGGGACTGTTTCTGAAGCTCTGTGAGAACGAGTCCTTGAGGAGAAGAGAATAGCACAATGCTGTCCCTCATTGCCTCTTTGGGCTGGAGGAGTGTGTTGTTTTGTGAGTGTACAGTGGTAAATGAGCTCTTTGTGTTCAGGATATGGATACGCCACGCTGGCCAACCTCATCATCTGTCTGATGGCCATGTTTGGGATCGTGGTGCTGCTGTTCACGGCGTGTACGCAAATGTTCGAGCTCTGCATCCAGTTCTGCATCAGTCTGGCTGTGGGGTCTCTGACGGGCGACGCTCTGCTGCATCTGCTGCCCGCGGTGAGCAAACACAACACACTGCCTCTCTGCGGCTCACTCTAATCATAATATGCTGATTTTGTGCTACACAGCAGTTGTTACTGTTACAATCCAGCTGAAGAAATGGCTAAAAAATGTAGTTAAAAGTATAAACACTGTATAAACAGAAAAAGCGTAAAGCGTACAGATTTCAGTAACAATGCTGCGAATTCAGAAATTAATGACATAATAATAACATATTCAAACAGAAAACATTTTAAATTGCAATAAGATATCACAATATAGCTGTATTACTGACCAAATAAATGCTGTCTTGGTGAACAGAAGAGACTTTTTTTCAGACTTCTTCCAAAGTTTTTGTCACTGAAACTAATTTGAGTCTTTCCTGTCCACATCTGTATTTGCATGATTGGAGGCGACTGATAACTTCAGGATTTACATGACTTTACATGACTACAACACTGGCTCCCTTCATATATTTGCATTTTCAATCCCTGATGTACACTAAAATATTAAATCTAGTAAAATATTATTATTATTTATAGTAAAAGTTATAAATAATATTAAATGTGAAGATTTATGCATATGAATCAGTGTTATTTTGGTACCACTGATGTTTTTAATTTTAAATTTAAAGTAAATTTAAATTAAAGACTAGTCATTTAATTTTATTTATTTATTTTAATAGTTCAACTAAATGACAAAATGTAGTTTTTCTTAGTCTATACTTATATCTTGTACGCTCTTTGTAAGTATATTAATAAAAATTAAATAAATGAAAATAAAATGAAAATGTAGTTAAATGTTTAGAAATTGTATTATTTAATATAATTTCCTTTTTAATTTTAGTTAAGGATTCACTACTTTTGATCTTTATCATTTTTTTTGTAAATGTCTACTCTATACCCTTTTTTAAATTATTTCAGTTTTAGTTATTTTACTTGGTTAAACTTTAATGAGAAATAGAGAAATATTACCTTGAAAACTAGATGGAAAATAATCATTTTAAAACGCAGTTTTCTTCATGTATTAAATTTCAACTGCTTTCACAGATAAATTTGCCTGAATATTTTCTAATGTTTATTTGATTTCATGTAACAATATCAGCTCATCACAATTTCATCTTTTTACAGTCCATCCCAAATCATGAGAGGCACTGCCAAAACGCAGTTTAATCTTTAATTTTGAATAACTCTAAAAGGGCAAAGGAGCTTAAATTTCATATTTCGCACTGCTGACACGTCGACCTTTGCATGCAACTTTATACAGTAAGCGCGGTTTTACTTTTAGCCTTCATCTCACCCTCGTCATCCTTCTAAAACACCCTCGGCTGGGCGTCTTCTGGTTTAACGGGGCAGAATGGGTCTCTGCGGCAGGCCTGGCCTCCGTTATTTCCCCGGAGCGCTGACATCGCCCACGTTTCCTCATCCGTTTAGATCCATGTCAACATAACTGCAGCCCTGTCACACCATGTCATCGCCGTGAGTGGAAAATAACCGGATTGCTGAGAGAAACAGAGCTCGCTTATTGAGTGCAGACAGGAATTACCGCACAGCGCTGCTGGGAAATCAAAGCATGCTTGGCATTAACGTCGTTTCATCTCTGTGCAGTTCTTAGGCCTCCATGTTCACAAAGACGGACTCGATCACGACCATGACGAGGACAACTTCGACTACATCTACAAACTGCTGGTGCTTATTGCGGGCATCTATTTCTTCTTCCTGATGGAAAGCATCTTCTCCATCGTGACCCGCAGAGGACATCACCACAATCATGATGAAGTGAGTCTTTGGTGTGGTTTGAGAGGTCCGGGTCGATTATAAACCCATTCCTGAAGCTCTAATATGATGCTGTGTTCACAGGAGCAGTCTGACGTTCATCACTGTGATCATGGAAAAGTCCTGCAGATGTTCCAGCGAGAGAAAGAGAACAAGCACTCCAACTCACAGGCCGATCTGGTGAGAGCACCTCACACACACACACACTGTTAAACAACAAGAAAAGAGTCATGGGTGAGGAATAAACTAATTCTAATGGTGTCTAAATTCAGAAACAATGTGTTTCTTTTCAGCGTTGTTTATATTTTATTTGAGTTATTACAGTTTTTATGTATGTGTGTGTGTGTGTATATATATATATATATGGATTGTGTAACAGCAAAAATGGAAAAAAAAAAGGTAACACAAATAAAAATGTGTCTTCATAGCATTACAAATAGCATGAGAGAAGTTTATCCTCAGTGTAGTTTTTTTTTTTCTTTTCTTTTTTTCTGTCACACCATTGGACACATTGATAGGTCAGCTACCCATATATATATATATATATATATATATATATATATATATATTATTTTTAGTTAACAATAATATCCTTGTTTGATTTGAAGCTAGTAACAAACTTAATGCTTAAATTTCCTCAGAATTTAATATTGAATTTAGGTTACATCCACAATTTGCTTGAATATTTTCTGAATATCTGTATTTGTGATGTCTTGTTTTATTATTATTTATTAATTATTTATTATTTTATTTATTATTACAGAGGATGAACATTTCTGGAAATGTTGCTATTTTATTACATTTTAAATGTAATTGTTTATTTTTTGTAATTGTACATTTTAGCATTATTTTAATAATAATAATAATAACAATAATAATATTCTCTGAAAATCTGTTGTTATCTGGTGAGTTTGTTGGTTCTAAGTGATGTTTCATATATTACTAGTTTAATAATAAATAATTATTAATTATAATAAATAATTAATTATAATTAATAATTAATTTATTTATTTATTATTGTTGCTTTTTGATGTATTTATTTTATTTTTTATTTATTTTGTGTGCGTTTGTGTGTGCTTGTAGGTGGTTACAGAAAATGAGAATGAGAAGTCCTTCCTGGAACCTGCTGGGCTCAAAAGAGGTGATTATATATACAGTAAATGAGCTGTGTAGTGCAAATGACTGTTGGGTTATTATAAGTTTAATGAATTTCATTGTCATCTTGTCTTCTGCCTCAGAGCAGCGTTTGCTTCCCTATATGATCACCATTGGAGATGGCATCCATAACTTTGCAGACGGTCTGGCGCTCGGCGCTGCGTTCTCCATCTCGTGGAGGTCCGGTCTGGCCACGTCTCTGGCTGTCCTCTGCCATGAGCTGCCGCATGAGTTAGGTGAGCGTCTTTGTGCTTGATTGACATTAATAAAGACAAATACTGCATTACTGCATTAAAGAGATTTTTCTATTCAACTTAAAAACATTAAAACTTTGAGATATTATTAAATTTATATATATATATATATATATATATATATATATGTGTGTGTGTGTGTGGAAATATAATTTATTTCTATGATGCAAAGCAGAATTTTCAGCATCATTACTCTAGTCTTGTCACATGATCCTTCAGAAATCATTTTAATAAGCTGATTTGTTGCTCAAGAAACATTTTTGATTATAATCAATCTTGAGAACATTTGAGCGGCTTCATATTTTTGCGTCAAAACCATTTAGAATTTATTTTCCAGGATTGTTTGGTAAATGTTTGAAGTGTCTTTACTGTCACTTGATCAATTTAACGCATCCTTGCTGAATAAAAGTATTTCTTAAAAATGTGCTAAATATAGAAAGAGTGTTTGTTCTGACTAACCATTAGTCACTGAAGGACTTTGTGGAAATATCTGAGCCGTGGTTTCCTGATGTGAGTCATGAATGTCCCAGATAAACACAGATTAGATACTGTTGACACCTGAGTTCATAAAACGTTCATAACCGCACCCACTAGATTATAAGTGCCTCATGCTTTCTTCACATTCATGATGTTTGCCCTCATGAGCACCGAATGAAGGCACTGATAATCCTTACACAAACCTCAATTGGTTTTTATCATTTTATTATTGCTTATAAATAAAAGTAATAAAATGTAATATCAACTTTATTACTTTAAATAAAACATTAAGTGAAATAAAATAATGGCAAAGGAACAAAATTACTGAAAATAAAATTCAAAATGTTAGCAAAATATTCACAACGAAAACATAATAGTATATTGAAATAATAAACAAATTAATTTTGATTCATGTGAGATGTCTTTCTTATGCTTTAATCTTCAAATGAATGTTTTTTAAAATGTCATTTATTTTATACACTAGTGTCTTCCATTTAGATCCGATTCAGGTTTTTTAATCTAACCAGATAAAGTCTTTATAGCTTAGAAATTGCTCTTTTATAGCTCAGGAGACTTGTTTAGTCTGTCTATCCATGCATTTAATTACTGTTTATATTTGAAAATATATATTTTGCAATAAATAAATCATTTTACATGCAAAACTAAATGAACAATACTGGAAAATTATCTTGTTCAAAGTTATACTCATTGAATTAAATCCAAGAAAGCAAAAAACAAAGGCATTTGTTTTCCATTTCATGGCATTGCTGTCTATGAGAAGTCGTTGATTAGGGAGATCTCAACTGTGAATGTGTGTGCCATCTGAAAATATTTCTTTCTCATCTTGACTGTAATATTTAGTAATGTATTTCCTCTGGTCTCAGGTGATTTTGCGATCCTGTTGCACTGTGGTTTGTCGGTCAAGCGGGCTCTGCTGCTGAACGTGGGCAGCTCTCTCACCTCTTTCATCGGTCTGTACATCGCTCTGTCCGTCTCCACAGAAACAGTAGCACAGGAGTGGATTTCGGCTGTCACCGCCGGCCTCTTTCTATACGTTGGCCTGGCAGACATGGTACGTTACCTTCTATACAGACCAAAATGTTTTCTCACAGAAACACAGCTGTGAATGGTTTTCAGTCAAAAACAACAGCAGTGTTCGCTGTGACTCTGAACTTACACTACATTATCTCTGTTTTTGTCATCTAGCTTCCTTCCCTGGTTCACGTGGACACTAAAAGGCCTTGGGTGATATTTGTCCTGCAGAATCTGGGACTTTTGAGCGGTTGGGGCATTTTGTTGCTCTTGTCCTTTTATGAAGACCAAATAGGGCTGTGAATAGGGAGCATTTGTTTTTATTTGTGCCTTTTTCCTTTATTTATCTGTCTGTGCAACTGCTGAACCATAAGAAATATGTGCAATCAGTGCAGCCCTGTGCATTCTCATGTGGAATATTATTAGTGTTTTTAAATTACACTCGGATGGAAAAGCCTGCGGTTTAGAAATCAACTTTGTGCACCTTAAAGCAAAGAAAACCTTTGCACATTTTCTAGATTCATTCGAGACAAGAATCAATAATTTAGTTCACTCTAGATGACACATAAGGTTTTGATGTAGCTACTGCCTTTGAATTTTAAATATTATATTTTTATTAGTAAATGCATATAAGATTTTTCTGTACTGTATTTTTAAAGTAATGTATTTTTAAAGATATCGTCTGAAAACATAATAATGTATTATATGTTACAATTGATAAGAGGTAGTGATTAAATTCTGCTTTTTCATAAGAATTAAAATTTTTGGATGAAGTGTCCCTTTAAGAACTTCTGATGTGTTTTTATAGAAATAAGATCTGTAAATAAATCCAAATACTAAATGTCATATTTGTCTCACTTCTAGATATCACATACAGTGTTCATAGTACATGAAGACACAATCTGTGTGATTTCACAAGCCGTGAGGAGTCTACTCAGCATTATTAGTGTGTGTGTGTGTGTGTGTGGTGATATGAGCTATTGGTAATGCTGTCCTCAGGTCAAACTCTAAACACCAGGTTCACAAGGTTTATCTGGCATTACTGAACCGAACCACACCTCAAAACCTCAGCAGAAGAGAGGCGCAGGATAATTACAGGCTAAGACAAGCTTTACTCAGCAGGTGGATTTAAATACAGAGTGCCATCTGCAAACCAGCTACTGTTATCATACGCATTTAAAAATAGACATGGATGGATAGATAGACAGATAGATGCACAGACAGATCGATGGATGGATGATCAATAGACAGGTATGGATGGATGGATGGATGGATGGATTGATGGATTGATGGATGGATGGATTGATGGATAGATAGATAGATAGATAGATAGATAGATAGATAGATAGATAGATAGATAGATAGATAGATAGATAGATAGATAAATGGATGAACAGATGTATGGATAGCTGGATGGACGGATGGATGGAAGATATATAGACAGATGGACGGAAAGAAGGATGGATAGATGAATAATAAATAGACGGATGAATGGATGATACATAGATGAATCAATGAACAATAGACAGATGAATGGTTAGATGAATGAATGGATGGATGATAGATAGAGGGATTGGATGGTTAGATGAGAAACAGACCATGGATGAACAGGTGGGTGATAGATAGACGGATGGACAGATGGATGATAATTAGACGGGTGGATGGAAGATGAATGGATAGATGGAGGGGCAGATGGACAGATGGATGATGCATAGATAGATGTATGGATGGATGGACGGATGAATGGATGAATGAACAGATGGATGGATGGACAGCTGGATGATAGAAGGATAGGATGGATGATGGATGGATGATAGATAAGCAGATGGATGAATGGATGGTAGATAAGCTGATGGATGGATGGATGATAGATTGATAGACAGATGGGTGATAGATAAGCGGATGGATGGATGGATGATAGATTAGCAGATGGATGGATGGATGATAGATTAGCAGATGGATGGATGGATGATAGATTAGCAGATGAATGGATGATAGATTAGCAGATGGATGGATGGATGGAAGATGAATGGATGGATGGAAGATGAATGGATAGATGGAGGGGCAGATGGACAGATGGATGATGCATAGATAGATGTATGGATGGATGG
>JAUCMS010000128.1:291681-301896 GCA_032357445.1 Enteromius radiatus | reverse complement strand
AGCTACATACCTTCTATGTACATATCAGACAACAATTTAAAATATTCTCTCAATGCATTCTATGGCACCTTTAAACCACCCCAAAAACAGTCTCTAAACAGGTGATTAATGTAGAGCGATCTATAGTTTCAAAAGCGGCACTAAGATCGAGATGAATCTGTATATATAAGACGGCCAGAATCAGAAGCCATGTATTGTACTAAAGCTGAATGAGGTCATTTGATATGCCTGCTTTTATATAGAGTAAGTTATATTATAACTGCGGCCACGAGCGATTATGTTCTGGTTTTAACAGTTGGGTGACTTAATGTCCACTGAAACTGCTTCTGCTGGTTTGGAAGAAGTTTTGTTTGATATTTTTAGTTACTAGAAATGTAATAGTTTGGTGATATGCTTTGCTTCAGTTCAATGAATAAAATGTTATTTTCCATCAATATCAGTCTGTATTGAAAATAAGCACTCAGTAATATGCAACTTTTTATTAAATTTATGCCTTTAAATATTCTCTGTTTATTTCCAGTTTACAATAAATCACACATAACTAGACGGAAAATCTTATAAAAATATGAAAAGGGCATGCACTACCGCAACTATAAAAACATTCAAAACTACAGCTTTGGTTCAGGTTTATGGTGCGTCACATGTTGCGGCTTTAAAAACGTTCAGCAGTCTTGGAAGAACAGATCGTTAGTTATTAACGTTATTTGTATGTGCAGTTTATCTTCACCGTGCACATATTAAAAGCATAAAACAAATATATTACTGGAATGATAATAATGGCTAATAATAAATGCTTTGGCTCACAAACGTTTCTTGCATTTGCTTTGGAGAAAGTAAATAAAAGTCACTGGCACATTTTCAGTAAAACGGTTTCCAGCAGTTTGGAGGTGATCTCTGGTGGCTTTGATTCACGAGTACACTAGATTCTGATGAAAACAGAGAGTCTCAGATATTCTCAGTAACAGGTCTAAGAAAAAAAACATATCAATGTTTAAAAGTGTCTGTACATGGATAAAGTGGGATCTTCGAGCTTTGATTGAAAGTGACGGTGCTTGAGAGAATGAAGTCAGAAACCCTCATCATCTTCATCTTCATCAGCCTGTCTTGGGCGCCTTGTTCTTTTTGTTGAGGATCTTCATCAGGTTTTTGGACATGAAGTATGGTTTCTCTGGACTGCCGTCATTCCGCTCCAGATCTTCCACTGAACACACACACACACAGAGTGAAACACACAGCCCCTCAAGCAGTATATTAACTATATATGTGTGATACTCACAGAAACACAGGAAGAGTGTGTCCACACCCATGTTATACACACTGAAGAAGCCGTGAGCGATCAGATATGCACCGAACACCACCGTCTGTCACACACACACACACACAACACTGAGATATTGAACTTGAAAACACCCATTTCAAAAAAAAATAAAATATATATATATATTCCATAAAAACAAATTACATTTAAAATATTTATTGTAAAGAAATATATATAAATAAAACACTCATACATAATATATTTTATTTTATAGTATATATTTTATTTATTTATTTTAATATATTTTATTTATTTTATTAAATAGTCTATTTTGCATCCAGATGTTTTAAATTTTTAGTTCTTTTCAGGAAAGTGTTAAGGCATATTTAGATTTTCCCTCAAAATAAATTATATTTATTTATTAAATATTTTTTACTTATTCAGAAAATATTTTGTGTATAATGAAAATGAAATAAAATTACAAACTTCTTTGTGAAATAATTTTCACAAATTTTTGCGAAATTTTATTTCACAATTCACTGTAATGCAAAGATTTGTAATGCAATAATATATTTGTATATTAGTAAATATTTTAATGCAATTTTTATTTTTATTTTATTACGTTTCTATGATGTTTGATTTTACGGAAAGAGACATATTTAAGTTTTGATTGAACCATGAAAACATAACAAATAAAATTAAAATCATACAATTATGATAAAGTTATAAACTAAAATTATTTCTTTTGACGCTCGTTCTGTGTGTAACTGCAATGCTGATGAATAGTTAAATACTTGTAAGAAAAGACCAATCAGAATTCAGTATGCAAAGATGACGATGATTTAGATTCTGATCAAATGCTCATGAACGTGAACGTGAGACTCACTATGATGGGCATCCAGTAGTAGTTGAGAGCTGCCGTTTGAAACGTGGTTCCTGGAGTCTGAATCCTGCCGGAGAAGAAGAAGAACGCCAGCACACCTGAAAACAGAGCAGACCTCATCAGCTTCGGCTCACAGATGAAGCTCCAGAGATCTGCTGAGAGTCTGAACATCAACATCTCTCACCAACTCCACCGACCACCAGCAGCTTCCCAAAGAACAGCAGCAGATCCGTCACTTTATCCAGCACCACCACCCTGACGACGACAACAACAACAACACCACCTCTTAACAAGAGGAACCAGATTTCTGTGTGGGGTTCCTGATAGAGCTTCATAACACTGTTCCTATAACCAGATGCAACTCGACATCTTTTGTCCAAAAGCTTATTTCCTTACAATTTAAAAGAGAAGAAAAGTTAAATAGCTGCAGTTAACTTCAATGTTTTCAGTAACGGGGGAAAAAAACTCAACAAATACAAACTCTTGTCTTATTTTTAGTCATTTTATAACTAATTACTAAATGGAAGTACATGAACTTATTTACATAATACAAAATAAGGAAAATAAGAGAGATTTTAGGTCCATTTTAAATAAACACACCAATTTCACCTCCATATCAAATTAATAAATAAATTAGTATTAGTTTATAAAAAGTTTTGCATTAAATATTGCTTAATTTTGATTGAACAATCGTTTTTACCTTTTAATACTTTTGAAAAATAATAAATAAATTTATATTTTGCAAAACAGTTTTAAATTATATGTTGATTTAACTTCATTATCTATATTTTATAAATTTGTAAATGTGATTTTGTAAATTGCAATTGCAAAATATACACAATTGATGAGAAAAAAAAGGCAGACATAAGCTTTAAGGCCAGTGTCGTCCAAAATTTTAGTTTGTTTTGTTTAGTTTTTTGCCCCATTCATCATCCTTTCCAATACAAATTATTGCTACGGATGCGAAAACATGTGTAAAATTTGGTATGAACAAAAACAAAATGCAAAACAACTGTGACGTGAAGTCAGAAGTGCAACATATAAACCAGCAATTACAAACCTTAACTCTGAACCTTTTTAACCATTTCTGAGGAAAAAGATTGATTTGGTTTTAGCGGATTGGTTTCTAGGCTTCAGCCAGGAACTGATGAATGTTTTCTCACCGTACAATGTTCCTCATGAGCAGAGAGAAAGCGTTCTTAGCAGACACACAGAAGTTTTTCCCGTATATGGCGATCTACAAACCAGAGAAACACTGACATTAATTCATCTGTTCACCCACTCGCCGATGATTTGGTGTGTATGAAAGAGGTGTTTTGTACCATGATGTAAGCGTTTCTGTTGATGAACTTGATGAATTTCTCCAGACACCAGAAGCAGCATTTGAGACAGCACATGATGAAGCGCGTACACGGGTTCTGAGCCTCTGCGCGCACACACACACACACACACACACACACAGTTCATCATCATCTTGCTTTTCAAGTATATACTAAAAAAATGACTTTTTGAAGTGCTGACATACAAAATAGAAAATAAAAATATTCATATTCAAATATATGACAGAAAGTGCAGAAGGGCCTTCTCTGACCTTTGAACTTGTGGTCCAGATACTCCAGTATGATCCTGACGATCTGCACCAGCGTGAGAATCAGAGCACCGAACGCCAGGGAGCCCACGTGATACCTGACGGAAATCAGTTCTGACTCAGTAAGACACAAAACTCACATGTCATTAAATTCAGCTGTGATCATGATCTCCATCTACAGAGATTTACACATTTACGCTCTTACTGTCATCAGTGGACTTTTTTATTTATTATGTTTTCTATTATAAACCACTTTTAAAAAAGTCTTTTCTTATATCGTTACAACACAAAGACTTAATAAAAACAATGTTAACCAGTAATGTCAAAGGTTAACAACCACAAACCAAAACATGAACAAATATATCAGGACTCATTGCACTCATTTTTTATAACAAAATAATATATAAGATTAAATTAAATGTAATTATTATTATTATTATCATCAGCAGATTAAATCCTGATGGATAAACATTAAGAACAAAATAATTAACGACTCTGTCTCTAAGTTTAATGTTTAGAAGAATAAACAGACAAAAAAAAAGAATAAACATGATCAAACATTTTAAGACTCTTGAGAGTATATATACTGTATTTTATAAACAATAAATAAAATCATATTGCATGGCATTATTATTATTGCTATTATTATTATATATATATATATATATATCATCATTATCTACAGGTTTAAATTTAGATTATGTTAAATATGAATAAATATAAAAATAAATATTTTAAATCATTAATATATAAACATTATATATGAACAATGAATAAAACATGTTAAAAAGCACATTTATTACAACTGTTGTTGTTGTTAATAATAATAATAATAATAATATCATCATCTTATTATCAATAGTACTGTACTACTTTCCCTCACTGAATGTCTGGTATCACTTCTCACATTAAGAAATGAAAACGGATAATAAAAGTGTTTTCCTCCAGCTGATGTGTTTTGAATGTGTCTTACCGCAGCGCTCTCATGAAGGACTGGATCAGAGGGAATGTTGGGATATCTGCTGGTTTCCTGAAGGCCCAGTAGTAAGAGCCGAAGGCCCCGGCGAGAGTGCAGTGACCCAGAGCGATGACGAAGTTCACACACCACAGGAACGCTACCACGTTATAGATCTGAAGATTAAACAGGTTCCTCTGAAACAAACCCTGCTCGTTATAGTTAATGAAGACGCAGCGCGCCGATGGACACGTGGCATACTGAGTACTGTTGAACGTCTGTGGAGAGAAACAAACACACCAGATCTCACTTATCTGACATCTCAGTAACTTAATGAATGTGAACCTAAACCATAGATCACATCCACAAGTCAAGCCATATCACACGAGAAGGACAAAATAGGAAAAAAACTAGCATATATATACAATTTTATTTTAAAATATGTTTAAGTATTTAAAAATGTAATAGCAAAACATTTAATATAATATAGCAGGATATAATGCAACAAAATTTTCTAATGTGAGCAATTTATTTATTATTTATTTATTTAATTCTCCTGAGGAATACAACCATTTTAAAGACTATGTCAAACTTTTTTTGTATAATATATATATATACACACACACACACACACACATACACACATATTTTCTTAATTATATATACTTTTATTCAACAAGCGTGCTTTAAATGTATCAAAAGTGTCAATAAATCATTTATAATGCTGGAAAAGGCATCTATTTCAAATAAATTCTTTTTTTTTGACCAATCTTCCCCACAAGGAGAGTAATAGCAGTAAATGTTGACCTTGTGGGGACATTGAAAACAGAATGAAGTTTTTTGAAACTCTAAAAATGCTGAAAGTTTCCTGTGAGGGGTAAGTTATTGTGTAGAGTAGGTGTAAAGAAAATACAGTTTGTGCAGTATAAAAACTATACACAAATGCAAGTGTGTGTGTGTGTTTCTGACCTCTGGGCTGCAGGTCTCATTGGCTCGTATGCTGATGCAGTCGCCCTGTGATGTGTTCATCGCCACCACCTTATAGACCGGAGCACCTGATGTGGCCAGATATCTGACACACACTCAGTTAAAGATTCACAACACATGGCACACGATCAACATAAAAACATAAATTAACTTTTTTTTTTTTAACTAACTAAACTATAGCAGTATCTAATTGATGCAAAAATAACACTGCTGATCTGGTGATGCATTCATTTGTATTTGGTTTGTTATGTATAACACCTTGGCTGTTCACATCTGCATTTATTGATTTGTCAGATGCTGTGATCTGGATCAGTTTACACACGTGTGTGAAGGATACAGTGCTGTGATGCCCCAGTATGACACACAGACTAACAGCAGCACAAATGTGACGATGGGATAGAACAGAGTTGACATCATGTGACCCAGTGCCCTGAAAACACACACACACACGTTACTCACTACTCACTACTCAAGTCAAACTCCTATAGACTGTAAAACTGTACTTCTGCAAATTAATTCAAACATTCATATGGTTAATATTGGTAAAACCAATGTGTGTGTGTGTTTGTGTTTATTTACTTGCTGGTCTCCTGAATAAGAGCGATGGCGATGAGAATACGAGTCCTGAGGAAGATCAGCGCTAGCAGCAGAATGGCCTCAACGATACACAGAATAATCACTACAACACAGAGAAGAACCACTGTCACTGGACTAGTGATGCTTTCTTAGAAATTCAATTCAATTAAAGAATTGCATTAAAAATATATATTAAATAAAAAATTACATATTTTTTTATACAATTAAAAATACAATATTAAAAAAAAATTTACAAAAAAAAAAAATAATAATAATAATAATAATAAAAAAAAAAACGAACTTAAATAAATAAATGAAAGAGGCTTCAGTCTATAATTTTTTTAGCATATTTCTGAATAATTATTATGGAATTGTGTATGAGGGGCCAAAATGAAAACAAAACAAACAAAAAAAAAATTAATTAATTAAATTACAGTTAATTTTATTTGTTCATAGTATTTGTATATCTGTATTCATATTTTCATGATGATTAATTTCTTCATTTCAGGTGAGTTCTTTAGCGATATTAATATAAAGTTTTTGTTGTGCATGTGAAGCACACTGAATTTAAAAGACAAACTTGATATGGTTCGACTACTTCATTGAATCACAAAAATGCCAACAATGATGAAAACAAGGTGCAGTGACTCACAGAAGGCCAGCCAGGTGTCTCGCACCTGCAGATAGACCTGAACGTTAGTGGTGAAGCCCACGTTATTGAAGGTCAGACTGGAGCTGGCCAGAGACATGTACTCATTATAACAGTACCAGATACCTGACAGAAAACAACAACACAAGAGCATGTCACTATCAGCTAACATCAGTGTTTCCAGTCAAACAACATCAGCAGCTATTTCTAGCAGCTAAAACTGTTTATAACAGAACTAGAACCGTGAAGTTACTGACTGATATCATTTATCTATCACTCATTAATCTCCAATGAAGTCATGCGCTACTACTGTATGTGTCCAGCGTCTAGTACATTATTAAAGCATGTGATGTTTCAGTGAGATTTCCCTCAATCTGAGCTGAACTAAAGACATCAGGTGCACATTGTTTCTCACGGCTGGTTCACTCTGATGAACACGTCAGATACGAGATTCATCACACCTGGGTAGAACACAGTGTCACAAGTTCAGAGAAGCCTTTAATAAAGACGTTGGTCAACATACCGAAGGCGCCGACCGCTAGTACACCGAAGATGAGAATCCAGATGAGAACCGGAGCCGTGAAACGCAGCAGCAGCAGGAAGAGAACGCTGACCACCATCGCTATCACCAGACCACTGACATAACAGAAACATGTGACCCAGGAGCAGTCATAAGGGTCAGGTTTGTGAAATTGAGGTTTATATAGCATATGAATAGGGTTTCATTTTGTCGAGATACAACTATTTGAAAATCTGGAATCTGAAGGTGCAAAAATATACAAATATTGAGAAAGTCACCTTTAAACCTGTCCAAATGATGTTCTTAGCAAAGCATATTGCTAATAAAAAATGAAGTTCTGATATATTTATGGTAGGAAATCTATCTTCACTTAATAATATACTAATATTTTTTGCATTATGAAAGAAAACATTATAATTCTGACCCATATAGAGTGTTGTTGGCTATTGCTACAAACATACTCGTGCTCCAGGGTCACGAATCTCATAATCAAAAATATAATATATAATAAAGTGTGCATGCTGTTCAAAAAATTTAACAACTTGAATTGCAGCAGTAATGATAGTCTGATAATATTTATTAATGAAAAAAAATAAATAAATCCAGAAAAAGCTTTAAATTAAAAAAAAAAATAAAAATCTATTAAATTAATTGATTTAATTATATACTTATATTTTAGCAAAAGTTTTATGGCACAACAGTTAATTAATTATTACGAAGTAGCTTTATTATTACTATTATTATTAAATTATACTTTATTATTAAATATTATTTAATAACATAATTATTTCATACTACACAATCTATGTATATAATTAAAAATAAATTTAACACAAATAGTTTTGATTATATATATTACACTCTTTATTAAGAACACGCACGTGTTAAACAATATTTAATAATAAGTAATAATATTTAATAATAAAAAGGCTACTTCATAATTTATAAACTTCTGTTTTATAAAACTTGTATTTTTAAAAAATCTATGAAAAAATTCTGTAGAGATACAAATTATTCTTATTTCAACATTATAGAATATAAAAGACTAATTTATAATTTTTAGTCACTGGTGTGGCCTGAGAATATTGGGTTGTACAGATGTTTATGGTCTTTTTTGCATGCTTATATAGTTTTTATTTGTTGTTGCTTTTGATATTGTTTAATTATGTGTAGAAATTGAACAGCGCTTCAGCACAACACATTGCTTTAGAAATAAATGTGAAAAATATGTGTAAATATTTTAACAGAAAAGAGCCGGACTCACGCTACGATCCACTGCCATGACTTGGCAAAGTCCTCGAAGATCCTCAGGCCGACGTCTTTGAGGTTGAAGCTGTTGGTGACGTCGCTGTGAACACACACACACACACACAGTCAGAATAATCTCAGTGTGCTCCAGCACCGACAGACCCACGCGTCCCGGGGGGGAGGGCTGCTTTGTCCCTTTGTAAAGCTGTGCAGACTTTACAAAGCATTTGTCAAAGCTCACAAATGAAGCTCTGGAACAAGCCACAGACAGACTAGGATCTCTAAAACAAGACTACAGCTACTCCTTCACCCTAGAGACACACACACACACACAGACGTCTACTGCTACACACATCGCTCACTCACTTTGTGGTCCCTCCAGCACTGACAACAAGAGAGATACGCGTCAGTATCACACACACACATATCTCATCACTGTATTCTGAGAAATAACGTGTCCTCATGAGTGTGCATTTGTGAACATCCTCAAAACAACATTAAAGAGTCAAATCATATCTATTTGTCGATATGGTTTTCTAGTGAGGTTAGTGTGTGGGATTGAGTCAGCCATCATTTTTAGAATTAGCTGTATAGAAAAACAATAAAACAGACAGCATGCACTTATTTAGATTTCTTATAATAGATAATTTATATAATTGTTTAGTGTTTTTGATCAGCTGATCTCCGGTGGACATGATGGTTCAATCTGAATTATGTTAATGATCACAAATTATTTAATGTAATTAAATATGAAATTAAATACAAAAATTGCCAAAAAAAAAAACATTTTTAAATTAAAATCTTACCAATAGGTTTCGGAAAAAATGGTTAATATTTCATATTTATTTTAATTTAAAAAAAAAAAAATCTTACTAATAGGTTTCGGAAAACATGGTTAATATTTCACATTTATTTTAATTTAAAAATTTAAAATTTTTTTTTAATTAAAATCTAACTAATAGGTTTCAGAAAACATGGTTAATATTTCACATTTATTTAAATTTAAAAATAAAAACAAAATTAAAATTAAAATCTTACTAATAGGTTTCGGAAAACATGGTTAATATTTCACATTTATTTTAATTTAAAAATTAAAAAAAAATTTTTTATTAAAATCTTACTAATAGGTTTCGGAAAAAATGGTTAATATTTCATATTTATTTTAATTTAAAAATAAAAAATAAAATAAAAATAAAAATCTTACTAATAGGTTTCGGAAAACATGGTTAATATTTCACATTTATTTTAATTTAATAATGTAAAAAAAAATTTAAATTAAAATCTTACTAATAGGTTTTCGGAAAAAATGGTTAATATTTCACATTTATTTTAATTTAAAAATGTAAAAAAAAAATTTAAATTAAAATCTTACTAATAGGTTTCGGAAAACATGGTTAATATTTCACATTTATTTTAATTTAAAAATAAATAAAAAAAATAAAAATAAAAATCTTACTAATAGGTTTCGGAAAACATGGTTAATATTTCACATTTATTTTAATTTAAAAATGTAAAAAAAAAATTTAAATTAAAATCTTACTAATAGGTTTC
>JAUCMS010000128.1:264471-284074 GCA_032357445.1 Enteromius radiatus | reverse complement strand
AGCTACATACCTTCTATGTACATATCAGACAACTATTTAAAATATTCTCTCAATGCATTCTATGGCACCTTTAAATTAATAAACAAAGCAAATTAGTGGAACTAGTGGAAAGAAAACATGCAACAAACACTTTAAAGTGTTTATTTTACAGTGTTTATTTATGGATTTCAGATGAAATACATGTCTTTAAAGACTTTTTTTTCTCCATTTCAGCAGCATATACTCTTACATAATTGATAGTTTATTACCATATTAAAAGGGTTTGTTCATACACACACACACACATATATATATATATACATTTCCCTGATTTTATTCAGAATTATTCATTTTTTATTTATTTTTTTGCATGTTGACTATTTTCTGATTTCCAAAGATTGTTTTAATTAGACTTTTAATTAGATATTGCATTATTTGCATACTTATATACATTTTCACATACATAAAGATGCACACATGCATGTTTAAAACTTCTTCAACAAACCATTTTTACCATCATTTGATCAATCAACTTTGGAAATATGGTGAAAACTTCTGGATACTTAGAAAACAATTTTGGTTAGTTATTTATATATTTATTTACTCTTTCTTCCTGCACAAAAAGTTTCCTCAATGTATAAGAGTTAATGAGTGGGTGAGTTTATAATAATTCAAACTAGCCTTATATACAGTACAAACAATAAAAGTGTTGTGTCCTCATCATGTACAGTAGCTAGGTGCGTGTAAAACTGTGACTCATCATATATCTTTCAGGAAACAATTTCAAATTGTTTCCCCATTGCAACAAAACCGACTATTAAACTCTAAAATAACACCAGCTGTTCTAAAACAGGGTTTATGAATATCTGATCCTTCCTAGTTAAAATGTTGACCAACAGGCTTGTTACCGAGTAACAAAACCTCCAGAGAAATGTCTTATCTTCAGCATTCTCCTTCTGACGTGTGCTGGGTGAGCAGGAAGAAAAAAATACCCAAGATTGACCGACACGGACACCACAGATCTTCAGACACAACAGAACAAAAAAGAAGAAACTAGATCTTAAAGACACATCTCTTTCCTGTTGCTTAAAGGTACACAGGAAGAAGAGCGCTCAATGTTGAAACAATGCTGAGATGTCATGCTCTAACGTTCAACAATGAAGACTTCTTTATCCATTAATGCATTGTAAAGCATGTATACGGCCTCTTTAACTATCATGGCATGGTAAAGATTGGCACCTGAGCTCAGGAAGAGCTGTGACACCTCAGACAGTGACTTCTCTCAACACACTGTCACACTAAAGGGCGCTGAATGATCAGTTTTGGCAGGTCTGTTTAATATAAGGGCTGGATCGGGTTCACAAGCGCAGCTTTTATAAAACAAGCCTTTGTTTGCAAGAGTCACTGTGAATACACACATGTTTACTTAACTTAAAGATATAGCATTCAAATTATTTTTGTTGTTGTTTTAAATGATAACAGACTACCAAAAACAGTCACCCTAAACAGGGATCCAGTCTTAATTTCTATTACTTTTATAGTTATTCATGAATATTAAGTTAATACATATAATAAATAATAAGTAAAATGATTAAAACTCGATGTTTTAAATATACAGTATATAAAATTTAATACGTTTAGAAAACTTTAGGCTACAATACATATATTTTGAATTCTATTTAAAGATATATAACATTTCAGAGTGTATTATATCAAATGCATGAACAGTATTAACGATGGAAAAATCAACTTTCATGCTTTTTTTTTAATATCCAGGGATGTAATTCAGAATTGTTCAGTTTCCTGATGTTTGCAACTTCTCTATCATATTATACAGACCTTCATATTGATTATATAGACATTGTAAAGAACATGTGAGCAGATGAGCTGTTGTATTGTCTTGAGAAAAGCTCTCGCTGTATTAAGAAACACTCTTACCGTACTCGGGGTTGTTTTGCTCTTCCTCCTGTTTCTTCTTGCGGCCCATCTTCACTTCGCGATCATGTGTCTAAGATAATAACCGTGTGAAATACTCTCACTGCTCTTCGGCGTTCATCTGAATCGATCAAGTCCGGTATCCGCGGGCGCTGATCTTAGTTTAGTGCTGTTGTATTGTCTGTAAATCTTTGGTGGAGTAACTAGGCAGCGTGATGACGTCACGTCGTTGCACCTGCCGCCGCGAGTTCCACAAGCTCACCTGACGAATCCTCCCGCTCCCGCGCACCGCCACCCGCGCGTCCTCTTCCGGTGGAAAATAATAACAGCCTGGGAAACTTGTGTTACTTTTGATCCGTCCAAATATCTACACTTGCGGTCTTTCTTAGTTTTTGTTTTTTTCTTTACTTGCGGTCTTTCTTTGCTCTTGACTTAACCACTTGTATGACGTATTTCCTGTATTTTACCCAATTGTTCAAGTGAGGATGAAGTACCGATAGAGTCATATATACCACAAGTGTGGTTTCATAGGTGTGTGCCGAACTTCCCATTGCTTGATAGGAAATAGTTTTTGCATTTAAAAGAAAAAATAATAATTGGATTTACTATTTTTTTTTTAAGGTTAATGGTTGCAATAAATGTATTTTAACTATATAAACAAATTTAGTTGACTAACTTTACATTTATTTAGTTGCAACCACTTGCCTTAAAAAAATTTAGCAGCATTTGTTTGTGTGTGTGTGTGTGTAAATGTCTGTTCAGTAGTATTTATCTTTGTACCAATACGTGCAACACGTTATTTTTCTACTAAATATGTAACATCTAATCGTTAAATTAACATTTAGCTTACGTTAGAAAGGTTTCTGTGACCTCTCGCGAGACCTCTGGAAAAAAATCTACCTTTATTTCCAGAACATAATGTATAGGATGATGGGATGATGAGTGTTTCAGGTTTTTGTGCAACTCATGTATTTCGTCCAACTATTAAAATAAAACACTGATGTCTGTGACATTTAAAAAGTGACACATAAACAAATAAATGGGTTGGGTTGTTTTGCACTGTCCTGTGTAAAGGCCCAGTGACAGACATGTTGTTCGGTGAAATAAATAAAGTAATTTTAGCACAGGTCCATGCAAAAGGGAATTTCACCTACAATTCTAGCTTCGAAAGTGAAAGGAATTGTTGCTGTGGTCACCTCATATACCAGGTGCAGTTCTAGCCACACACACACACACACACACACAATATAAGTATATATTATATTCCAAATATATTCTATATTCCAATTTTTATATTTAAACAACTGATCTCATAGCAATAATTATGAAAAAAGTGTAATTATGGCCATACTTGGCTTTTTTTTATTATTATTTTAAACAAAGCAACTTAGCCAATGTAATGTGTAGGATTCTGCACTTTTAGGCTATTAAAAAAGAAAAAGAAAACAAGTCTGTTGGATCAGCATCATTTAAATGACAACAACCACGGCTTCACCCACAGTTTAATTTAGCATCTTTTCATGTGAATAATAACACACATGTGCATTAATAAGTGTAAAATATTGATGCTGAATATAGGATCAGCTGTTTTTTCCCAGTCAGTGAGTTGGTCAGTGTCTGTTGGTGCGGTGTGAACATGAGAATCAATGAGAAATGATAGCTTCATCCAAATATTTCCCCGTAATATATGTTTGCTTAAGATTTGAACGTGCTGTTATTGGCGTATATGTGTGAAAATGACTTCCCTTTTCCCTTTTACAGATGATGCTTCTTTGTGATAATGCTATCCTGTTCAAGTAGGGCTCAATCTGCAATTTCATATTGCATGCTTTTGATAAAAAATGAGTGCAATTATTTATATTTGGATTACCCTTAAAATCTTTGGCCATTGTAATCAATAAATAAAAGTAAATACGCAGCTTAAATGGACACATACAATGAATGTAGGGATAGTTTTTACTGGTTTGGGATGAAGTAGTTTCCATATACTTGTCAAGATCAAATCTGAAATGAAGAAAATAGAGCCAGGAAGTTTTGGTATGTGAAATTTATGTGTGTGTTTGGGCTCTAATGGAAATGATTTTAAAGGCCATTATAGCACTTCTGGTTTAAACGCTACTAAAATAGTTTTTAGTTAACTTTTATGACATATTGTAGATTTACTTTAATCGTTAATACACAGCTTCTGTTTTTAGTCTTTGGATTTCACATAACACTGGTAACACCGGCCCTGGATTATTGATTTATCTGTACAGTAACACAGACTCTTATCTCATTCACTCGATGACACACAATGATTAATAATTCAGGTCAACACATGAGGACGAATGTGCAAAACTACAATATCGTAGTTTCCACAAAAACATCTACAATTTCACTTTATGGTTATCTTTTAGTCTCTGTAGTAGCATGTCATGTAAATATATGATATATATCCACGGTATTACCATCTGATCCCTTCCCTTCCTCAGTATTAGTCTAACGGGGATTCAAGAGTGATAAAACAATCATTTGATTACCCTGGTTAATTGTGATTTGTGAGAACAACAGCAAAAGACGTTTCTGTATAAAACAGTATTTATTAAAACAGTTACACATACAAAAAAAGCTCATGGTTTTTAATGAAAACAAGGGGCTGTTTGTGATCTGATGGCAGTTCGGGTCAGGTTTTGTCCTGTTTTTCCTCCTGATCAGAGTTGGAAAGATAGCCTTGAATTTGAATGTCACTTCCTGCTGGTGTTTTGAAAGGGCATTTGGGTGTGTTGAACTTTAGGCCACTCTGTCATTTTATGGTTTCCTGTCAGAAGGAAGAAATGAATCATTTGATAATGCAAACACAAGCTTGTCTGTCATCGTCGTACGCAAGCACACTTTGAGAGCTGTACATGTGTGCATTAAACGCAGGGTCCCGTCACGAGTGTCCCAACACAGGGAGTCCGGCTTCCCCAGCGGCTTCGGGACAGACTTCCAGACGGGCCAGGCGGCTCTGCTCCAGCGCGATGGCCTCCGCCGAATGCTTGCACTTCTCTGAGCCGCACTGACAGGTGAAGTACTTGCTCTTGATGTCCCAGAAACGATCGCCGTAATCAAACCTGTCAGAGATAAAACAGAAATCAGTGATCATAAACAAACAGGAAAATGTGTTCACAGAAACAGGACGCAAACATGTCAATAAATTCCTTGAAGTTGTTGTGCAATAAAACCATAATGCAGTGAAGTACAGCTTTCTTCAGAGAGATAACGCGGTCTCACCCGAGCTCCTGTCCGGTGAAAATGTCTCTGGAGCTGAAGAAGGCGATGCGAGGGAAGCGCAGGTCCTGGTGCAGCATGAACACACGTACGGGGATGATGTTGGGGTCACACAGATGGTTTATAAAGCGGCTGATGTTACCATAGTAACGGGCGTCGATACAGTACACTTCACCATCCTGAGAAAGACAGGGTTATTACAGGTGAATCACACTATTAAAAACATTCCTGTTAATTCAAGAGATTCAAGAGTTTTTTATTTGTCACGTACATAAATTATAGAGAGTATAACCAGCAGTGAAATGTAGGTCAGGTTCGCTTCCAAGGATAGTGCAATTATATAATAAAATATGCAATAAACAATATAGAATATAAAATAAAAATAATACATATAAATAAGAGTAAAGATATAAAATATATAGTAAAAAAATTATAAAATAGAAAGTACTAAAGGAATGTGCAAGAGAGTGTGCAAAATGTGTAATAAAATATAAATACTATATCAAAAAATTAAAAAGTGAACTGAAACTAATAAACTTACTATAAACAACATTGAATAAAAAATATAATTATATGCATATATATGCAAATAAGTTTCAGCTGAAGCAGCAAAATTAATGAAATTATTGAAATTAATGAAAGTAAATAAAAACTATAACTAGCTAAAATACATATTAATTTATATAAATAGTAAAAAAAAATGAAAATGACAAACGGAGCAAAAATACTAATAACAAAAAAATAAAAGCTAATTAAATATATAAATAAAAAATATATAATAGTATGTCATGTAAATATTAATAATAAACAAAAAAGTTTTGTCTTGGCAAATGACTGAAATAAATTATAAGCAGAATTAACAACCAAAAAAAAAAAAAAAAAAAAAAACAAAATAAATTGCATTTAAATCTAAATAGTAATAGCAACAGTAGAAATGACAAGCACCGTGCAAAATTAAATAAACAAATAAAATGATAAAAATAAAAGCTATATTCAATATAATAAAAAAGCTATAAAAATCTGTAAAGTATTCAATATGTGTCTTATGACGGTCTGGTAATCCAGATAATAGATGCTCTGAGAACTAAATTTTTGCACACTGCACATACTGTAGAGGACTGTTTATATTGCATTGCATTTTGCATCAAAGCACATTATTAGCCACCATGCATGCTGCTTCTGGTCAAGAAACAACATTTTTGCATTGTTTGTCAAATGTTACGTATTTGCAATGACAACCAAGCAGGTTTGTGTTGTGGCGCTTTTGCTGCAAATGTGTGTCGGCGATGTTTGTTTGCAATTTGCATGATTTTGTCACTCCTTTTGAAAACAGGCCTCCAGAGCATTCGGGACTAAAATGAGTGACACGACACCTTGTTGTCCAGATCAAAGAGGTACGAATCGTCCTCCCTCACGTCTGCTTCTGCGTCAGAGATCAGCTCGCCGACATACCTGCACAAACACACACGTCACACGTCACAAGTGTTCTTCTCTCTTACAAGCGGTCATAAAGAAGATCCCTAACACTAAAGTTTCAAAACCAAAGAGATGTTCTTCACTACACTTCACACTGGATAGCTGGCCAATGAGAGAACAATGACCCGTTTCAGGAGGCGGGGCTTAGAAGAAAAACAGGTAAAGTATGTGGTTTTTTTAAAACTTAAACTGCATTACAGCAAATACACAAAATAATGTCCTTTATAGCAGTACCACATGACCCCTTTAACTCACTCGCAGATGAAACTTCCTTGAGGAATGTCCTGAAGCGCTCTGACGCCCCATCCCATCTTCTCTGTCCGGTAGAGCTGCAGACGCACCCTGAAACACACCTCCACGTCAGGACAGCAGCCTTCAGGTTCAGCTGACATGCAAATCATCCCAGCACAACAAATTTACTATGAAAATCATCTTGGCATACTTGATTCCAGCTTGAACCACTCGGTTCTTGCAGGTTTTGTGGCAGGAACAGGCCATGTTGCACTCGAAGATCAGCGGAGGCTCGATTTTGTTAAACTCCTGAAGGAGGCGATGGTCCTGCAGGAACACACGTATGCTGTTACACAGGATCCAGTGGCTGATTTGAGAGCTCATCGTGGAGATGAAGCAGTATTTTACCTTGTCGTACCAGCAGCGGATGCTGAGCTGACCGCAGAGACAATTACTGGAGGAGCAGTCGTCTGTACAGCTGCAGTGCTGAAACAAACACTAAAATCAGCTCACGGATGACTGAAAATAGAGTGTGGCAGTCCTATAATGAAGGATTAGGATTGCGTAATACTGAATATGGTGATATATAACATAGAAAACATTCATTTTGGCTTCTAATATCCTTTTCTCTGAGGGTTTTATGTTTATTTATCTGCAAATAAATCATTCATTTTTCTTTTATTGACATCGATTTGAGAATAGATCACTCTTTTTGGTTGATTTTGTCATAAGTGTCTGAACTGATTTGAAAAACAGTCTGAGAGATGATTTCCATGACAGTAATAAGACATTTATGTTTCAAAACGATACAATTTCAAATAAAAGCTGTTCTTTTGAACTCTCTTTTGTACGTTTTCCTGATTTCCCCAAAATGCTCCACTGTTTTCAACACTTTTGATAATAATGAGAAATGTTTCTCGAGCAACAAATCAGCATATTAGAATGATTTCCGAAAATTCAGCTTTGATCACAACAATAAATTAAATTTTACTGTATATTCAGATATAGAACAGCTATTTTAAAATGCAATAATATTTCACAATGTGTTTTCACAAAATTTTATGACTTTTTCAATCAAACAAATGCAGCCATGGTAAACAACAGAGACAACAACAACAAAAAAAGAATATAAAAAATATTACCGACCCCAAACCTTTCAATAGAAGTCTATATTATTTTTTATTATAGTATCAGTGCATCATCAAACATTAACCTATAATGTTGTGTGTTGTGTATTTTGTGGAGTTGTGTATTGCGTGGTACCTGCAGGTGTGTGATGTTGCGGTCGATGTTCATGGTGGATGTTTCGCAGTTCTCCGCGATGTATTTGTAGTCAGACGGACAGCCTTCATCGTCCACGCCGTTAACACAAGGGATGGGAACATTCTCATAACCCTGTGCCACGTCACTACACACAACACACACAAACACTTTTTAACTAGGTATTAAAAATACATAAATAAAGCTGACATAAAATAATATTAACAATATTACTTGAAAACCCTAAGGAGTGTTGCCTTGGCAACTAACTGGAATAAGTTTAATTAGATAAAAAAATAAGTAAAAATATTTAAAAAATGTATTTAAAAATCATTAAAAAAAAAGTAAATTAAACATAAGAACGTCTAATAGTTCATAAATAATACTAAAAGTTATTAATTTCATTCTCAATATTAAAGACCACACACTGACCTGCATATAATCCTCTCTGTCCGAACAACACGATTGGCGACTCCTCGGCGCAGCTTCCTGTTAATCTGTAGTGCCACCCAGACGGGCGTGTCACAGCGGGCGACAGACAGCGGCGTGTCGCCCTCCTTATTCATAATGTCGATGTCAGCGCCTCGAGAAAGAAACAGCCTGGAGTCAAGAGGAACAGAAGACGTCAGATGAGCCTATGACACCAAAAGCAGCTCTCAGGTGGCGTATGACCCACGTGACACAGTCGATGTAGCCCTCGCGGGCGGCGATGTGCAGCGGCGTGTCTCCGTGCAGGTTCACAGACGACAGAGGACAGCCAGCGTTCAGGACCAGCTCTGCTATCTCAGCGCTGCCTGCGAACGACGCCCAGTGCAGACAAACATTCATCTCCTGCGCAGACAGACACACACCATGAGACAGGGCCCTGACAATCATACCCCTACATGCTTTCATGCAGTGTGTAACAGCTCTAAGTGAATGAAAACATCCTGCAAAGTTTGAAATCTGAAAGTGCGCCGTGTATAAAGTTATTGTCTTACAAAAAAAAAGGAAACTCTGCATCACTGAACAATTGTTGGTCTTTTTGCATTGGAAATGCATATTCATTCTTCACCACTAGTTGCTGCTTTTGGAGCGTTAAAATAGCGGTTTCCCTGGTAACGCTGTACACAAAGCAGCTCTGTGGCTCTCAAACACTGCTTTATCAGGCATTATATAATGAGACGAAAATGAGAGAAAAAAAGGGGTTTGGAAAAATCGTTCGGGAGTCAATGAGCAAGTAAGGCTAAAATAAATGCATATTGTACATAAATGAAAGTGTTTTTTTTTTTTTACCCATAACAGGGGAGCTTTCAGGGAGACAAGTCCCCCCAATAATTAGAAATGGCTAATATATCACACCCAATATTCCTCAAATATGGCTATATTTAAAGGCTGAGAGAAAAAAGCATTTGTGAATTATGTTACATGAGCCTGTGCATCTCTCTACAAACAATAAAGCTGTGAGTTTTACTTACGTTGCTGAGAAATACTGTGTAGCGATTCAGGATTCAGTATCGCTAGCTTAATAATAAAAGTCAGTGTTGACAGCAAGTTTCTGAATGTTTCTGCGATCTCTGTGCGTCAATGAAACCAGCACATTAATATAGAGTTAATATAGATTAAACTGGAATTAAACAATTTAAATGCACACCTATATATAATACAGCACATGGTTACTGTGAAAACGCTCTCACATTTCTGCAAGAGTCACATGATTCACAAGACTCACTTTGTCTCTGAGTGTGACATCAGCTCCTCTGTTGAGCAGAGCTCTGATCACATCTATATGTCGATGTTCTGCTGCCCAGATGATAGGCGTCCAACCGCCGCCATCCTGAAACACAGAGATGAGGTCAAAACTAGGAAAAGCTTGTTATTACAACATAAATATATATATATATATGGGTGATTCTATAATTACGGGTACGGGTGAATAGAGATATGATCTCATAATTGCAAGGTGTTAAAGGATTAGTTTACTGCCAAGAAAAGACAAGAAAAGAAGTTTTCTAAGAAAAACATTCCAGGTTTTTTTCCATATAGTGGACATCAATGGTGCTCAAAAGACTGGAGATTAAAAATACAGTTTCAGGGCAGCTTCAAAGCGCTCTACATGATCCCAGACGAGAAATAAAGGTAAAAAAAACATATATATATATATTTATAATAATAATTATACTGGGGAAAAACACTTTATGGAGAAAGGTAAGACATTCACATCTTGGATGACATAGGGGTGAGGTTTTATTTGTGAACTAATCCTTTAACTCACAATGTTGAGTTCATACCTTGTGAAGAAAACTCTTATTGCGAGTTGGTTACAGTTACAACTGTTAGTTCAGACACACACCTGTGCGTTTAAGTCCACCTGTCCGGTGCTCAGTAACAGCATCACCACCTCCAGGTTCCCCAGTTTAGCAGCGTGATGAAGACCTGTAGATCCGCCCTCTTCCTGAACAACAAACACACATGATTCAACACTAGAGAGGACAAAATGACTAAAAAACTCAATTCGAATTTTATTATTATCAATTCTCAAATTTAAAAGGCATGATTTCAGTTAGAGGGAAAATAAGCTTTTGGCTTCTCTCCTGAGGCCACAAGAGGGCGCTTCCAGCTAAATATTACTAAGCAATAAAATAACACCACTATCTGTGGAAAAAAAAGAAAGATTTAAAATAAGGTTTATAAACCAAAGGTCATTAAGTTGCTTAAACAATTAGAAACAAATCAGCATCATGTATGTATGCATAGTTTAATACAAAGGGCCAAAAACCCATCGCAAACAGTTCTTTTTGCATTTAAAAGCATGAGATGCAATGGGATGGGAAAAAAGTTGAACTTACATTAATTTTACATGGCTTTCTAAACATGCGTCTCTCTTGTGCGAGACGCGAGTGCAGCGGTGATAGATGTCCCTACAGAAAATGCGATAAATATGCGTTCTGTGTGAACGGCTTGGTTTCAGTATTGACTTAAATAAGATCTTCTCTGCATTTATGTTCTCTTTTCTTTTTTTTTTCCCAATATTTTGAATGACATTTACATTTATGCATTTAGCAGACGCTTTTAACCAAAGCGACTTACAATTGAGCAATACAATAATAATAATAGAGGAAAACAATAGGGAAACAGACACATGAAGTGCTTGCAACATAAAGTTTCAGGCATTATTTCAAGTAAACAGTAGCTAGATGGAGAGAGGTTAAGGAAAGATTAACCCCTCCCTCCGGATGGAGGTGGGAAGTTCACTCCACCAGCCAGGAACGGTGAATGAAAACGTTCTGGAAAGGGATTTGTGCCTCTCTGTGATGGTCTCACTAGGCACTCGCAGATCTCAGGCTTCTGGAGGGGATGTAGATTCATAACAATGTGTGGAAGTAGGCAGGTGCTGTTCTGTACGCAAGCATCAGTGTTTTGAACTTTAACCGGGAGCCAGTGAGAGGTGTAACATGGGCTCTTCTGGGCTCAGTCGTACCACTGAATTCTGAATCATTTGTAAAATGACTACACATCTAGTGGGTTCAACTGGATAGGCTAACAAAAACATCTCGTGTGCCACTGATTAGGCTGCCTGACGCACACCTGAAGTGGATTTTTATTTTGAATTTCGATGAATATTTGAGATTTTTTATTTGTACTAAACACACTCACAACATGAAACAGAGCACAGTCAGGAATTATACACAAACTAATCCAATGCTCACCTAGTTGCTTTGTCTGCAAAAATGCATTAATGTACATGTATCTTCACACAAAACTAGAACATTTATGTTCATTTTTTTTAAATCAAGTAACAGCTGGTTCAGGCTATTTTTAAGTTAAGAAAAAGGAATAATTGCCCCCAGACTGCCCCCAAACTCACAGTGTAACAGCAATTATGCTTAACATGCATTATTTTTCTATTGGTCCACTCTCAGATATTACTGACAACAAAGGATGGATCAGGAGTGTGTGTGTGTGTGTGTGTGATACTCACTGCATGATAGACGCAGGCTCCGCTCTGGATCAGGTATTCCACCACCTCCACATGATTGTTCACTATGGCCTCTAACAGAGGGGTCCTCAGGGTCTTATCTTGGGCGTCCACCTTAGCGCCTGCCTAAAATCAACCAAAGCAGGAATTATAATGGAAACTTTTCACAGATACAAACTGAGACAAGCCAAGTACTTAAAAATCAACAACAATTCTCTGCAGAAAGTGATTCTCAAACTTTTTTGTCAGCCTTTGACCTGAAATATTACCTTGAAGGCCCCTAAGATTTCAAGTTAATGTTTTTAATAATTTATCAACACATCAGCTAACGACCAAACGACCAGCAGATAAATTATAATTTTTATCATTTATTTATTTTAATTTGGTATTTGTGATTTAATTAATGTCATCTTTTATTTTCAGATTATACATTTTCATTTACCTTTTTATGGTTTAATTAAGTATAATTTAAAAATAAAGCAAAATGAGGTACTCAATTAAAAAATTGTTATACATTAATATGTTTCAATTGTTACTAGGTTTTTTTTATTTTGATTGTTTTTATTTTATAGTTGCATATTTTAATATAGCATTTTATTAAGTAATTATTACTATTAAATTTAATATGCTTGTTTCTATTTTTAATTTTAATTTTGCATTTTTATTTAATTAATTATTACCAAGTATTTAATTTAATTTAGTTTTGGCATTTTAGTAAGGGCTTTTATTTTGATGGTTTGGGAAGCCCTGCTCTAGAGAAGCATCACTGTGCAATCAATATATTCACCAAACAGTGAACTCGAAGAAGTTTAAATCTAATGAAAGTGCTGTGAATGTGGCGCTCACCTGTATGAGCAGGTAACAGACCTCCAGCAGACCCCTCTGAGCGGCTGCATGAAGAGCGCAGCGTCTGTTCTGAGAGTCTGACTGATACGACGGGTCGATGCCCTCCACTGACAGACACACACACACACACACACACACAGACAAAATCAGCTCTGATGCTGAAACCTTCAGCAGACTTGTGATATATACACACACACACGAGTACACAGGTACGTACTGAGCATGAGCAGAACTCGCTGAGCTTCACCCTGTCTGGCTGCAGGATAGAGCTGACGGGGATGAAAGCGCAGCTTCTTCCTCCTGGCCAATCAGATCACATGAAAAAACATCATCTTTAGCCTGAGTACATTTCAAAATAGCACACTACCATACTGTTTTTGCCTAAATTCTGTGCAATGTATTTTATTTTTCCCCACATATTTCAGTATAATTTACATTTCTGAACCAGAAATGATAGAATCACCTCTCAGTGTCCTGTGTGAGAATGGCTCTCTGTAGCGCCGCCCTCCTGTCTCCCGGTGGAATTGCACTGGGACAGACGGGCTTCCCATTGGGCAAGACAAGTGACGGCCCCACACTGTCCACCCTGCCATCGCCCAGGGCAACCACATCCTCTCCTGGAGTGGCATTGGCTGGCTGAGATTGCAACTCCGCCCCCTTTCTTACATCTCCACGACATCGCATCCTTGCACTAAGTGGAAAGAAACATTTCAAAATTAAACATTTTAATCAATATATTTATGTCATGACAACTCTCAAAGTGATTTGCACGGTAACATTAATGACAATGTTAATGTATTTGGTCCTGGCAGAATAGATATGCTACGCTGCTGCGGCAGAGCAAGTACCAGGACTTGCTACTGCCAGTACATTCACAATATGTATATATATATATATATATATATATATATATGAATAACCTCCCACTCATATGGATATACAGTAAATAACCCCCTAGCATAAATACGCTTATATACACATACATGGGTGTGTATTTACATATACATAATAAATATACACAGCACACATATACAGGTCAAAAACGAAAAAGAGTTTAACCATAAAAACAATAAGTGTAATTCCTTTATCTACTAATCAACAATAAATATCACACATTTACCCTCTAAACTGCCATGTATATGTAAATGTGTAACAATCTTGACAGGCATATTTACCACAAAAATGTATGATTTGTATGATTTATGACACATTAAAAGACAAATGACTTTCACCCCAAATATTAATTGACATTTTTAAATTTGCCACTATCCTAGGTTTTGCCGATTTGTCAGTAAGATTGTTTTACTCATTTAAAACACAATACAATTGAATATGCTTCATTATTCTTTTTTTATGTATTTTAATATGCACAAATTAGAATAAGCATGTTTGAATTTTATAAAATATTGCGTTGAATGACTGAACGACAATGAAATATTTAAACCAAATTTTAACATTTTATTCTCCAAAAACGTACATGAAACCTTAAAAGTAGACACTTTGCTTAACATTTAATGTGCTTTCTATGGATATAAAATCACTTTTGTGAATTTCTTGTGATGCGGACATCTTGACGTCTTTGACCCACATACATAATGTATTTTGGATGCAATTAACACAATTAATTGTTTGACAGCACTATAAAGAAATATAAAATTGCATATAATTATATAAAAATTACAGTTTATTTAAAAATCGTTCTATGATGTGGGATGTTTAGAGGAGTTTTGTGATGATGATGAGCAAAAGCAGTGCACAGAACTCACTTGATCGGCTCGCCCAGCTTCTTGTCGTTGTTTAGCGCTCGTGCTGTGGCCGCGAGCGCGGAGGGAAGTAGCGAGGGTGTGGTTGTGGTGGATGACGCGCTTGCAGTGACCACAGTCGAGCTTGAAGAGGGCGCTGCAGGAGGGATGGTGACCTCACGCGCCTCTGATGCGTCTTCACCGCAGTGAGGGCAGAACAGCAGGCCGATGCCCACTACTCCTCGACTCCGGCCTCCGCCCAGTACAGACACACAGCCCCGGTGGAAGCGGTGAGCGATGTGAACGTCCGGACAACATTCAAGAAACGTCCCCTGTGTGCGAAGAGGAGAGGAGGGCCCTTGAGCTTTCTGTTTGTGCAAATTATTTCTATCATAAAATTTAAATAATACATAAATTAAAATAAAAAATTAAAAAAAAAATAATTTAATAATAAGTTTGCATGTGACCATCAACAGACATCAAAGAACCAATTAGCAAGTGTTAAATGTTATTAAATTACTCAAAAAATAACCTAAAGTCATTGTATTAAAACATTTAGGCACTGGTTTAAATGAATAGTTTACAAAAACAACTCTCTAATTATTTACTAGCTTTTCCAAACCATCTCTTTGTTTGTGAGTTATTAGTCATTGAGATAATATTGCAATTCTAATCTATATATTTTTATGCATTTTGTTTTACTTTAATTTTAGGATTTAGTCATTTTTGTCATTATTACTTTTAAATTAATATTAATTTGTTCGCTAGTAAACCAGTGATACTAAAAGAAGACCGCCATACAATTTGGTGCTACTTTAGTCTTGCTAAGAAACCATTGTAGATTTTTTTTTAACTAATAGTCTGAATTGTTTTTTTTATTGTAATTTTCAAGTTTTAGTAATTTTGTGGTGTATCTGTCTTTTTTTATGTCTATTTAGTTTTTTTTTCATTTTTATTTTAGTTTAAGTTATTACAGTAAGATAAACTAAATGAAAACAAGAAATTTTATTATTTTATTATCTTCCACAGCATTTATCAATCTTAGTCAAATGTTAATTTTAGCGTTTACTAATGCATTATTAAAATATGCAATATTAAAGTTGAGTTTAACAAATTACACCTTATTGTCAAGTGTTACCATTTTTTTTCAATAAGTTTTTCATTCAACTATAATAACCCTGTGAAACAACCACTGTTATATGATTAAAATCTGTGTACAAATACTTTTAGGATCAGTAAATTTAGCATGAACTATCCCTTTAAATAAAAACATACGGGTGAGTAAATAATGCATTTAGCGTTTTATTTCTTCCTATAGCATGATGTTATATGGCGTCTGTGGTCAGCGACACTCACAGAGAGGCAGAAGTATCCACAGCCCGGACAGCAGTGATGTTTCACCATGTGTGAGCGGTGTGTCTCGCACAACACCATCAGAGACACGCGGCTGGACGGACGCATGGTCTCCCCCTTCACGATCACATTGGTGCAGCCCACCAGCTGAAACACAGGACAGAGATCAGCACAAAACATTATCTGCTCCAAAGCACACCGAGCTGCTTTTACTATCTTTATAGCAACATTTGAACTGAAAAGCCACCGAAGACAAACCAATTGTAAGCGGGTATTTGCTTCTGTTCAAGCCATGAGCTGACATTACTCCATTTCTTAAAACCAAAATAATTGTGTTTATCAGCACAAAAACTACATTACCCATGATTCTGCAAAGAAATCATAAACTGCAATGAGCACCTATCCTAGTGCAGCACTGCAAATTACCTAACATACTGTACATATACAGTATATACAATATTTTAGCTATAAATATACATACTGGTGTTTTTAATTTATGATAAAATGATGCAAATGCTGGAAAATTATTTATATGTAAGTAATACAATTTTCTATTTAATGACAATGCAAAATATATATAATACAATATAGTATATGATATGTAATAAATAACATCATAGTGTAAAACAATATATATAAAACACTAAATAAAATACTATTTCTAAATAAAAATTTTATTTTATTTTACACCGCAGTAGAAAAAAAAAATCACAATTATTGTGCCTTATTTAATCAATTACAAGAAATGTTTATAAATAAATAAATAGTTATTATTTTTATTGATTATTACAGCTTTCACATATTTTTGACAAATGAATAGTAATGATTTTCTCTTATTGGACAAGAATTTTTTTTTTTTTTAAATACTATTTTACACCAATTATTAGACAACAACATCTTCAATCTTACATCTGAGCTAGAAAATTGTGTTCATTATATAAATTTCTGCTGTTTTTAAAATTATTATTAAAATATTTATTAATTCGCAATGCTTCTTCCCCTCAATAAAGTACAAAGTTCTGTCTCTTTCTCTTTTTCTCCTACCACCAGATTTTTGACATGAAAGTTTTTAATTTTGTGAATCACTTTGAAGCTAGATGACGTTTTTAAGAGGCTCACCTCTCCGTTGATGCTGTCTATGGCCATGCAGGTTCTGTTGGAGCGAGCGCTGAATCCGTCCACACGCGGTGCCTCCATCCTGCAGCTGCACAGAGGAAGCTCCTCCAGACGCTCCGTTTCTGCATCGCTGCCATCTGTACACACATTATGTGACGACAAACACACAGGCTTTATTTTAGGATTGTTTGGCCTCAAAGGGTTAGTTCACCCCAAAATTAAAAGTCTGTCATTAATTACTCACCCTCATGTCATGTAAGACTTTTCTTCTCCCCTGAGTTACGTCTTCCGCCATTTTGGGGCGTAATAATTATTACTATTAATTATTACAGTTATAAGAATGTATTTGATGTAATCAGTGTTGTATGCGCTCTGAAGGAAAGCATGCGCATGAACGTAATAAGACTTGTTAGCGTTGTGACACCCTCTAAAATGCCGGAAGACGTAAATAAGGGGAGAAGAATGGTAGAGTAAATTATGTTATTTTTGATTTCTTTGCGCTAAAAGTTTTCTCCCAGCGTTGCAAAACTGAAGTTGATCCACTGATGTCACATGGACTGTTTTACTGATGTCTTTACTATGTTTCTGGATCTGGGATCATTTCAGACTTCTGTCTATGGAGGGTCAGATGGCTCCCTGATGTCATCAAAAACATCTTAATTTGAGTTCCGAAGATGAACGAAGGTCTTATGGGTTACAACACGAGGGTGAGCAAGTAATGACAGAATCTTCCTTCTGGGGTGAACTAACCCTTTAAAGACAAGGCTAAATTCTCTTGTACATAATAGCAATTCAAAATGTTAAAAAATGATTTAATAATAACCATAACACAAAAAATATAAGTATTCTAAAATAAAAATTATTAAAAATGCATGTTTTTTTATGTTTTTATGTAATAAAATAGTATTGTGAAATAATAGTATTTACAATACATTTCTTAAATGACATTTGCCATATTTTAAAATGCAGTTTGTAATTGATTTATATATTAATGTTATTTATTTCAGCATAATTACTCCATGCTTCAGTGTCAGATGAAAACATATGAAAACTTTTTTTCATATAATTTATAATAAAATGATGTGAAAACCATGATATATTTTATTTTTCAGAATTCATTAATGAACAGAAAGCTCAAAAGAACATTTATTTGTAATATACTTCTTTTGTAACAATATAAATGTGTCCTGATCAATGTAACGCCTCCTTGCTGAATAAAAGCACATTTTTTTTAACCGTAATACTAGCAGTATATCACAATTTTTACTAAAATATGAAGCAGCACAGATCAGCATTGCTAATAATAAAAAAGGTTTCTTAAAGGTGCTCTATGCAATCTTGCAAACACTATGGGCACAGGATGTGCACCAAAGCAAAAACAAACTTCAGCCAACCAATCGACAAGAAGAGGTGGGGTTTAACGCGAAATCGAGCTAAAATCCTGCAACCTCGCATAGAGCAGCAAATCAGCATATTACACTGATTTCTGAAGGATCATGTGACACTGAAGACTGGAGTAATGATGCGGAAAATTAGCTTTGATCACAGAAACAAATGACATTTTACATAGAAAACACCTATTTTAAATAGTAATAATCTTTCACATTATTGTATTTTTGGTGATTCTAAGAGATGTTTTTTGTAAACTTAAAAAAGTGCAGACAGACTTCTGTAGCTCATCACACACCTGCGTGTGGAGACAGAGAGAGGCTGTCCGCTGCAGAGATGTCCAGTGAGTCGAGAGGAACCTCAGTGTAGTCAGTGCTGCCCACAGTGAGTGCACCTGCAGACTCCACACCTGACACACGGAGACAGCTGCTCACATCTGTTCACACACACACACACACACACGCTCTCAGGTGTCTGTCTCACCCTTATCTGCCTCCAGCTCTCCAGCGGGGGGTTTGTCTCTCCCTTTACCCTTCCCCTGACGTTTCCATGGCGACTCGTCTCTCTCTGCAGATGTTTTCTTATAAGCGGCGAGGGGCTGATCGGAGCCAGAGCTCTGACAAACACAACACACTGGAGCTTACATCACAGTAGCCTGAGATATTAGCTTGTTTATTTGTATCTACAAAATTTTACATATACATCCAACTTGTTCAACTGCACAGAAAAATTTAAAATAATGTGTATTAATAAAATAGATCACTGGGTGAGGATTTTATATAATACTTTACACCCAATACACTTTCAAAAGCAATTCCTAGACAATAAAATATTTTAGAGTTGAGCCAGAAAAAATATTTGCACTACAGAAATGTATTTTAAGTTAATTAAAAAATATTTGTTAATATAATAACTAGAATATTGTATAAAACTTTATTTTAAAGTATTTTTTTAAATTTCTGTATTTTTTTAAGACTTTAGATATTTCATTTTAATATATATATATATATATATATATATATATATATATTAGTGCTGGGCAATGATTAATCGCGATTAATCGCATCCA
>JAUCMS010000128.1:250921-264371 GCA_032357445.1 Enteromius radiatus | reverse complement strand
TATTTTGGATGCGATTAATCGCGATTAATCATTGCCCAGCACTAATATATATATATATATATATATATATATATATTTTTTTTTTTTTTTTTTTTTTTTTTAACAATTTATTAGTATTTTATTTTTATTTTTGCTTCTTGGCTTTTTCAGGCATGGAAGTCACATTTTAAAATAAATATTCCTGATCTCCTGGTTTATATAATCATGTTAGCCATCCTGATTTCTAGATATTTTAGTCTAACTAATACACATGTATGGTTTCTGTTAATATTTTGAACTAGATTGTATTTTCATATTTTGTTTCCATTCTAATATTCACGTTTTAGGAACCTGGTTGTGTTTTCTTTGTCATTTTAATTACCTTTTTTTTTTATAAATCTATATAATTTAGTTTTTTCTTTATTCAGATTCAGTTATTTTAGAAATAAAATAAATGTGGCTGAAAGAAAATGTTTTTTATGGTTTTAGTTTTAGTTGATATTAAAGTTAACCCTAATTTCAAGATAATGGCATCAACCAAAGACAAAACTATATCTGTTAAACTTTTCAAACATCCTGAAACTGTAGAAAAATATGGTGCACTTCCATTGGTCAGAATCACTCACATGATCAGACAGATGCTCCGCCTCGAGCGTCTCTACCATCCCATCATCCGACTGCAAAACAAAAGCACAAGACTCTCAGATCTACAGCAGCCGTTAGATTAATCAGTGGTTTCAGGTCTGTGTGAACTGCTCACCTTGCTGTCAGAGTAAATCAGATCGTCTCCAGAGTAACTGTTGTAGAGCAGGTGGAAGTCTTCCTCATCTGCCTCCTCATCCAGATCCTCCAGCCAACCACTGTGATGCTCTTTAGTCGCCGTGGCAACTGGCTCCACCTTCGCCGCCGCTGGAGACATGTTAAGTGCAGTCTGGAAAAACACAAACAGAAGTATTTACACGCAGTAATATTACACTACATATAATAATCTGACTGGATGAACTACAGATGAAAATATAAGCAAGCACATGTCCACATCATCAGTCAGAAACAGCCTACGAAGAGAAATTAAATATATTTACTTATAATATAACAATAACATTAATTTAAAATCATTAATGTTTATTTATTAAAGTTTGAAATGTTCAATTATATGGCTATGATAAACTGTGATCAAGTATGATGAACAATACAAATAAAACTAACAATGATTAAAAAAACAACAACAAATATTATTATTATTGTTGTTATTTATTTATCAAACATTGGTATTTTTATTATTACCAGCATTTTATATAATGAACGCTATTCATCTCACCTCTGTCTGTGGCCTCGGGACTTTCTCTGGAGTTACTGCAGGAGTTACTGAGACATCAGACTCCAAACCCACCTTACGCTTCTTCACAACTGCATACAGAGAAAAACAGCTAACGGCTACAAACCTGCTACAGATAACAGAGATCCTGCATGATTAATGACAGTTTAACACACACCTGCGTCAGCGTCTGTTTTGGCGCTGTTGACGGGTTTCTCAGGGCTAGCCGCCGTGATCGACTCGACAGACTTTATCTGATCAGAAACACAGGAGGATAGCAGTTTTTTCAATCGAGCCGAGCTCATCATGACTGTGTTTTCATCACAAAAGAAAGAACCTGTGGGAATGGCGGTCTGTTCATGGTCTTGCGTGCGCGGTGGACTTTGGCCGGAGGACCGGCTGAAGACAGAGCTGAGGAGGAGGAGGATGAAGGTGTTGTCTTACTGCTCGGACCGCACACGCTCATTTTAGCTCTGCCTGACGCTGATGATGACGAAGACGAGAGAGACGAGGTGGAGGGAGAAGAGCTTTTACCAGCACTGCCTGTGAGGAGAGACACACAACACAGCAATACATACTAACTTCTTCACCATCACGGAGATCTTTTTTAAATGTGCAGCGATCACATTTATGTAACTGTATCATAGCCTTCCGAAGGTCGCTAATTACATTATGCCAAATTAAAATCTCTATCATACCATTTATGATATGTGTGACTTCTTATAATCATACATTTTATAAAGCAGATTTTACTAATCCTTGAGACTTCTTGCTCTAAAATGCATTTTACATGATGTTGCACATATCTATTAGGAAAGTAAAGTAGTCCTGGACACTGCAGTGACTCACCTAAGAATGTTTTAGTGGATGTGGCGGGACGTCCCTCATCCTGACGTCCCAGCATGCCTTCCATCTGTTTTCCCTTTACAGGTGGAATCAGCTCCACTATCAAAACAAACACAATTAGACAAAAAACAAACTTTCACAGAAATCGACTGAAATTTAGGCCAATGTTACAAAACTATAAAACTCAATGTGAAAAAAGAGGGATTTTTATATGGACTAAACTATTTCTTTATATGACTGCATAGATATCACACTTTATTTGCAATGAACTGATAATCAGTCAAAAATTTAACAAGCACAATAAAAATAAAAAATATACACCAAACAGTAAACACCATAATGCATTTATTCAAGACATTTTTCATTGACCAAAACAAACTAATTATATTGTTAATAAAAAGTGGAATAATGCTGTTCAATTAAAATTGAACTCTCACCTTCTTGTTTGGATTGAGGAGAAGTCCCCTCTGATGGGGTCTGGATCAACATAATATAAATAAATAAATAAATACACACACACACACACAGTTGAGCATGATATATGTGACAACGTGACAAAAATAATGACAACAAGCTAAGATATGATCAAACTGATAAATCTGATGTTTTAACACAGAACAACAGCTAAACTCTGGCTTAAGTTTTAAAGTAGAAACTTGGACCACGTCAAATAAATACAGAAGTATTCTGCAAATATTCAAGTATAAATCACGTTTTTTGTTGTTGTTGTTGTTGTTTTTACAATGCAATGAACTGATAATCAACTGAGGTCATACATTTACCAGGCATAATATTTTGACTGGCACCAACCAGCAAACACCGTGAAAAGCATTTATTAGTTTAAACAACTGCTGACAAGATCAATGCAGCTGTGTGTTTAATCACACTGATGTCACAAAACCTGCACGTTACACTGATGAACTACAGCACTACATGCTGCATCAAAACTGCAAAGCGTGCAAAACGAGCGCATTATTTCTATCCTCTATCGGGAACACACATTCATTGCACAACATCAAACGCGCAGAGGCACTGTAATTAAAGCAAGCCCGTGTAAATGTGTGTTTTATTGTGTGTTGTGTTTCTCACCTCGAGTACGCGCTCAGGTGCCGACATGATGCCGGATGCGCTCGAGGGGACCCGCAGCGCGCGCACTCGTCATTAGTGCTAAAATAAAAGACACTATCACTCCTTAATTTATAATTATTTTAAATGTTTATTTTACGTTTTTTTTTTACATTTATAAGACTTGACATATTATTTGTAATTTCTCTATATATTAAGTTTTGCATGTTAATTGCAGACGGTTACCTCACGCCGGACGCAATTCTACTGAACAAGTAAAACGTTACAATAAAAGTTATATATAATAATAATAATCTATAAACCGATTTTGGCTTAATATTTCATGGATATTTTTTGCTTTCCGTAAGCCTGTGGACTTTTATTGTGTAATGTTCGGGAGCGGAAGGGGTAACTGTGTTGGGTGTGTTTGAGGCCAGTAACGTTAACAGAAACTTCCTGGTTGCCGCGCTTCACCTGCCGAAACTGAAGCAATAATTTGTACAAAAACACAATTGCCTGCTCATATATACAACAAACTGACATTTCATCGCTACCTGACGGCAGCTGTGTGGAAGCGTAGAGAAAATTCATCATTTGAAGCAGGGAAATCAGTGACGCGCTGCTGAAGGATCCAAAGAACAGTGAGTGTGTGTACAGCAATGTATTGAATAGGTTTTAAGATTTAAATAGACTAGACATTTTATTAACACAAATATATAAGTGTCTCCCCGGTTTGTAGCCTTCGAGAAATATTGCGTTCAATATCTAAAAGCGCTGTCACAAAAAATAAGGATTTAGTAACGTTACTATTTAGCAATACATTGTTAATATACCCGTAATCATTTTGTATATATTAATATGCTTGTTATTTATTCTTTTGAGCCTATTTAGATATTTGTTTTATTTTGTTTATTTAGCTTTTTAACCGTTACATTTATTTAACGCGCACACATATCATTTTGAATTTTGATACAAATATTTTTAAATAATCTGAAGTAGTTTTCATCTTTCTATTTCCTGTGTTTATATATATATATATATAAAATTTTATTTTTATTTATTTTTTATTTGAAAGTTTTAGTAATTTTCTTGTTCTTGTCATGTGTTTTTTTTTTTGTTATTATTATTATTTTTTTTAATTATTTTGTCCCTATAGTTTTTAGTCATTTTATTTTTTCTTTCAGATTAATCATCTAATCAAGTCCATTAACTAAAATTTAGAAATATTACCTTTGGCAAACAGTTGAAATAAAATAAGTTTAAGGGTTTATTTATGCTTTGTTTTCTATGATTTTTATGTTTTAGTTTAAGTGAACTGTAATAACCCTGATTCTTATTGCTCATAATCTATTTTAAATATGCTGACAGTGCATCCTTCGCTGTCAAATGTCTGACAACAGTCAAATTTTCTGATAAAATCTTTTCAAATGCTTTTAAAAGCTGCTATAACTGTGACTTTAGAGCAAAGGCTGCGACACCATAATTTCAAGTTTGATTCGCTGGGAAAGCATTACCTGATAGATGTCTTCCTGTATAGCTTGAATGCAGCATCAGTTTTAGTCTGGGATATAGAGGGAGAAAGAGAGATTTAAATAACACTGCTGTAAGTCACTTTGTGTAAAAGCAGCTGCTGATGTGTGACCTACAGGTCTCTCTCTCTCTCTCTCTGTGTGTGTAGGAGGATGAGGGTGTTTCCCGGTGGGAAGGATGAAGAGTTCCCCAGCTAACCGCAGTCGGGACATCGAACGTCAGGCAGGATATCTGTGCCCGGAGCACTGCGCGCCGCCCCCTCCGCGGACACACTCAGCTGACGACATGTGGTTCATCCGGGACGGCTGCGGCATCGTGTGTGGCGTCATCACGTGGATGCTGGTCTTCTACGCCGAGTTCGTGGTCGTCTTTGTTATGCTGCTGCCATCAAAGAATGTGTTGTACAGCCTAATTAATGGCACCTTGTTTAACGGACTGGCCTTCCTCGCCCTGGCGTCACACTTTAAAGCCATGTGCACCGACCCGGTGAGACAAACACACACATGCGATATCAGATGTGAAGCAATGCATATATCCAGGCTCATTCACACCAGGAAGGAGAACTATAATTATAATCAAAGTTTTAATAATTGCTCTAATTCTATGAGAATAAACCTTTAAACACGTTTTAGTTACAGAATTGCAGACATCTATTTTTGCACGATCTGACTTATAGAGACTGAAAACTGATTTGTCATTTAATGTTTAATGGGTACAACACATCTGGAGCTGGATGTTTTACTCTCTTTGCTCTCAGGGAGCCGTTCCAAAGGGAAACGCCACTAAAGAGTTCATCGAGAGTCTGCAGCTCAAGCCAGGACAGGTGGTGTACAAATGTCCCAAATGCTGTAGCATCAAACCTGATAGAGCTCATCACTGCAGGTAAACACACACACACAGCCTCAAGAACTGGATCATCACTGTGTGAGGTTAAATTCTGACAGGGTCTCATTGTAAGTGTGTTTTCTCGGTGTAGTGTGTGTAAGCGCTGTATCAGGAAGATGGACCATCATTGTCCCTGGGTCAACAACTGTGTGGGAGAGAGCAACCAAAAATACTTTGTGCTTTTCACTGTGAGTTTCAAGTTGGTATCATATAATCTCAGATACTTGTTTAATAATATTTCGAAAGTTTTCATTTTTAGTGTTTTCATTTTATAATGTAATATTTTAAATATTAAGATTTTAATACTTTATTTAATATTTTAAAAAATTATATTTTAATTAAAATATTTATTTAGTAATTTAGTTTTGTTTTTGTCTGTATAGTTTGTATTTATTTTTATTTATTTAAGTGCATGAAGTTAAAATGAATGAAAATAAGAGAAGTTGCCTTGGAAACTAGCTGGGTTTTTAGATTTTATTTCAAAAATGAGTTACACCTGCTGTAAGTTGTAATATTTCAAATAGTAATAAACATGGAAAAATAGCTACATGTCTAAAACTGTAAAAATATGAAATAAAATATAAAAATATTTGAGTATATCAGTAACTGTTTCTTGTGTTTTTCCAGATGTACATTGCTTTGATTTCTCTTCATGCTCTCCTCATGGTCGCTGTCCATTTTATCTTCTGTTTTGAAGAAGACTGGACGAGTAAGTGCATGTTTCTGGGTTTTGTTGCCCTCGGTTTGCTGCTGAATGATTGGCAGCTTGGCTTGTACTGAGCTCTCTGATTGAAGAAAGCTTCCTGTTTCCTCAGAGTGCAGTTCCTTCTCTCCTCCGGCGACCGTCATCCTCCTCATCCTCCTGTGCTTCGAGGCTCTGCTCTTCCTCATTTTCACTGCTGTGATGTTCGGGACGCAGATTCACTCCATCTGTAACGATGAGACCGTAAGTGATCATCTGCTGATGTCACTTCCTACAATAATAAAACATTTCTCATGCCAGGGAGTTATAGCGAACTACAATTAAAACCATTAAAATGTTTACTAACTCTTACTAAAATGAAAATAAGCTAATTCAAATGAATAAAACCTGTTTCAGTATTTGTTTAGTTTGAAAAATGTATCAATTTATTTTAAAGGTTGGAATTTTTTTTTGTTTTTTTAAACTAAAATGAAAATAAATTTGACAAATAAAATAAAAAACTAATTCGAAATATTAGTAACAATTATAATTGTACATTAATGTAACACTGCCTCATGCGTATTAATCTAAGAAAATTAAGTTTATATATATAAAAAATACATATATATTATTTGTATTCATATTTTTAATGTGATGTTTTTATTTCATCTGTTTTGCGTTTTTAATTTGAAAATTTAAATTAGTTGCTTTTGTCATTTATTATTAATGTTAATGCTAAGCTATTTTTAGTGCGCCAAGTAAAACTAAATAAAAATTAGAAATGTTTTCTTGGCAAATACTTCTTTTTTTAATTTAAGTTTATTTATTTTTATTTATAACAAGTTTTTAATGGATTTAGCTTTAGTTAACTATAATAACCCTTCTCTTTTCTCTCTGTTCACAGGGAATCGAGCAGCTGAAGAAAGAAGAGAGACGATGGGCCAAGAAGTCCAAGTGGATGAACATGAAGGTGGTGTTCGGTCACCCGTTCTCTCTGGCCTGGCTGAGTCCGTTTGCTCCGCCGGATCACGGCAAGGCCAATCTCTACCAGTACGTGGTCTGAGACGGCCGACACGTGTCTCCACAAACATCCCCCTTTGCTTTTAACTCTGTCTGCTCTGAAAGACCTCACCGCGCAGAAAACCACGCGGCTCTAGTGGCCTCAGACTCCAGCCTCGGGGCCTGAGCACGGCGGGCCCAGCTGCACTGTTATAACCAATCCCGCACTGTGAACGCTGTCCTCTGCCGAAATGGATTCAGTCACCTGGTGAGCTCCTAGAGGCCTTGACCATCACCAGCCGTGGAAAAATAACTCAAGTGTTTCTTTTTGATGTTTCTTGATTGACAGATGCCTTCACATTCGCTGGTTAATTAGGAAATGCCTTTTCTTTTCACGCTCATATTCTCTCCTCGAGCCTTAGCACAGAAACGCTGCTGTCGTGTGAGGAATCTTTCGTTGCCAAATTTGATTCCATTACGAGTAAAATGGCCCAAAATCATCATTTTTTTTGTTTCCCTTTCTTGATTAAAACAAATTCATCATTTGCATAACACTAAGGGGTGAATATTACGAAAACGTGTCAAAGCCATATTACATACCAAAATCCTTATTTGTTTTTGCATTGACATAATTTTCATGACAATTAAATACATCATACTATCAAATTTACATTACTGTAATTTGTATTTTATTGTATCATTATTATTATGTGCAATTCTCATTACTGCAATGCAATAATTTTTACTGAATTACAGCACACCCACTTTTTTTGCATTACAATAATCCTGTTTTCATTATTGCCATAAATTAGCGAATTCTGGGTAATGTTTCTTTTTCTGTATTTTCTATTTGTTTTAATTCTTCCTCTTATTGTAATACAGTTTTTACTTAATTGCATTAAGTCATTTATAATGCATTAAATAGCTATTCATATTCAATAACTATTTATTCATTATCAGTAAAATAATATACTTTCATTAGTTGTTCTAAAAGTAATATCTGTGCATTTTGCCTGCTAATTCTTTGTTGATTTTGGGATGAAATATGGTGTTTCAGACATGCTTTATGAGATTATTCGGATTCATTTCTGAATGCAGTGGCTCAGTACAGGGCTAGAAATACGTTTGTATGACTGTAATACAACATTTGCAATATTATCAGCCGTTCTTGGGGCAGTTTTCGCTGTCTCTCGGTGGTGGTGCTCATGGACTTGAGTAACGCTGTGTCACTACAGTATGGTCAGTACTTCCCGACTCCAGACGGCTGCTCAGGTTCACACAATGTTCTTATCAGTCCCGCTTCTCTTCTGAATCCAGCTCAGACCATCAGCCTGGAAAGCCTCTGAAGCTGTGGAGGTTTCCAGGGCTTTCTCTGGCTTGTTTTCTCCTTCAGCACAATGATGTGGGGTCACGTGGTTCGGAGGCCTCACTTTGCTGCTTATGACTGAGTTTGTTGCATCGAAGTGTTGGACGGCTCTGCTGTTGGATCAGTATTTCCCGTCTGCTCTCTACGGGTCGCTCATAATCACTGCTGTTCACAGGCCTGATGTAAAAGGACCGCACATTCTTTTGCCTGATTTCAATATATATTCGGTCTTAATCTATGCTTTATCTTGTGGAAGTATTTTAAGAATATCAATATCTGAATGCAGTTTCGGGTTGCTTTCACTTTGAAAGTCAATTCAGTAAATTTCTCTTTCTGTTGTTTTTCCGATGTGTTTTTCTCCTCTTTGGTGTATTTTAATGGCTTATGAAAAAATAAAATCTCCAAGTCTATTATAGAAGCTTATTTTTGCCAAGATTAAAAGGCCATTGCAACATTGCATTTCTGAGGAAATGTCAGAAGTGCAAGGTATAAATATAAGCAATACATTTTGAGGAGATAAAAGTTAATATTTATTTTTTATACTGCGGTGAGAACGGGCTTCTATAGTCCACATATTCAAATCTAAAATGATTATATACCAGTTTGAGTATCATGTCAGCTGTTTTTCTGTGCTGGTTCATGCTCATTTGTCTTCAGTTATTGATAACAATGAACGAATCACACAAAACACTTGATAGCAGTTTAATGAATCACTCGTGTAGCATCATTCAGATGAGTTTACAGAGCTCTAGTTTGTCCATTAAATAATAAAACTATTTACACATTTATAAATGTGGCCTGTGATTTATACAGTGACAGTTACATAAACATATGCTACTTAACATGAATGAGACTTTAGATTTTATAACACGATGGTTTCCCTTATCCCTTACTTACTTTCTTAAAGATAAAAGGTCATAACAATTTGAAATCAAAATCAAAGATTTACAAACAGGCCCTCAATGTACTACATTTTTCATTTGGTCCCTAATACAGCAATATATAATGCCAAATGTGAATATTTTAGTAGCAGTTTAGGCAAAAATGAAAATTTGCTGAGATGGTGCTCACCCTCAGGCCATCTGAGATATCGACGAGTTTGTTTCTTCACCAGCAATGGATGCTCTGCAGTGAATGGGTGCCGCCAGAATGAGAGTCCATTACTGTGATGTCTTTTATCAGCTGTTTGGACTCTCGTTCTGACGGCACCCATTCACTAGCAATGCTACATTTCTCTAAATCTCAGGAAGTAATGAACTCATCTACATCTTGGATGGCCTGAGACCGAGTAGGCTACATTTTCAGCTAATTTAATTTTTTGGCCGAACTAATCCATTAATCATAATTAACAAAAGGAATGCCCACAAGTCAAATAATTCATATTTGTATCATAATACTACATTCTATAGTTACTATGGTAACAGCTTTAATTAAGTATCATTGTCAGCGGTTACCTGAATGTTCAGCACACCTAATTATATAACAAAATAAAACATTTTTTGCAAATTTTAGGCTCGTGACGAGGACGGACGCTGTTCACATTAAACACAGATGATGTCACATTGCCAGGGACTTCGTCACGTCACATTATGTTGGATTCTGGAAGCGTTCGGTGTTTTTGCACGACGAATGGACGTGTATAATGCATTCGGTCCATGTTTATTTTAGTAATATCTACCATATTTAGCTGCTCTATGAGTCTCTGGGTTAATGAGCCCGACTGAGACTTAAATTCACAGGAAGTACAAGACCTTGACCTCGTGCTTTAGCCCCCTCCAGTAATGACCTGCTGTATCTGCTTCAATGTCCTGGAAGATCCAGATAAAGCAGGTGGTTTAACGTGGTTTCTACCTGGTCTAGGTGGTTTGGTCAGGAGCTACAATGTTCCAGAAAGTCAACGATGAAATCAAAGCTGACTTTCTTCACACATGCTACTGATCTTACAGTGCAAACAAGCCAAACAAGCTTTCTTCACTAGGAAATGCTTCAGATTAGATGAGTTAAATAGCGAGTACATCCTGTTGGTTTCCAGAATTGCATCATCCTGGTAAGATTTGGTGTGTCTGCGGAAGGGGCTGAAGAACAGGTTCGTTCATAGAGCTACAGAAAGTGTCTTTGCTATCACATCACTGGATGTTTGCATGCATAAGTCATGTGTGGCATATTTGGGAAAAGCATCTTCTGGTGAAGAATGTGGAATGCCAACATTTGGAGAGGAACATCCAAGAGGTTATTATTGCACGTCTCCGGCCACACGCAGTGCTCACAGTGCTGGAGGATGGAGGAAATGCATGCTGGGAACCACAGATTTAATCGATACCTGACCCACTGGGAGTCTGAAGGAAGTGATGTCATTGAGGGCATGAGACATCAAAAAAGCCAGATTGAAGGATAAAAGAGCTGCAATCGGATATGTGGGTCAGAGTTAAATAATATTTATAGAAGTATTTGTTGATTTATGTATTTATTGGTTTATTTATTTACGTTTGTTTGTCGAAAATAGTTGTCAAACTAAAGCCATTAAAATATTTACTAAAATAATATAACAATTTAAAAAATAATAATAGTTGCCAGTGCATTTAGTTTTAATTTTTGTTTAGTTTAATTTTAAGTACCAACATAACAAAAAATAAATAAACTAATCAATTAAATTAATCAATAAAAACTTTACACACACACACACACACACACACATATATATATATATATAAACTGGAAACATAAAATAGAAAAATTTAAATTAAATTCAAAATATAACCAAAAAATACAAGTATGTTAATTATACTAAAATAACACTGTTGTCAAATTAATTGGAAATGTTTACATTTTTTTGCATAAAAAATAAATTGTGTATTAGATAAATCCCATGAAACAGTGTCCAGCTCATATTTCAAAAGAAAAAAAGATTATTATTATTATATTATCATATTTCACTGTGAAATGCTGCCATTAGCAAGTCACTGATGTTACATTGATTTTATTTTTTCTGTAACTTTTTTTTATCTATTCTTTTTTACAAATAACAAGCGTCATGTTCTTTATTAAAATAATGTTTCCATTGATTTTGCTGTGAAATATGATCCAGACGTGCTCTGAGATTCACCCGCCACATTGACAGTGATATAGATTAATGCACCGGTTGTTTTTAATTATATTTATATTTTATGGATTTTTACCAATTTGTATTAATTAATAATAAATTTTACAAATAAAATGTCATTTTTTAAATATTTAAATGGATCTTTGGCATGACAGCAGATTACTACTTTATCAAGCAAACAGAAAGACTGTAAGAGGCTTGTGTGTCTTAGAGAAGCTGGAGCCACATAGAGTTTGAATAGTGGTGATTTTAGTGTCTTCTGATATGTTTATAAAACACACTGAACTCATGTGATACCGCAGCAGTGTCGTGGTGCATGCACGCTAGCGTCATCACTCTCTCTTGCTGTCGTGTGATTGGGTGAGGTTGGGCGACGTGTGATGAAGCACCAGGAGACCGGAGAGAGTGAGAGAGATGCCCACCCACCACAGAGCCACGTGGGTCTCCCCAAATATTAGCTGCCCCAGAAACGCCTGTTCAGAAAAAACAAAAACCAACAAATCATCATCATGACATCTACAGTATATACACTCTAGAATCAGAACCAGGATGAGCTTTATTGCCAGGTATGTTTACACATACGAGGAATTAGTTTTAGTGACAGAGCTCTACAGTGCAACAGAGTGAACGTGACGAGGCAAGACACAAATAATAAAAAGAATTGTATACAAAATAGTGTACAAAGTAGCACAAAAACACAATAAATAATATAAACAAGCAGAAGAACACAAACAAGAATAATAAACTGCGTGATGTTGATACTCACAGAGGAGATGAAGTTGGAGGCGGTGGTGGTCACAGTGGTGCGGGTGGAGGAGCACGAGCTGCGGAGAGCTTTGGCCAGGAACGTCCACATCACAGCGTTACAGGTGAACAGCAGACCTCCACACAGCAGTCTGAGAGGGATGTGCAGCTAGCGCACAGTACAGTGGGACAATTACCACTCACTCAGTATCCCAGGTACTTAAAGCGCTCACTAATGTTATACTTCTTAAAATAAACTTAAGATCAACGAAGTGTACTCAACTGAGCTATTTTGGGACACCATGAATATGAACTTGAATGTGTATTGAACATACTATCTTTCATTTCAAGACTTTAAATCAGCACCTGTAGTTTACTGAAGTGCACTAGTGTTTAAAAGATGAGTTCAAGTGTACTACAAGTGGTAACTAACTAGTGCTGGGCAACGATTAAACAAACATAAATAAAAGTTCAGTATACACAGTACACACACACAAACATTGCGTAAACAAAAGCTGTTATTTTGGATGTGATTAATCGTTAACTAACCAGTACTACATTTTTTAAATACAGAGATGTTCATATTCATGGTGTCCCAAAATAGCACAGTTAAGTGCACTTAGTTGATCTTAAGACGTAAGTTACTAAAGAATCATTTTTAGCAGCCTATATAAAATACAAAATTAAAGCGCAAAATAGAACACTTTACCGTTTTTCTCAGTCGCTTTGGTGCATTTCTCACAACAGTACTTACATTTGCACAACAGTTCAAAGCTATTACTGTGCGTTCACACCGCCGCCGGCGAGAGCGTCAAAATTCGCCCTGTCAACGACGCTGTACTGAGATTACTTGGACGCTCTGCGCTCTGACGTAGATTGAATGCTGGTCTTGTATTTAAAGGGACCGCGAATCAAACAAGTTTATTAATCTTGTGCAGT
>JAUCMS010000128.1:159526-170992 GCA_032357445.1 Enteromius radiatus | reverse complement strand
AATAGCCTAATTTAGATATCACTTTTTTTTTTAACCGACTACCGACAACTTTGACCGGTTAACGTTGATACGGTCAAACGGTCATCGGTTAACATCCCTAATATGTGGCAGCAAAACTAAATTTTTAGTGGCCTATCAAAGTCACGTAATTGTTTAGAAATCATAATATGCTGATTTGATGGAACTGAAACATTTCTTATTAGTGTTGAACACTGTTGTGTTACTTCATATTGTACCCAGAAGTGAACTTTAGCCTGAACTTTTTTTTTTTTTTTTTTGATAAATGGAAACTTCAAAGAACAGCATTTATTTGAAATTTAAGTATTTTATAGCACAGTTAAACTGTCACTTTTAATCAATTTAAATGCCCCCTTGCTAAATCAGTATAATTTTCTTTCCAAACGAATCTTACTGACCCTGAACGTTTGAGCAGCAGTGTATTGTCACATTGATGATGATTTACATTCTTTAATTTTCTAGGAATCAGATTTAAGTTACTGAGGCTAATATCAGAATTAGCTTTGCTACATTTATCAATATGACTCTTCTCAGTATTTTTCGTAAAGATGTGCATGTGACCTGCTATGCTTATGTGTGAAAAGGATTTGGCAACAAATTGTTGGGTGTATTATGATCTGTAGTAAACCTGTGCTCATGAATCTTAACAGCTTTGCTTCTTATGACACATTTAAGGCTGCAAGGGTGGTTGGATTTTCCTGTCATGACAAAGAAACATACCTTTTACTCCTGACAGCCTGCCGCCTTGATGCTGCTGTATATAGTGTGCTTCTGTAGACTGACACTGCACGAACAGACAGGGCAGACACATACATGCAGACACCTATATGTGCACCAACGCTCTCCTCTGCTTATATTCTCAACACACTCCCATTTACAGAAATAATACAGCGCACATGTATGAAGTGTGCTCTGTGATTCACTTTTGATCTGCTGGTTATTACGGCAGTTGTTTATTTCAAGGAACAAATTTAGCACATTTCTCCCTGTAACTTCTCAAGACTCCTCATTTTGCCTTTGTCTTATTCAAAATCCAGGATTAATGAGCTACAGGCTGTTGTTTTAAATGAGCTCATTCTAGATGTTATGTGCTACAGTTTGTGATGTTTATATGAGATTGTCTTATGTTGCCATTCATCTTGTCATAATGTCTCTGCTTCAGAAATGAGCCTCCCTGTCCTTGTGCTTCACTGTCCATCTCGCCTGATTTTTGCAGCGCTTCATTGTGTGATGTGTGCACATGCTTCCTGCTTTGCTTGATTGGCACATGCTTTAGATTCTATTTAAACCTCTGTGCAAAATCTGATGCGTTCACCATCATTGTATGTGCATTTTATGCAGTTGCTGAGTTATTTTCCACAGCAACAAAAATAAGTGCTTTTTTTTTTTCCCTTCAGGGCTCAGTAATAATGATTTTGTCCAAATTTTGACTGGCTGCACTTGCATAAATTGGAAATTACAATTAAGCATCCTTTCTTTTATATATAGCAACAATAAGTTTAAGAAAATTATTTTTTAATTCAACTTTTGTATTTAAAAAGCTTATATAATATTAGAAAAAAAGCTTATAAATGCATTAAATATGCCTTAGATTATAAAACTTGTCTAGTAGTCATGGTCACACTTTTGCAAAAGGTAATGCATTAAAACACTTTCCAATGCATATATATATTTGGATATTCAGTTTTTGATTACAGCTATTTATTAGTAGATATGAATGCATTACAACACACATTATGAATATCTTTGTAATGCTTTATATGTGGGCTTTAATGCTTGTTTTTTGTAATATGCAATAGCTATTACACAATTATATTTATTTTATTCTTTTTTTTTTTTTATTGCTGACAAAGTTTGGAAGAACTTTGATGAAAAATCATATTTGCAAAAGAGTGTGAAACATCAAGGTTTGCATGACTTTAAATAATATGTATATGAATAAGTTAAAGTGCATGCGTTTATTGTTGAGCCCTGGGTTTATCCTTTTAAATATTTCTTTGTTCATGTCATATTGTGTTTGTTGTGTGCTGGGGATTGCCATTTCAAGCTTCGCTGCTGCCAACCCATCCGCCTGCCTTCCTTTCAACAAGAGCCTGTAGCTTGTTACTCTTTGAACTGGGCCTACCGCCAACATATGTGGAGTCTTAACGTCTCTGCCTGGGCCTTTCTGGAGCGGGGAGACATTATATAACAATGAACTGTAAAATGACATTTTAATAACACATTGTGATTGAACACACAGGGAGAGTGCGCACAATGCAGAGGTTGGGGCCATATTCGACAGGTAATGACACTCCGCCACACGCCATAAACAAACAGAAGCAGTCAGGAAAGCCTGTAGCTTGAGACAGTTTATTTTTATTATGTCTGGGGCTTTTTGGGGCAGGTAAAGACCAAACTGACCGTGTGTGTGTGTGTGTGATTGAATGCGCTGCTTTGACTCACAGGCTAATAAGAGTGATTGATGTTTTATGTTGCATGCTGTGTTTTTAAAACATTAATGTTCTTTTTGTCCTGTTAAGGCTGTTGCATAACCAGGAATTTATATGATGTGTTTTGAATACATGTTTTTTTCTGTTGCCTCATTGGTCGTACTTCAGAAATTTAACCTGAATCTTCTTTTTCCTGCCTTTCATCCCTCGCCCCTTGTTTTAATGGCATCAGGGTGCTGACGGAGCTGGTGAGCAAGATGAGGGACATGCAGATGGATAAAACGGAGTTGGGCTGCCTGAGAGCCATCATCCTCTTCAACCCAGGTCTGAACGCACAGTCATACACATTCAGTTCACGTTTGGTCATGCTAGGAATGCCACTTTTTTTTTTTCCCCTAGTATGAATATGATAGAAGTACTTTCGGTTTTGGTACTTGCTGATACCTGCATTTTGATTTCATAAAATGCAGGTCTTTGTTTGTTTTCTAAAAGCACTTCAAGTTCACTTCCAGTTCAGGTTTTGTTTATATAAAGCCGTTTTATTACTAAAGATGGCTTCAATAGAACTACAAAAGAAGAGCATTTTTGATGTCTCGTTGCATATGCAAATTGATATATATGAAAGTTTACATTTTTCTCATCACTAGCACGTGGATATTTAAATTGAATAAAAAGAACCAGCTAAGATAGCCTTTTAAAGCCCATAGATACCACCATCGGTTCATACTGCTGTTAATACTTTCTCTAAGAAGGGGATGCAGTAAGACCTGTTTTCCTGTATGTCCATGAATGTTCAGCATAAAGCTAATTATACATCATTTGTCCTCTTTTAGTCATGTTCTTGGTTAATTGTTAAAATGTATTGTACTAAATCTGTTGCCTTCACTGTTAATGATAAACTTATTATATTTTATCTTTTAATCAATGGCAGAGCTGCTAATTATGTAACATTTAGCATTTTTACTCTTGTACTGTTTTTTTTTTTTTTTTTTGCAATATATAACTATTTTAAATAACCACAACATTCTTGATGAGTCATAATTTCATGTGTGTGCAGATGCAAAGGGACTGTCAAGCCCAAGTGAAGTGGAGTTACTGAGAGAGAAGGTCTATGCGTCGCTGGAGGCTTATTGTAAACAGAGATATCCTGACCAGCAGGGCAGGTAAAGGATATGTTTGTTTTTCACCTCAGTTATTGATGTAAATTCCCATCTAAAATATCTCCAGAGGGGGAAAAAAACAATGCCCAGTTGCTTACAGTTGACCGCAGTTTCTCTACATGTCACTTGGCTTTCAGGTTTGCCAAACTCCTCCTCCGACTGCCAGCGCTGCGCTCTATTGGCTTGAAATGCCTGGAGCACCTGTTCTTCTTCAAGCTAATTGGAGACACCCCAATCGACACCTTCTTAATGGAAATGCTTGAAGCGCCACATCAGCTCACCTAACCTGGACCGGTCTCGATCCAGCTCAATCCGGTTGGCACCAGGGTATCGCAGCCCCTCCCCCACCCCCGGACTCTGGGGCTTTACTGTGTCTCACTTCCCATTAACACCTTCCCCCACAATTCTCTCCTACACGTTCTCCCTACCGCACCTTCAACCCAGTACAGCCCTGAAAAAAAGACTCTAAGCTGTCTGAAAACTAACGTTTTACACAGTATGGGCTGTCCAGAGAGATCTTATTTTTCAAATTCCCTGGAAGTTCTAAATCATAAGCTTCTGCTTCCAGAACTCTCGTATTGATTCTAGAGATCTCAGTGTGTCCTTTTTGGTTTGTATGTTACTCTGAATGCACGAACTGTACTTTTATTTTTATTTTTTTCGTTTGTCACTGCAGTTAGACAGCCCATCGGCTGAATTTACAGTGCATGTGTGACCGGAGCGCGAGTCCGCCGAGCCCTGTGGCTGGTACGAATCAAGTCGAGGCGTTCGTTTTTTGACTGTGGAATACTGCTAACGTGCTATCTTCAGGATTTTTGTCTTGAAATCCTACTTTGTACTGTACTCATAAAATGAGTCCGATTTCTAAACGGCATTGGAAATTCTCGGCCTGCTGCATCTGGCCCTTATGAAGTGCAGGCTGGAGTTTTACATTTGTGAATAAATGTATGCAGGTTTCGTTGGACATGAATTTTTTATCATGTTCCAAGAAGGGCCTAAAGGCACAGATTAAATCTCGCAGGAGAATCCTGCTTTTTTGGCGGCAATAGGAGGGTCGACCTTTTTATTTTTTTTATTTGTGTTGTTTTTAATTAGGGTGGTATTGGTTTTGGTGCCTTCTAGAGGACCTCACACCTTTGCCACTTCTTAATTCCCCCAAGTTCCTTTGATCCATTTTATCATCAATTCCTCAAATGGGAACCAAATCCACACCATGCCCCCCAAAAGATGAATATTTATAGTGTGTATGTGTGCTGTGAAGTATGTCCAACCACTCTTGTCCTTTCCACATGATCGATGTTGCAGGCCTTTTCTTTTATGTTCATGAAATCAGCTTCTCATCAGGCTCCTCTGGAATTAACTGCTACTAACTTTTTTTTTGGCATAGTAAAAAAACAACTGTGATTCTGATTTGTTTAAAGGCTGGAATGCACAACGTGATTTTTATCCCAATTAACAGTCTGGAAGAGTTGATGCTAGTCGCAGAGACGGCGGATTTTAAACATTCAGGGATTGAAATCAGATTTTGGTTGCAGACTCCCAGTTTTGATTAGCTCCAGACTAAATCCATCCAGTCAGAGAATATCAAACATATTTGATATTTTCAGCAGATTTTAGAAAGCGTTTTTTTTTTTTTTTTTTTCATTTAACATTTGTCTTTGTACACTAAGGTTTTTGTGTGTGTGTGTGTGTGTGTATGATGCGTTGTGTTCTAACATCTAGTGTGTTCCAGCCTTCAGCGTGTTGTAGTAGAATCACCTTCTACATTCCATCCATACAGGTTGCTTCCCTCATAGCAACTCATTAAATCTCGCAAGAAGGTATTATCGAACACATCCGTCTTACTCAACAGAGACTTAAGGTCATGTAAGAATTCTGCGTTCAGTCTGAAAGGTCGACGCATCAAAACCAGCATCCGTCACAATCTCTATGCATTTATGTGAGAGCGATTTAGTATAGTCTTGGAGAAAGACTGAACATGGCATCAGGGAAAGACTCCAGCAAACGCACCAGTATTAATGGTGGGTACCGTTTCTCTACGGAAGCCTGTTGGTTTTCGTGGCTCAAGTAATTTTAGGTGGAGACTTGCGATCAAATACTGTGACAGTATTTGAGGTTTTTCTAGAGATTGCAAATGGTCCCACCTGTTTGTGGTGCTAATGGCAACAGTTAGACATACATGACACCAAAATAGATGCACAGCGGTGGTCGAAATATGCAATTTCTCCAATAAGCTTGAATTTGATATGCCAACTACTTGTTTAACACACGGTTATCCACCTACATGTAGATTCCTGTTACTATCTGTACTCTTGTGTTTTATACATCCACGAGGTGCTTCAATTTGAATCTGATTGAGCATCAGAAACAATGATGGATTGTATCGTGAACACATCAGCCATCGACATGTGACTGATCCCAGACTTCCAGTAATGGCTTCTAGCTTAACTTCCCCATGTGTTTGTTTTGCTGAGGCTAGCAATAGGAGGAAACCTGTTTCCAGGTTTTTTTTTTTTTTTCAATGTGATCAACGACTGACCTCCGGTCCTTAATTTTGGCTTCCCGGTAGTTTAGCGTTTTCTGTGTGTTCTTGCATGTTTCGTCTGCCCGGTTTCCATTTATCCAGGAATTGAAGCTAATTGGGTTGGTGTTGATGGTCTGCTTTATATCTGAACGGTGGGAAGGCTTATTTGATTGTGCACTGTATGCTTGTGTTTCACATGGGCTGTCAGTCAGCCTGTGGGGTGTGCGCGCGCGCGAGTGTGTGTGCGTGCAGTAATGCAGAAGAAGTCCTATGTGAAAGATGCATACGAGTCGTTCCTTGAAATGGAGTGCGATGGCCCCCGTCTCCTATTACTTGATTGCAGTTTGCCATAATCGACTTTTTTGCTTGAATGCATATTAATCCAGACATACGCTGTGAGCTTGTGTGTTCGTGTGGTTGACCCTCCCTGTCTTTTGGGGTCCACTTTTATTTTCTCTCCCCGCAAATTTTTTTTTTGTAACTTTTATTCATGACTTCGTCTTTTAACGGCTCTCTAGGGTTGCAAAGCGTTCATAAAAATGAATAATCTACGGCTTGCACAGGTTTTGTACCATTCGTCTCGTATCCCCTGAATTACCCACGATGCACCTGAACTGATTCAGCACTGCCAAACAGGTGCGAGGGGAGTGTTTTCCTGACTAACCCCTGCTGGTTGACTGTACTGTGATGATCACTAAGCGGAGCCCCTATTGCAACTATTTCTACAGAGATCCGGAGGATTCTGTGAGTGCGTGTTTTCGAAGGCCTCGTTGCTGCAATTTAAGTCGTCAGACGCGGGAAAGCCCTCCTGTTTGTGTGTCTGGAGCCGAGCGACGCTCTAAAAAAAATATGCACAGTGCAAACTTGAATTAATCTCTGCCTGAGAGTGAAGTGGTTCTGCACGGCTTTAGATTATCGCTGAATGTTTGCTAGTGTAAAGAGAGAGATGATGTTAGATAAGAGTGAAGTGAATTTGCACAGGAACATTTCTGGGTCATGCTTCATCACGAAACTGAAAGGAAAAGTCCATTTTAGCACCTTTTTAATGCACATTTATCATCACTGTAAAGTAAATTGTTAATTAAGTAAAGCATTGGCCTGCAGTAGTGAAAATCACTATTAAGAGCCTTTTTTAATTACAAGTATTTTTCCCTGTTGATTTTGAGGTGAAACGTGACCCGTGCATGTTTTTGTGAGATTCACTCATGTTCAGGATGGTGTTGGACGGATGTACAGCTGAAGGAGGGCTATACGAGGATGATTTTGTATTTGTTTATGGATTGTTCAGTGGGAGGCTTTAAGAGATTACGGACTTGATTACTTTATTGCTTCTCACTATGTTTTCTGACTGCTCTTTTCTTATGCTTTACATCTTTGTGTATCCTGACGTATTAGTGCAAAACTGTTATGTTATTGGGGTCTCACACCCTTCCCTCTTCATTTTTCTTGTCTAGTTTTTAATCTGTCTCCAGCAGTTGTGGAAATGATTGACTGTACTGAGTGTGGAGAAAGAAAAATGTCTGTCTTTTTGCTTTATTGTCATTAATTCAGAATCTGTTTTTGTTGGATGTACCATGTGTAAGTAAAGGTTTTAATACAGCAAAGTTGTGTCATCATCTTTTCACAATCTGACATCCTTCTCACAAACAAGTGACTTAAAGACCTACAGTATTTCATTACTTCAGTTTTTAAATAAGATGCGGTTTGTGGTGTGGTGTCCATCGCTTTTTATATCTCAAGCAGCATCCTGCTGATATAACCCAAACCTTTACTGTAGTTAATCATCTTGTTTATGGTCAATTACTTTAACTTTAATGTGTAATATAAATATACAATTGGAAAATATTCTATCCTAAATTCTTAATGCTGACACATGAAATAGATCTGAGTGGGCATGTGAATTAAACTTAAATCACTGTTATTTAGTAAAATTGAGAAGCTATTAGAGTTTTTGTTCATATTTAGGGTTATTGTGTATATGTGTGATGCAGGACGAGTCACATGGGTATATATTTGTAACAACAGCCACAAAAATACATATGGGTCAAAATTATTGTGATTAGGATATCAAGTAAAGATGATGTTCCATGAAGATATTTTGTAGATTTTCTACCAAATATATAACTAACTTAACTTTTGATTAGTAATATAGGAAATATATTTATTTTTATATATTTTTTTTAATTTATTTTTTGCACCTTTGGATCCTGTTTTTCCTATCCTAACATATAAATCAATGGAAAGTGTTTTATTCAGCTTTTCCATTTATTCATTCATAAATCTCAAAACAATTACCCATCATTGTTTTTTTGTTGTTGTTTTTTGGCACTGGATCATATATTCTCACTTCATGCTAATTTTAAAGTTTTAAAAAATATATTTATTTTAATTAATTTATTTTTATCATTTTTATTTTATTTTTTGCACATTCGGATCCTGTTTTTCTTCTTTTAATCTTTTTCCTATCATAACATAATATCATAAATCAATGGAAAGTGTTTTAATTCAGCTTTTCCATTTATTTATTCATAAATCTCAATTAAAAAAAAAAATTACCCATAATTTTTTTTTTTTTTTGGTCCAGGATCATATATTCTCACTTCATGCAAATTTTAAAGTTTAAATAATTTTATATTTTGTCAATTGTTTGTGCTGTTTTATATGTCTAGTTTTTATTCTTATTTAAATGTCAAGTTAATTATTCAAAGAAACTTTTTTTTTTAAACGAGTCTTCACTGAAGGAGCTCCTCATTCCTGTGGTGTCCGGGGTCCCTCTGGCGCGGAGGTGAGTCGGTTCTCTCTTCAGTCCGGCAGGACCCCCGGGCCCCGGGCCGCTGCTGGCGCTGCAGTGTCGCTTCGCGGCCGGTAGAGGGAGCGCTTCTGCAGCGTCACTCCTGGAACGAACCAATGATAATCGCCCTCGGCTTCAACTCCTCCTTCACTTCCTTCACCCTTCTTTTCTAAATTCTAAGCCACGCACGCAAGAGAAAAAGCTGAATAGATAAGAAATAATAGTCCGAATGTCCAGGATTAGGATATTCATAAATGCGTGCTTCTAACATGACATTTAACCAGGCTCCAGAATAAAAGGCTGTATATGTTTATATAAGCTACACCATCTGCAGTTTGCACTAAAATATTGCAATGGCAAAATGTTTCACTAAAAAAATTGGTTATGTTAAAGTACCCATTTTGAAATACGTTGAAGGTTGTATCATATCAATGCTGTATACGGGTTTTTATGCATAATAAAATACATAATGCATAATAACGCACAACCCTAGAATGTGATCAGTTTAAAATAGCTGGGCTAAAATATCGCAATTTTCGTGAGTGCAAAAATATGTTAATTCAGTATACACATGATCCCACCAGTCACAACTGTGACCATAAAACACACAGTTTCACATACACAAATCTAAATAAAAAAGTCAAACGTTACTATTACGTATATATATTTACGTCATATCTGTATTCATGTCTGTAAACCTGGCTTAATATCCATTCTGACACTATAGCACTAGAACTGAGTAACCGCTCACTGCTAAGAGTAAATAAACGTATGTAGGCGCTGTATTATATATTGGTATTATATCTGCGTCGTGTGTGTGAGATGCGCCTGCAGTTCCTCTGCCCGCCGTCGGGTGGCGCTCTTACAATGACTCCTCTGTACTGGAATGATGAGGGCAGCATGTTTTCGCAGTTATATTTGCGCAGTAAACGTTCTGCAGGTCTGGAGCTGACGCCAAACCCTAGTCCTTAACAATTTTCAGTTTTGTTTGCAACAGCAGCTATTTCTGTCACATCTGAAGAGTACAATCAGGCACGGCAAGCCTTTTTTACCCCTAACTCTACCTTTCATAAGTCGTTTAATTGAAACGATTTTGCTGGGACGGTGATTTGTTGACCTGTTCAGCAAAAAGGAACTCTTTTTTTTTTTCATTGCAGTTTTAATGTATAGGTCCAGCTTGACTGTACTAACGTGACAATGCATTTAGAGCTCCAGTAAACCTAAAATAGCCAAGTTAAGTGACAGTGTGGACTCAGTTATCAGTAAAGTTAGAAGGCAGCTCCACCTCTCAGCTGGACCGGCAGCGGTGTGAGGAGGTGAATGCAGGACAGAAACCTCACTGCTCTCTTTCACTGACCGTCACTGTTCCTTCACAAGCTGTTTCCCAGCAATATAGACCCTGTGTTAGCCATACATTACAACATAATTAGATTAGACTAGTGTATTATTTATGTACGCTTGTTACTAAAATTCTGCTCATCCAATTTAAGTCAATGCATGCAGAAATATTTTATTCATTATTTATTTATTTATATTTAAAACGTTTTATCCAATCAGTGCTCATAAGTTTACATACCCCTTGCAAAATATGCAAAATAATTTGAACAAAATAAGACAGCTTGTAAAAAGCGCATGCTTTTTTTTAATGTAATTTTGTCCTGAATAAGCTGCATATTTAAACCCTTTCCAACAGTGACTGTATGATTCTGAGATCAATCTTTACACGCTGAGGACAATTGGGACTGATACATAACTATTATATAAGGTGAAAACATTTACTGATGCTCAAGAAGGCAACACAATGCATTAAGAGCTAGGGAGTGTAAACTTTCGAACAGGATGATGATGTGCAAAATTTTCTTATTTTGTTTAAAAACATATATATTTTTTATTTGGTATAACATTTAAGCATTTAAGCTTCCAGAATATTAAATAAGTACAATTTACCCTGATCATCCAATTCAAAAAGTCCAGCTCTTAATGCATTGTGTTGCCTTCTTGAGCATCAGTAAATGTTTTCACCTTATATAATAGTTATATATGAGTCCCCTAATTATCTTCAGCGTGAAAAGATGATTTTAATGATTTTAAATCATTAAGTCAGTGTTGTAATGGGTTGAAATGTGCAGACAATGCTGGAAAACCAAAGAATGCACAGGAGCTGGAGGATTTTTTTAAGAGCAGCAGGCAGTTGAAGTGCTCAGGACTAACGAGGGACTCATGAACAACTATCACAAAACAGAAACACAGTTGTGAATCATCCAGCAAACAACGCACAGTATTATGATTCAAGGGTATGTAAACTTATGTACTGGGTCATTTTTATAAATTGTCATTATTTTTTCTTGTGGAGTATGTAAACGTCTGTTATGTGAGACAGCTTATTCAGGACAGTACTACATAAAAAATAACATATAATATCTAGGCTGCATATCTATATTTATCTATTGATATATATATATATACAGTGGGTACGGAAAGTATTCAGACCCCCTTAAATTTTTCACTCTTTGTTATATTGCAGTCATTTGCTAAAATCAT
>JAUCMS010000128.1:136151-159426 GCA_032357445.1 Enteromius radiatus | reverse complement strand
ATGATTTTAGCAAATGGCTGCAATATAACAAAGAGTGAAAAATTTAAGGGGGTCTGAATACTTTTCGTACCCACTGTATATACTGTATATATATGTGGCCTACCGGAACCAAAAAATACCAGGGCCATTTTTTTTGTCCCAGTCCAGCCCTGATGTGATGGTTATATGACGGAGGAGCTTACCTAATGAGCGTTTGGTAAATTAGAGCTGCGGAGATGAGGGCTCTTGCAAAAGAGCAGTAAATATCAGCCATAAGAGGTTTGCAAATTAGCACTTTAGTTTGTGAGTTTAAACAGCAATGTGAGGCAAGTCAAACTTCAGTGTCCTGGACACAAACACTTGAGTGGTAATTTAAAGCACATTTATTTTGATTTCCATCTCCTTCGGCCTTTAAGACTAATTTGTATCTGTTATGGTGGCAAAGGCCCTTGTTTACATTACTTTGCTTCTATTTTTCCCATTGGGATCTGTGCAGAAGAATTGTCTTTTTATAGTTGTTGAAGTCCATGATTGTTGTGTTTCTGGTTTGGATTGTGTTTCTGCGAGGAATGCATGTTTGCTGTCGGCTAAATCACAGAAACGCTGTGGGGCAGTGTGGATGTCTTCAAAACACTTATACTTATAAGCTATTTTTTCTCAAATGTAAATGCTCTCTTCATCTTGTGCAAGCACACTGGAGAGCAAAAGAAATAAGTGGATGAGGATATAGTAACTAACGATACAATTTGATATTTCAATTCAATACAAAGTATGTGTGTCTAGAAAATTAATATTTTGCAACATGCTTAGTGATGCAAAACACAGAACTTGACAACAGAAAACTGTCCGTAATCCTTAGTACATAGAATTATTTTATTATATTATTTTTAGCCTGCCATACTGTGATCAAAAAGAAGTTAAAGTAAGAGGGATGTGTTTAGAAGAGGTTTATTATTGCATGTCATCCAGTGTTTGTGTATTCATGATGTCACTAAATGCTTCTTCAATGACTGGAAAACTGAACGAAGCTGGAGCAACTGATGTTTACGCCATTTAATTTTTCTGTCGTTGCGTTTTTTTTTTAGGATTTTTGTCTTGACCTGGTAACCCAGATACCACTTAAAAAAAACAAAAACAAAACATACATATCTTAAAGTGTTATTGGACACTATGATAACTAGGTAAATAATCCTATGGGTAGCAGTGATTAAAACTTACAAAAATAATGTGCACTATACTGTTTGGCTTCAGTTAGGTTTGCTTTCTAATTGAATAATTATTTTCAGCGGAGATGCATAATTGATCAAAAGTGACAGTAAAGACATTTCTAATGTTACTATTTCTATTTTAAATAAATCCTGTTTTTCTTGCTTTCTAGTCGTCGAAGAATTCTGAAAATATGCATCGCAGTTTCTACAAAAATATGAAGCATGCTGGTAATAATAAGTGTTTTGAGCATCAAATCTACATATTATATGATTTCTGAAGGATCATGTGACACTGAAGACTGAAGTAATGATGCTGAAAATTCAGCTTTGATCACAGAAATAAATTACATTTCACAATATGTTCACATATAAACAACTCTCATTTAAATCGTAATATTATTTCACAATATTCACAACAAATCATCCCAAAACTCTAGACACTCAATCAAATTCAAACCTTGACCTTGTGCATCATATTTGCACCACCCAAGCGTGATGGCACAGTTGGTGATAGCATAGCCAACTCTTTAAAAAATATTTGAGTTCATTCACAACAAATGATATCTGAAATGTCCAGGTTTGGTTGTTTTGTGAAGGCCTCACGCACTCCTCACATCTCTGTTCTTCACTGTCTGCTCCCATCAGGCTTGTACTGTACCTACAGCTCTCTCTTCCTGCCTCACAAAAGACCCCTCTGTTCTCTGTGCTTTCCCCCGGCCGCCCCACCCCCTTCCTCAACACCCAAGTGGTACATTCCCTCTCCTCCTCATCCTCCCCCTGCAGAGCGGCTCTCATTGTGAGGCTCTTCTCCTCACCTTCAGCTGTTCTCCGGCCACAAAGCGGCATTATTACGGGACAGTGCCGCAGACACCTGAAGCTGATGTGAGAGATCAGGCTCCACAAACACAACTGTTGTCTCACCATGTCAGAAACACTGAGAACAAATCATTCCTAAAGGTTCAACTACTTCACTAAAAACGATCACTACTTTTTAAAAATGTTGGAGCTGCTATTATCCTTTTTTTTTTTCATTTGGAAAAAAAATATCCAGAATACAAGATATCCAAAAACCGTTGTTGTTGATAATGTTTGGTATGAATTTGAATATGATTTTTTTTTTATAGGACTAATGTGCAGCCATATTGTTTTTCAAAAATCCACATTCAAATCAAAGTAGCTGACTTCCTGTTGGTCTTAGCTAATGACTGTAAATTAGAAAGTTGTCCAGCTTGATGAGAACAATATATGTACCAAGTTAGGTTATGGTAGCTAAAACGAACCCTCCAATTTTGGTCAAAAGGTGGTACCGTAGAGTTCCTCCTCCAAGCGTTTGCCAGAGTCTAACTATCATTAATACAATTCTAAGCATGTTATCTGCCTCAAAATAACTGGAAAAAATATTGAAGTTTGACAAGTTGCCATTGCAACAGTATTTATTCTATCAATATTCCCTCAACAGTTTTACATTGGCTGTGTTTTCACATAATTCTGATGAAGTTTGAAGCAAATCGAGTAAAGATAAGATGCTGAATTCAAAGCATTTTGAAAATTTGGTTGCGCTATAAAAGTTGGTGGCTCCTAATAGTCACGTGTATGCGATCGACATCATACATCTAACAAACCCCTGAAGTTTGATCAAAATCAGACAATGTACGTCTATGTTATTAGATACTTCCTGTTTCTCATTTCTCATTTCTCGCCAACGGGCAAAGCATTCGAGATATCAAAAATCTTCTCACAGTTTTTCATCCCCAGTGTCTTGAGATCAGAGTTTGGAGTGAATTCTACGATTTTCATACGACTAGTGTGCATTAATTCACAGCCATATTCACAGAAAAATATATTATTATGATTATTATTATAATCCTAAAATGAAAAAGCATGAATTTTATAGTTTTATAGTAGTTTTTGTTTTGTTTTTGACATTTTTCATAGTTTTTAAAATATGTCATTAATCTGTGTTTTTCTAAATTGTATAATTTAATAATTTTATAGTTGAAGAGTTCAGATGCAAAAAAAGTGTCATAAGTGTCTAAAATGAGCATTTTTATCAGACTCCTATATTTATGTGGTTATTTCACTTTAGTTGCATAGAAAAGGACCTATACATAAATGACTGAACCCAAACAGCTTATTTTAGAAGAGCATTTCAAGTGGCACTTAGAGGCTTCTGCATCTGAACTCTTCAATTATATAAACAAAACATAATTATTTATTAATAAATTCTTGAAGTAATTGCTAAACCTAAGGTGTGTTGCCTTGGCAACTAAGTGAAATTTTTTTTTGTCTTATTTAATTTTTATTATATATAATATATTATATTTTTATTATTTGTTTATTTTGTTTTTAATTGTTTGTCCTTGTTGAACAGTAATAGCTCAGCATCTCCAGTCTTCAGAGTGCCAGGATCCTTCAGAAATCATTCTAAAATGCTGATTTGCTGCTCAAGAAACATTTCTCATTATTATCAATTTTAAAAACAGTTGTGCTGCTTTATATTTTTGTGGAAACCATGACTTATATAAAATTCTTTCGTGTTTCTTTAGTGAAAGTTTGTACACTATACGTATGCTATATATTTCTTTACTGTCTGTTGATCAATTTACAGTGTCCTTGCTGAATAAAAGTACTCATTTAAAGAAACACCACCAACTTGAGGGAAAAGGTTCGATCATCACATTCATCATTGTGCTTGACTGATGCATGCAGCTCATAGTTGATCCTGGAAGGTTTTTCCTGCAATTAGTGTTCTGGAAATTGCATGTTGTTTTTGTAAAACTTTCTGCTAAATGCCATGTAAGCTCTGTGCCAGCTGCCCTGCTGTCTACTGCCTACATCTGCTGCTACCTTCTGAGGCGGCATCCCGGCCACAACAAAACCCACACAGATATGAGCCCACAGATACTGCTTTCTGATTCATTAGAACGCTAATCATTCACAATACATCAATCCATCAAGATATTTAACTTTAAACCGTTGCTTCTAGGCCAAAATATGAGTCTATTATAACGTTCTTCAATGTTGTTCTCTCACATCAAAATCCAGCCACATGTTTGTTTAGAGCTGTTTTAACTGTAATTGGTGCTTGATCTGTGCACATTCCCCTCCTGATAAAGATGACTTTTTCACTGGAGAAAGCAATATTATGACATGTATTTTAGCTGCAGGCTATGTTTTAAAGTTAAAAACATCTTAACGTGCCTCTACAATCTTTCTAAGGGATTGAAAACATCCTGCAAAGTGTTAAATCTGAAAGTGCATCGTGTAAGTTATTGTCTCTCAAAAGAAAGAGTCGACTCTGAATCACTGAAAGGAGTCATTTTCATATGACAGCATATTGCCTTTCAATTGTTGCTCTTTTTGCGTGGGTCTGAATGAAAATGCAGTTTCATTCTTTGCCACTAGGTGCAAACACTGCTTTAAAATGAAATCGAAAAATCACAGAAAGTGTTTGGAAAAATTAATAATTGAACGAATCATTTTGGGGTCATTGACTAAATACAGTGAAAAATAAATGCATATTATAAGAAAATAAAAGTGTTTTTTGACCTTGCATGCATGTTATCCTGTTGTTTGGGAACTCCCAAAACCAAAACCACTTTCATTACCCATAATAGGGACACTTTAATTGTTTCTTACAAACATGCAGCTCTGGAAAAGAAGCTCTTTACTTCTCAAGACATTACCTGATGGACTAGAGTGGTGTGGATTGCTTGTGGATTATTATGGTGTTTTTATGTTTTTAATGTTTGGACTCTCATTCTGACGGCACCCATTCACTAAAGAGGATCCATTGGTGAACAAGTGATGTAATGCTACATTTCTCCAAATCTGGAAGAAACTAACTCATCTACTTAAAACTCATCTGAGTTGAGGGTGAGCACATTTTATTTTTTGAGTGAACCATACCTTTAAAATTAATTCTATATCTGAAATGTATATATTTATTATTCTATATAGACGTACAAAATGGTAGATATGTCTTTTTCACTCCCATGCTTCCAATGAAATTTTGTAATGCAATTTGTTAGTGCATCCAGGAAATGTTGATGACATCCTCTCTCTCTCTCTCTCTCTGTCCTCTCCATCACCGTCTCCTCTCTTGACTCATCAGTATGTCCCCACATTTCCACTTCAGTCAGTGGGTCATATGAACCTCCCTCCTCCCTCCTGCTCAGGACTCCCTCTCATACCACCCCCCTCTCTCTCTCTCTCTCTCTCTGGGTAAATACTGTTTGATCCCTCTCTCTCTCTCTCCATCAATAGGCCTCATTCATTCCCTCTCTCCTGCTGCATGCCATCGGACCCCCCTTACCTTCCCTATTCATTCCAGCGATTTTTTTTTCCCCTCCGTGAAGATTTCCGTGACTTCTTAAATAGCTCAGTACCTGCTCTCTCTCTCTTCTCACATCATCTCTTTCCATACACATTTTCAGTATCTCTCTTCTCTGTCTTCACTTGTTTGTTTCACCTGTTTTGCATAAATGTGCATAGTTCTGTGACAATGGTCATTACAGTAAGCTATGATAAATGTGACCCTTGAGCACAAAACCAGTCATAAATAAAAAAAAATAAGTTGTTTTTTTTTATGCCACAAATAATTAAGATATTTAGTAAATTTCCTACCATAAATATATCAAAACATATTTTTTTTTATTAGCAATATGCATTGCTAAGAACTCATTTGGACAACTTTTCTCTCAGTATTTTGATTTTTTTGCACCCTTAGATTCCAGATTTTCAAATAGCTGTATTTCTGCGGACACGATTCTTACTCGACTTTCGTGAATCCAGCACGAAATGATGCATCCAATGGAATCATAGTTTTACGTTCGTGCTGGAGTTACGAAAATAATGAAATATTCGTGACCCTGACACGAATAAATAGATTTCGCGCTAATTTCGTGATATTGTCACGACCTGCCGTGCGACTGGGTTGCAAATATTGTCCAAACCAGACATCGAAGGAAAGCTTATTTATTCAGCTTTCAGATGATGTATACATCTCAATATCAAAAAATGTAGGGTCTTAAATACGCCTGTAAGAATTGACAAAGTTAGACTTTAATGCTATTAAATCAACCTTTGAAACTATGTGATGAGAAATATATAAGCTCATACTGAGTTCTCTGACTTTCGGTGCAGACTAATTTACTAATTTAGATCTCTTCTCAAACTCCACAGGAGACATGGCTCTTTTTTCTAAGAAGAAACCCTGAGGGGAGCGACGTTAGGTAAACGCCATTTATTCCCATTGCTTTTCTGCTGAAACTGTAGCATATCTGTTCTGAAACGTCCAGTATATGCTCCATTCCCTGCACGCTTCTACAAGCATCCGTTAAATAGTCACCGAGGCCATTGAAGAAGCTGAAGGAAATTTGCTTAATGATGCATAATTGTGCTAAATGACCTGAGGCGCATTCAGCGTCCGCATTTAGAAAATGTGAAAGAATGAGAGTTTATGTCAGTGTTCACACGCTCGCACATGCTATAATGATCTGCGCGGCGAACAAACAAACATTTATTCGTCGCTTTAAACCCTCACTGGCATAGCTGATGGTTTAATGGCTTTTATATACAAGCTGGCATTAAGCTTGCTTCACATCTGGGCGTGTATATGAGTCCGGCATCCACAATCACCGAGCCATTCGCTTTGACTCTTTTATTTAGCGTGTCTTACATCTGGGTCTCCGCTTACTGGGAGCTCTGTGTAGCATAATACAGAGGTACACACATAGGCATTTTTTTTTTCAATGCTCCCGCTGTAACCCTGTACCAACCCAGTCCGTTTCCTCACAAACACGCACACACAAATATACACATGCCAATCTATTTCCTCCCCCCTTCTCCGATCTATTTTGGTGTGTTGTAGTGGGCTAGGGTGTGTGTGCGCGGTTTGCAGCCCTGCCCAGTAAAATACAGACTTTTTTAAGGAAGTCTGCAATATAATCTGGTCGCTTTATTGTAATTACAAGGTCCCCATTTTGGAAATAACCAGGCTGTCCGCAAGCACTTGCCGTGTCTGACTCCAAGGAAAACTTGAGTTAGCATTCGTGTGCCCCCCGTTGAACTGCTTATGCCCAGGCAGCACGTAGCCCTATCGGAAGATAATTCATTTTCTCACATGCGCAGCGGATCTCAGATGTTGTCATAAAGCCTGTTAACATGGGTGGCCAACCAAAACCTACACAACCGCGTGGCTAGCGGCCTATCGCCAAAGCCTGAAATTACTGTGGACAAATTAGTAGGCTGTATTAATCCCAACAGCTGTATTCACTTAAGGTGGGAAACATCTGTCATGAGTGGCTTTTTACCTTTTTTAAGTTTTATTGGTTACAGCAAGGTTTGTGCAAATACCAAGACATTATGTCAGTCGTCTGATTATGTGGATGTTCTCAAGGTACTTTGCAGTGTTTGAGTTGAAGCGCTTCAGTGTTAGTCTGGATGTAAACTGGTCTCAGGCCATTTCAGCCCAGCTGTATTTTTATACCTTCTCAAGGTCTGTGTTCACCTGTGTGCCATCCTCTGCTTGGTTTTATACATTCTTGAAGGGTTAGTTCACCCAAAAATTATTAATTACTCACCCTCATGTCATTCCAAACCCATAGGAGGTCTTTCTTTTCATCAAATATGTTAAAGCTTGCGTATACGGTGCGTTGTGAAACCCTCTAAAATGGTGGAAGACGTAAGTCACAGGAGATGAATAGAGTATGAATAGAGTAAATAATGCTATTTTTGTTTTCTTTGTTCTAAAAAAAGTATTCTCCTATCGTCAAAGTGAAGTCACATGGACTGTTTTACCAATGTTTTTGCTACATTTCTGGACCTGGATCATAGCCAGCTGTGTTGCTGTCTATGGAGTGTCAGATGGATCTCTGTTATCATCAAAAACATCTTAATTTGTGTTCTGAAGATTCACTTTTGGGTGAAATAACCCTTGTAATGTCTGTGTTCACGTGCGGTTTCAGGCAGACCAAGCGGTAGGCGTTTTAATGCATTTAATTGTTTAATCTCAGCATTTTCCCTTTTTCCCAAATGCTGTTCATGAATAAACTCTAATTATGAACAACACTGCTATTTTTATACTACTCTGCATAGCAGTTAGGTTTAGCATCAGTGCTAATTTAAAGAAAAAACAATTCAGAAGACTTCAATCTGCATCCCCACACTACCAGAAGGCTGCGTGCTTATTTTCTTATTTCTTTCATTTATAATGTATTAATTTATTATTTATTTATTTTAGATGTATTTTAGTTTTTACTTTAGTTTAGTTTGTACAGTGCACCTGATTCCCACATTTTCCATGATCTTTTCTCACATTTGATTCTTTCTCACGTTTTGCTCTAGCCTCTCTGTGTCGATGGGAACACCACAGATTTAAAACGTATGATTATGCTGTTTTATTATAGAAATGCTAGAGTGCACCAGCCAGAGGCCTTACAAAAACACACGCCATGATTGTTTGAGGATTGTCTCCTTCAGACCATAATGGGCCACAGGACATAAGAAGCACTGATTTGATTCACTTTTTCCTGCAAATTAGAATTTCCCTGCTGGAAAAAGCTTTCAGGTCCTATAATAGTGTTAGGAGTTTTAATAGTGCAAGTCATGTTATGATTAGTGGGTCATTCCTGTTATACAGTGACTTTTCCGTCTCTATGATTTTCTCAAAAATTGTCACATATTTATAAGAATTTGCTGAAATTATATATAAAGTATAATTGATCACTTAAACAGAGATAATAGACATTAAAATATTATTCAGTTTTTTACACACCTTTTAATTGATATTTGCGTTCAATTTAATCATGTCCTGAGCACAACTTGCACCAGATATGATAAAAACCTAACATTATGTTTGGGACTAGGCTAAACTTTATCTACTCATACATATAAATTCATGTGAAAAAATATATATACATATATATATATATTTTTTTTTACAATTTTCTTAATTTACTGTGTCCCTAAATTAATTTTCCACCCTGTTAGGATGTACTTCCTCATCTTCCAAAATAGACTACAATTGCACTGAGATCATTTTCAGGAAGTGATATTGTTTATTTTTTCCTGCTGGAATTTAAGTGTACAAATGGAGGTAAATGTCTCGTCTCACTCCTATCTTTTTTAACTGTTCTCCTGCTTGTCCCAGTCTTAAAGTTCTACCCTGTTAGGCTATATTTGTGGAGAATGTTTGTCCGATCAAAAAAATTAAAAAACTTATCTGACATATTAATAAACGTTATGTTCATCTGTAGAAGGTTAGAGAGCAAAATGTTGATCACTGAAAATCTAAAAAATAGCTAATTTAGCTGAAAATCTTCCACCCTGTTAGGTTTTCATAGACTGTGGAATGTGAAGCTAACAGGGTGGAAATTCTAATAGAATACGGAGCTTGGCCAGTATGTGTTCTATATATTTAAACATGCCACTATTTGGGTAGAATGCTAAAAACATGAACAACTTTTTTTCAAAAATCATGAAGCCAAAATGTTACCGGATAGCAGGAATGACCCAGTGCCTACTGACAGTATGACATGTTATTACTATTGCCTTTTATAAATGTTTGCTTTACGCATTTGAGGAACTTTATTTATTTATTTATTTTTACATGTGTGTAAGTGAAGATTCATTATTTTGAGTTGGTTCTTTAAAAGCACAGGTGCTTCTAAAGATCCTTGGACAGAGAATAGGCGTAACCTAAATAAATGACTGGGCTTCTTTTTTTATCCCTTACTTTGAAGAGCTGCAGTTTGCTGCATCTATAGGAGGCAACTAAAGAAAAAAAAAGAAGGAAAGGAAAAACATCAAAATGAATTGGTTTCTTTGGTGTATCATAGATCAAATGGGAGTGAGTGCATGATTACACTTAATCATTACTTTCTGATTTTTACCACTTATAAATGTAAAAATGTCTGCTTATGTGTAGGTCTACGACTTTATAGACTAAACTAGGCCAAGAATAAGCAAATATTATGCTTTACTCTAAATTCTGGTAAGTTTGGCCACTTTTGAGAATGTATATATATATATAGGCTATATATGACACAGTAGGTATGTCAGCAAATAAGTAACTTAATAGCTTTTTATTTATTTATTTTTTTACATATTATTCATACGTCACAGAGCGTTTGAGATTTGTTTCAATGTATTTAGAATAGTTGAATATTAGTTAAATGTTCTAAAGGGGCTAAAAGACGTTGCGCGAGACTACTGACAGAGAAAGTAGATGGCCTGAAAGCCATTAATAATTTACATACAATCAACATTTCTTTAGTAATAGTGTATGACTAACCGAAATGAAGTTTTGCTGACAGGGCTAAACATTCATCTTACTCCTTACCTGCTGGCGTGGTCATTTAATTTGAGTAACCGAGTTGGACCGAGCCATGAAAAGGGAGGGAAGATGCCATGTGACGTCATGAGCGGATAAGGATCTGATTGGCTGCTGAAATCCTTCTTGCCCACGGACCCATCGGTCCTACATGGTTCAGCTGTGAAACAGAAATAAATAGACAGGAATAAACCTACTGATCTACATGCCAATCACTGGCACGTTAACATCAAAAGCTCGCTTGATGAATACTGATATTTTGGGCAATATAGATCCTTTCATAAGTTCTTGAAATTAACATCTGCCGATACGCAACGAACGTGTAGAAAGCCGTATGCATGCATTTCCCTCCCTCTTTTTTCCTCCCTGCTCTCTCATTCACTCTCTCTCCGCACACACACACACACACACACGCGCGCGCGCTCCCTCGCATTTCGTGGGAGAAAGTAAGAAGAGGGAGAGAGAAAGAGAGAGATTGAGAGAGAGTGATTTGAAGGCTCTCTCTGCTCTCTCCGCTTTTCTGTTCACTCAGACTCAATGGGGCTCTAGCATTAGGGGTTTCAAGCTGTAAAACTACATATTTATTACCCGTTCCCTTCTTTTATTTAAGTTTTGTACATAACACAGATAACTTATTGAAGAACAAGGTGGGTGTGCGTTTCGAGACGTCTCTTAAGACGCACCAAGTGGATGTCGACAGAACGAAAAAGCTAATTTGAAACTGTCCTGCCTTGTAGTCCAACCAAACCGGGCAAAAAACTTGGGAACTATGGATATTCGGAAGAAGCGGAGGCCGTGGTGCATGGAGACCTCGTTCTTGCTCCTCCTGTGCTTTACTCTCGCACAAGCAGGTGAGCGTTTTGCTTTTTCTATTAGTGTCTGTGGGATTTGACAGAAGAAACTGTAACGTGATTTATGCATTAAGGCACTACATTGGGTTTTGATGCGCTTTACGCACGCCAAGTATCCACGGGATTACGCAGGTGATTGTGTTTTAGTGTTTCCAAGAAGATGCTTGAACTTTTCTGCTAAGTTAAAATGACTTCAGTGCATTGATTTCTACTTTTAGTTCTGATACATCCTGTTGGGTCACTTGCTGGGCTCACATTAGCAGACTAAAATTTGGTTCGAGTCTCTTAAGTTCACACCACCTTTTCAACTTGTTCGAATTTATCAAGAACTGAAATATGCACAAAACAAATACAGGCCCCTGAGCTGAGCTCCAGGCCGCGTTGGCACACATTATGGGGCATCCCAGACGGTGGCATAGGATAGGACGGTGCTTTTTCTGACAGGGTTTCTCATCCTGGTTTGAACTTCATTTCAGCCCACAGCATCTTGAAATGTGTTAACAACAAACATTAATCATATCATATATGCAAAGTGTAATGTTTGTTTTTACTTCTAACTTTGTTTCAAATTGTTTTTATTCCCCTTTTTATTAATTACATGGCGCTTTGGAATGCTTGATTCTGATTGGTCAGTCTCGGCATTTAGCGATGAAATATTTTTTAATAATAACTGTTGCCCCTAGAAACACCAGTTTACTGACTGCGCCTACGGTGCGTCGCCAGATCTACACCTTTTCTTAAAAATATATATATATGTATTTTTTTTGTTGTTAATCTATAAGTTAGCCAAAATAACTCACTTCAGAGTGTCCCAAAACCTTCACTTGCGAGTTAAATGTTGTCCTTTTTTTGTCTTTTTCTTTTTACATTATTTACTTGCTATTAACTGTTATTTTTTGTGTCTTTGTGAACGTTATGAACTTTTTTCCAATGCGCTTTTTTGTGGCGTTTTTATTTTATTAATAAAACGAATCCATATTTAATATAAGAAGCACCATATACAATTAATTTATTTACACCAACCGACTATAAATTAATTTCTGCACATTAGTTTTTAATACGTTATTCGTCAGCTGCGCTTCCGGTGTTCACCACTAGTCGCTGAGTGGCGCTCCACTTTCCGCTGCTTGTCCATAGACGTTTGTTTTACAGTAAGTAGATGCACATAATATTTCAACAAAAGATTTATAATATATAACTGGTATTTAAAGTTTCTGGTTAAATGAAAAAAGTGAACAACAAAACGATCTTTTAGATGATGGCGCGCGCCTGACGTCCCTGAGGCACTGATGTAATTCCAGATTTCTGATTTGATCGCTCTTTTTTCTCCTCATTCACTCCCTTGTGTGCCTAGAGGAAGTATGAATATTTGTGCCTCGCATGAGTAGGTTATTATCCTGCCCTGTGGTTCACAGAGATGCAGTGAATGAGTTAGTGTCTCCGTGTGTGAGCTCAGTGATGTTTGTGTAAACGCACACGTCTATTACACCTGGAGAATTTTCCACAGTATGCCAGTTTTAGGCCAGTGAATGTTGCACTGAGAATATTCCATAGCCTGCTGTTGCTGACTCAAAAGCATTTATGACTTTTAATAACACAAACCAGTTCATGTTGCTCAAAACTAAACCTCAAAAAGTTATGCAAACCAAGCCACTATTTAGAATTCTTTAAATGTCCATTTATATCTGCTAGTTACCTTTAAGCGGTCATCATTGTTCCATATTGTTAACTCTAGGACAGCAGACAGACTTTTGAGAGTGCAGTGTTTTAAGGTGGGGAATATTTATTTAACATGGATGTTCCTTCGACCTCATTTGAAAGGCAGCGCTCTCAAAGAACAGTCTGTCTCACTTCTGTTAACCAAAACACCCTCAACCCAATGCAGCGAATGAGGGCTGAATGGAGCCACTGTGTGTGAAGGAAATGCCGGGAATATTCGTGTGTATATAACTGCACGTGAGAAAAGACTATCCTCATGGGTGTGTCCGTCATTTCTTGAATGTCATTGTGTGTTACCTACATTGCTAATCTTCCCCACTCTTGTCCTGAAGTGCAATGAGAATATGAGGGTTGAAGAGTTTAACGGGTGCTCCTTTGTTTTTTTCTTAGTTTATGCATGCATGGAAAGAGCATAGCATTACTATTTTAATTGCATGTGCATACCTGGTAACTATGATTAGCACATGGATGATACCTCGAGTTAATTGTAGTGAGTTGTGATATAGTTTTCTAAGTGATCAGTCTTATGCAACCATTTCTTTATTGTTCTTCTCCCTCAACTAACACACAAAACTAACCCTCATGATTCAACTCCAGCTGACCGCAACAGGCCTCCAGAAGCCTCGCACTTCCACAAATGGCTCTGTTGACAATAATACAGTTCCTCTGGTTGAAGAAGGACAGCTTTGTGGTCTTAGATGATATGTCTACAAGGCTCAGTCCACACAATCTTTTTGGAAAGGGTGGTTTTTAACCTAAAAAAACAGAGAAAGCTGGCTTACACTTACATTTTTCACACCAGTGCCATAGAAGATCCATCCTTCCAGTGAAAAGTACATTTTTTTTGCTTAAAGAAGATTTTACTTTTGTGGATGACCACTGATGCTAATATAGAACCCTTATATATGTTTAAGCCATTACTACCTTAAATAGATCGCTGCATCTCTCTTCCAGACATTAACTTTCATTGCATTATGCGGCTGATTATTCTGTAAAAACATCTTAAAAATGGAAACATGCAATGGAAATGTCTTTAACAGGTTTGTTGCAGCAGGTTTTACATTTTCTGCATTTCAAGGACAGTTTAAAATAGTTTTTTTGGGAATGCAGACATCTCGCCACAAGAGGGCCCAACACAAGCTCAAGCTTTTCAGTTCAATAGCACCACATCTGAAGGATTCACTGAGCACATAATAACCACCCTCATCTTTTAGTCTGGCTTATGTTTTATTAACGTGTCTCAGAGAATTTAAACTTCTGTGCATGCCTTGTTCTTGTAGCTTTTAATGTACGGTCGCATCTTTACAGTTGTTCTCACACTTCTGTTCTTAAGATTACAACAGGTTACAAAGGCGATCAACCAAGTGCTATTAATACTCTGTGAGTAGTGTATACTCTGGTTTACAGTGATGGGTGTATGCAGTAGCTGTGGGGAGTCTGTATAAACGCTCAATCTTTTTTAGTTTACATGATGTTTAATATAGTGGCCGTGTGGTCAGTCTATCCATCCTGGCAATGACAAATCTGTACACTGTACACCACACACTGACTCATACTGAGCCACCTAGACCCAGAACACGCTGGCACAGAATATATATATTAGTATATATAGTATTATAATGTACAATAACACATTTACAGCCTTTGTTTAAGGCAGTACATGTTGATTTGAAAATATGGGTGAATGGTTGAATTGAATAGGCTTCTGCACTTGAATGGACACATTATTTAGGCTGCACAAATGAAATGGCCTATTGTTTAGAGGTAGATTACAGATCTTTTTTTATTCATGAAAGTATTAAATTTGTCGAGAATAACTTTTATTCACTTCCTGGAAAGCATCACTAGTCAGTCTAACGTGCTTGTGTCAGCCTTTGGCTTTTTCCTTTTTTAAACCTTTCATCAAGGAAATCAAAAAAATAAAAACAACATCAACCGCACTAACACACTTGGCAATCCGTGAACATGAAATACCTACTCATTTGATATATATATATGTCTCTGTAACCCCATATTACGCCAGGAGTGGGTACGATGGCATAGCTGTCTGCATATTATAAATAAATCATAAATATAGAGAGCTATGATTTAAATTATAACCTCCAGACTGGCCTGTACATGCACGCCTAACTACTGCGGTTGGCGGGAAGAGAGAATGAGACAGGGGAGACGGATCCAGACAGCTTAATGGATTTATCTTTGCGTCTTTTTGCATGTTTTGAAGTTGTATCTGTTTGTGGATTGATTTGTTGTTGGTACATTTGCAGCTGTTTCCTCCTCATTTGTTCAGTAATGCTGAGAAATCTACTTCTTCGACCTCCGATCTGTCCGTCTTGCTCAAAACAAGGGCATCTTTGTGAGAAGTAAAGGTGAGAGTTGAAAAGGTCAAGGTGTCAGGTGGTACGTCCCGCTGGTATTTAGCACAGTCATTTGAAGCTCACAAGAAGACACTAGAACAGCAGAAAGAAAGAGAGGATAAGCAATCTCCTGGAATGAGTTCTGGCGCTGGACGTTTGTTTAGAAATGTTGGGGTCACCTTGACTGTTAATGACTCACTGTTGGGAATGTTGGCTCTTGGTCTTGTTCTTTGAGGATCATTGTCTGCTCCTGTGTTTGCGGACCGTGTGAGCACACAGCGTTTGTTTGTTTGTGTGAATGCATTGTGAGAGCATAGCTTTCAGACATTCAGGGACATGTTTGCCATTCAAAAACATTTGTATGTGTCTCTGTTGAATGTTTATGTTTGGTTGAAGCAATAATGTCCTGGGTAATAAATATATGGCATAGCAGAAGTGATGGACCATTTTAAGTTGATTAATCAGCTAGTTTTGATCATTTCACCTAGTACTCACTGACAGCTTTATTGATAGCTTTTTTTTGTTTAATATAAAAACTTGTTTTGTTAATAGATTGATATATTGATTTATATATTAATAACTTAATCTAATATAATAACAATATAAGAAATGTTTATTATCAAAATTGTTTTCTGAATTAAATTATATATAGTGTTTTCAATCTCTGTTTTTTATTTGAATTCTCTTGTCTTAACATGTCTTATTTTAGATATGCAATGCTTGCCTTTATTCCCAATTTTGCTCTATTTGAGAAATGCTTTTTGGACCTCTCCCTTCTTATTTGATCCAGTTTATCTGAGAAGGCCCAGCGGACGTATATAGTGCTGTGGTTGAGGTCTCAAACAGTGCCATACATTGTGCAGGTTGTCTCTTTTGGAAAACGATACAGTGACCAGAGGCTTACGTTTTCTTGGTCATCTCTTTCTCCCAGATTACAGCTTCACCTTTTGAGAATCAAGGAAGCATTGCATTTTAGCTAGAAGCCCCATTTTAGGTTAGATTTCCTTACAGCATTGTGTTAATACTGTCCTCTTACGAACATCTGTCTCTGTATTTTTTTATGTTTAACTGTGTACTCACGTTCTAATTAGTTTACATAAGTAGAATTGCTTATTTTTTTGGTCTATAATATGAATATCCTAGTTGCTAAATGCAAAATGACTTAAGTACCCATTGTGGTAACTACACAGACCATATTTTGGTCAATGTGGTTATAGGGACCAAAAATACTGGCAGAGCCTCAGAGAAAAGTGCCAGTGCTGAAATGAAAGGAAATATAAGATTTGTCAAAGCCCTAAAAAGAGTGCATGGAGCCAAACATGCTTAACCTCAAATAGGTATTGAGAATGCATTAAGACACACCGCACAGACAAACGCCAACAGACTAATTGCTCAAATTGTATTTAGAGTCTTATGAAAAATAAGAGTTATGTTCACACCGCACCAACAGACACTGACCAAATCTCACTCACTGGGAAAAAAATGGATGATCCTATATTCACCATCAACATTTTACTCTTATTAATGCACATGTGTGTTATTATTCACATGAAAAGATGGTGAATCCAACAAAAGAGGCTGTGGGTGAAGTTTAAATGAAAACAAACTCTTAACCAACTCCAACCAGCATCTGACAGGTTGTTGGTGTTTGTCTGTGCGGTGTGAATTGGCCTTTAGAGAGTTTAACATAGTTTTAGACAGTTAATAATGTAGCACGCATTGTGGGTTTGAGCAGATGGCATCAGGATTCTCCCATAAAGAGCACCAGAGCTGCCAAGAGCAATCCCAAGACGGAAATAGACATCAAATTTTAAAACCTGTCTGTGTGTGGGGCCTGTTGAATGATTCAACATCTGTTTGAACGCACTTTTTGAGGAGTGTAAAATGGTGTTCGCAAAAACAAGTGCATGTATTTAGTCTGGAAATCCTTTTGCAAGGCTCATACTAACAAAGATATGTGCTGTTAGCTCTCTTTGGAACTAAATGAACAGAAACTATTAGAGATGTCAAGGATTAATTGATGATTGATTAATTGTTGATAAGAGATGTGATTAAAGCTATCATGGTTGATTAATCAGTTCTTTTGCATTGAAATGTAATAATAAGTCAGGTTTTATTATCATGTTTGTACGTACTTCACTTTGACGGGTGCCATACTTTCCTTTGAAATAATTTTATTTTAAATCCCGATAATGTAAATTGCAAACATTGCTATGTTGTCTTAATAACAAGGAGTATCATGACACCCTTTAAAAATGTGCGTTCAGTGCTCTCTGAATTTTACCAAATGATCATTATCACATCTATTCGTTTTAATGTCTTGCTACTAGCCTTTTATTTAGACTAAAAACACTTTCATTCGGGTGAGGGAGCTGGCATTTGGAGAGCTATTTGCACATGCTGTCATGCCCATGCAAGAGATGCCCAGATGCATTTTACAGTATTGAGGTTAAGGATTAATCGATTAATTGATTGTTAATTTAAACGACGATCGATTGTGGAAATGACCGAAAATTGACATCCCTGATATGTATGCATAATCATATTTTATACATGTAAGAAATAATGTATCTTAATGCACTTTGTTAACAGTGGCCGATCTCTTCTGCTTCTACAGATCCGATAGATGTTTTGCGGGCGCTGCAGTTGCCTTCCCTCCCTGAAGGTGTGCAGAAGGTCCCGGGTTTCTGCACCTCTCGCCGCTCCGGCTCTCCTGACCATGCTTACCGCATCACTAAGAAAGCCCAGATCTCTGCCCCCACCAAACAACTATTCTCAGGTAAGGGTTTTCACTCTCTAATTGTTTTAATAACCATTATTCACATAAACCAGATCTGAAAACATTCTGTTGTGTTCATAGACACAGGTTTTATCTAGGATCTTAGTTATATGTGTCTGAAAGCCACTTATGGAATGTTAGCATGTGTCTGGAATATGAAGGAATTCAAAAGGACAAGGGTATGATTTGTGAAAAAGATAGGTTCATAATTGAAAGGCTTGAAATGAAAAGTGCTGAGACATGTAAAAAAATTGAAGGCAGCGTATTTTTGTAGATGTTTGTATATATAATTAGAAATTTTACATTTGGTTATAGAGAAAGTGCATTATACGCATTATATACATTTTATATATGTATACACACACACATTTTATACATGTATGTATGTACATATAGGGTATGGTATAAATGGTATGTATATAATGCATATATATATATATATATATATATAGATAGATAGATAGATAGCTGCCTTCTCTTTTCCTTTATCCTGTATATATATATATATTAGTGCTGTCAAATGATTAATCTCGATTAAATGCATCCAAAATAAAAGTTTTGTTTACATAATGTATGTATACTGTTCAGTTGTTATGTACCTATAAATACACACATACAATATATATAGGAAATGCATATACATTTATATAATTATATTTTGTATTATATATAAATATATTTAAAATATAAAGATAACATTTTTCTTAAATGAACACATGCATGTGTTTGTATTTATATACACATGATAAATACACACTCAGATATTATGTGAACAAAAAAAATATTTTGAATGCAATTAATCAGGATAATATATAAATATATATATTCCATCTCAGACGGATTCATTCTCATACTGGTTTCTAGGTTTAGTTTTTTTTCTGGATGCTATTTTAAAATGCTTAGAAAGATTACTAGGTCTGGGTGAAAATCCTTTGGGTCCCTAACATGCAATTACTCCTCAAAAGCAAGATAAGAGCTTTTCAGAAGCTAATGAGATGGTTGCAGAGTTAAAACTAAATCTGAATGTTAGCGTCAATGAATTATGTGCAATTTCCACAAGTTGAGAGAAGAATCATAGGTTTATCCCAGACTGAAAATGTGTCTGTTCCTGAAGTAACCTTCTTAATTTGTCTCAAATCTTCATATTTCTATAATTGTTTATTTTATTCTTGTAGGACGTTTCCCGGAGAACTTCTCCATCATGACTCTGGTAAAGGCCAAGGCTGGTCTTCAGGCCTTCCTGCTGTCCATCTATAATGAGCAGGGTGTCCAGCAGCTTGGTCTAGAATTGGGACGCTCGCCCATCTTCCTGTATGAGGACCAGAATCGCAAACCCGCCCCAGAGGACTACCCACTGTTCAAATCGGTCAACCTGGCTGACGGCAAGTCAGTAACCTATCAGCCCATCCAGTTTCAAATATCTTAAAGTTACTTGTGTTATACAACCATGATGCTGTTAGTTTCCAACCATGTGACATGTAACTGTTTTTGAATAGTAAACACCGCTTTTTAGACTAAGAAATGTATGTAGGGACTGGAAGGTTCCTTACAGTCTATATTAATAGCTCTTGGCAAAGACACAAACTATATACAGGAACTCTTTGTGACAGTCCAGTTCACACACATTAAGCCCACACTATCTCCTCTCGTCCTATAGGTGGCACCGCATTGCCATTTCTGTGCAGAAGAAGAACATCACTCTGATCCTTGACTGCAAGAATCCCATCACAAAAACTCTGCCACGTAGCAACAACCCTGTCTTGGACACCAAGGGCATCACTGTCTTTGGAGCCCGTCTCCTGGATGAGGAGGTCTTCCAGGTCTGGTATACCTTGTGCAAGAGATGTCAAGAAATTCTGTCCTACACACTTTGTGATTGATAGACGACAATTAAAGGTGTTTCACCCCAAACACAAATTCTGCCATCGTTTAATCATGAATTTCTTCCTTCTGATGGATATTTGAAGATATTTTAAAGCGTATGGGTAACCAAACTGTTTACTTCCATATGACTTATCTTATTCCATGCTATAGATGTCTGTGGGGACCGGCAACTGTTTTTAGTTACCCATAATCTTTAAAGTATCTTCTTTCGTGTTCAGCAGACAAAATAAATACATACATGTTTAAAACATGATGACCGTATTTTTTGGGTGAACTATCCTTTTAAGAAGAATTTCTTTGTAACATGTTTGGAGTTTTTTAAGTTGTCCGCATCAAATGAAGTACAATATATGGTCATTCCATAGGCAAGTGAAATAACAAGAATGATCAACATGACATCAAAACTGATCTTATTTACTAATAATACACATTCCTGAGCGTTTAAGTAAACCAGTAAGTATTTATTTACCAACTTTCACGATTTGAAAGTTTTCTTTTTGCATCTTTATGCATCTGTTTTCTTAAATCTCTTTGTAATTTCTGAAATCTCACACAAATGTTACTGAGAATGTGACATTACAAACTAGTTGAGACATCTAGTCTGCTTAACTCTAAAATATGTCACATTACGGGGGTTGCAAAACCTTTTTTTGAGCTCCTGTATGGTGTAATCAGAAAATAACACAAGGCAGTTCTGTTGTACTTTACTTAATGCTATTCCGATAATAAAAATATGCAAATAAAAAATGCCTTAGTATCCCACATTTCCTTACTTTGACCCTTGGTAACAAAATTGATTCTTTATTCACCTCTGGTTGTTAAAGTGACATCTCTTTTTTTTTCTTCTCTTCTCTCCAGGGTGAGATCCAGCAGCTGCTGATCGCATCCAATCCTCAGGCCGCTTATGACTTCTGTGAGCACTACAGCCCTGACTGTGACTCCCCTCTGCCCAAAGTTCAGTCCCAGGACCCTAACAGCTACGTGAGTACCACAGCATACTTTAACGATGGGGCCAAGTGTCCTGATGTGAGATAACTAAACGGAGTTGCACTAGTACCAACAGCTCTTAATGCATCAATGCATCCAAATATTTGCTGTAAAATCTTCATTAATCATTCCATTCAAAAGCTGCATCTGTATTTGACTTGGATTGGACTTGCGCTAAATGCTTGGATAAATATGGGCCAAGCCAGATATTGTAAATGTTACACACAAAAGCATCTCACATCAGAATGCCAGCTGAATATTCATGAAAATCAGCCACGACCTGCAGTATAATAGTCAGATACACACACCTCTCCCCTGAACACGCGTTCATACATCCACAGCTCTTCCACATCATCAAAGCTGCTCTCTCCTAATGCAGTCTCAGTTTCTCGTCAGCTTCACAAGCACCATGGTTAAAAAAGGTTTAATGAAGATGTAGCGCATTTTAGTATCAGTAAGATACAAATGTCATTTTTATTATTATTTTTTTTCCCAGTTTAACGTTTTTGTTATTTAAGTATTCTCTTTATCTACATCTGTCTATATACAGGTAGTTTTATTTAATTATATTTGAGGTTTTAGCAACATAGCAACTTGCCACAATGGCCTTTATTAAAATGGCTTCAAGCACAGCTCATACAAGCTGAATTTAGTACTATTTTATAACGTCCGACTGAATCTAAATGCTGAAACTGCATATAATAGCTTTATTTTGCTTACAATATGCGTTTGTTTTCTTGTTCATTGAGGTTCTCAGTGTGTTTTGCAGTAATGCAGTAACCTCTGAGTCTGATGAACAAATGATAAAACCATCATGCTTTCATCTTGCCCTTGTTTCTAGTTCCTACATCTCACTTTACTCATCCTTCACGTTTCTCTCCTCTCTCCCTATCATTCTCTCATTCGTTTTCTCTTCTCAAAGTCTTCTTTCTTCCCTCTTGTCATTTGACTGTCACTCACTGGGCCTCTCTCTCTCCTTCCCTGCATTCCTCTGGCTTCACTGCTCCTCTCTCTCCCCCCATGTCTCTCAGTACTTTGATGAAGAGCGGGATGATTATGAATACCCCTATTATTATGAAGGAACTACGAGTGTCCCTCCCTCCCAATCCGTCCCAGCCGTGGACCCCACCATAGAGGTAAAGAGGGAGATTGCAAATGGAGTGAATTAGAGAAGAGAGGAGGAGAAAGAGACAGCATGATACCTGATTTAGGTATCATTTTTTAAAATTTGTCTTGTTTTCTTATAGGGCTGCACAATAAATCAAATTTCTAATTACGAATGCCACAATTACATAATCGCTCAAAGCAGCAATTAATCGTTCAGAATCCACTTATGTTATTCTGCGTGCCTAAGATGTGTTCTTTTCTTTCTACATGTTATCTTAAGGGTTTTTACATTGTTTAAATTGGTTGCTATAGAAGAAAAATAGACATCAGAATATAAAAAACACAATATAGTATGCAAATAAAAGGAATAAACAATACCACGCTGAAGTCAGTATGCAGATATTTCTATGGCGTTGCTGTGGGTTTAAGTTTAAATTGTAATTTTCTTTACATGCATATATTTTACAAAAACCAATTGGACTCACCTGTCTCTTTCAATTAAATACGGCCATCCTCTCTTTTCTGTTCACTCTTGCCATGTGACATCCCACCTCTTTCCGTTCGCCATCTCGTCCATCACTTGTCTCACTGTAATATTGATGTTGCTTGTGTCATTTACATGTTGTCCTTTGTCATATATGTGTACCCGTATAGTGTCAGAATGTTTGTGTTGGTCAGTTCATGATTGTGTGTATGTGGATATATAAAGGGCACTGGAGGTCACACACACACACACACACACACTATATCACAGATCATGGCCCCACTGTGTTAAACCAACAGCTCTAGAGAAAGAGACAGAAATATTGATTTACAAAACAGTGACGGTAGTGTCTATAGATCCAAGCACATAAATTATATACAGAATAAATTATATATTTTTTTGTACCTCAATTATATTCAGTAGCTTTAAAAGAAATCTATAAGTTTATATATACAGTATCTCACAAAAGTGAGTACACCCCTCACTTTTGTTGCCAGCAGTTCAGACAATAATGGCTGTGTGTTGAGTTATTTTGAGGGGACATCAACTTTACACCATTATACAAGCTGTACACTGATTACTTTAC
>JAUCMS010000128.1:108957-136051 GCA_032357445.1 Enteromius radiatus | reverse complement strand
TATCCCTTGAAAAGATATAATAAAATATCTACCAAAATGTGAGGGGTGTACTCACTTTTGTGAGATACTGTATATATTAAGTTTCTTATGTGCATGTAAACAGGACCATTGTAAATGTTTTAAATGATACTGACATAATAGCTCAGGTAAACAGGGTTATTGTTAAGGAAACAACTTTTAATTCTTCTCAATTGCATGGCATTACTCTTCTTAAACCTTGTGTGTATTTGCATGTTTTCACGTTTCACCTGTTGTGCGAGTAACAAAACCTGCGAGTTCGCTTGTGTCTTGTGTCACTCTGATCTGTTATCATGTACCATGAGGTCTATGTGTTTATTCATATCCATCTCTTCACTTTATAGGTTTACTTTCACTTTGGGCAACATTGTACTCTCACTTATTAGTAGTGCTGTTTTTCTGGCCCTATGGACAGTCATGTCTTTATCTTGCGTGCTCACTGAGCTCTTTAAAAAGCTATTTTGTGTTTCACTGTGAGTACAGTTAACCTATACTAGTTCAGCTCAGTATATGTGTCAACTTGAGGATTAGTCTTTAATTAATATGCCTGTTTTATTTTCTGCTGTTTGTGCTTTTGCTTGTCATCTGAATCTGGGTAGTCTACGCCATTCATTCCTTTCACATTGATTGCTGTATAATATTTGAATCACTTAAACAGTTACTTACTTAAACGATTTTCTTCATTTGCTAGCAATGTCGTTTTAATGGGATTATGAATGGTGTGTTACGACTATCTCCCTTCTTTTCCCTTAATATCCCTCTCTTTCTGTGCAGTTGGGCAGCACATTGTACCAGCCATGCATCGGTTTTATCAGCAGATGCTATTTGAGAAAACAGTGCCTCACAGCGTTATATCCCCATGCGCACAACATGCTGCTTTTTTAATGTGGAGATTGGCATTATTGGAGAAAACAGTATCAAATTGTTTGTTTCTTTAGGTAGTTAATGAACTTACTATAAATGTAGTACAATCTGAGTTCATACTGTATCCAGTAATGCCATTGAAATCTCAGTCAGTCATCCAGCGATCTTAAATTCATTGTGTTGTCTCTCTCTCTTTTTCTGTCCATCCCCACCGCTTTCAATCCCACCCATATCCCTGATGTCTTTCCCTGTCTCTCTCTCATTCACTCTCTTTTCATCAACGCTGACCTACCACCTGCGCTTTTAAATAAAAACTAAATTAGGGAAAGGCGAACAAAGGCAAAGCTGATAAGTCAAAAACTGTCCCAACCAAAGCTGCTCCAGCTAAACCAGCTAAAACCAAGCCAACTCCAAAGCCGAAGGCCAAACCTACCGCAGCACAAACCTTGATCTCGAAGATAAAACCTACTTTAGTTTCTAAAATAGCATCCAAAACGAAAGCAACACCGGCTCCAAAGATTGAAAACAAAAAGAAGGCGAACGACAATGGAAAAAATAATGGTCAAGCTAAAGTAAACGGTAATGGCAATGGCAAAAGCAATGGGAATGGGAAAGATGCTAATGGTAAGGCTGGCAGCAATGGCAACGGGAAGGCAGCTGGGGAGAAAAAAGCAAACGGAGAAGCTAAAGCTAATGGTGCGAAAACAGCGAAGACTGAAAAGGCAGCAGTAACAGTAGTAAAGACAACTGCGAAGAAACCTGAGACCAAACCACAACCAGCTAAAGACAAAACAAAAGCCAATGCACCACCCGCAAAGCCAAAACCTGTGGTTAAAACACAAAAACCCACTCCTGCACCTCTCCCTACAAAGAATAAGGTCTTGGATGGCAGTAACGTCAAATCAGCGTCCAAAAATTTCCCGCCCTTCGACAAGCCTTCTCCAGAAATACCCACGAAGAAAGTGACCAATGGTTATCAACAGGTACAAAATCAAGAGCCCGCGTTGGCTTTCCAGAGCTGTATTTCCAACCTCGCCAATCCTGCAAATCTCAAAGAAAGTGTTGATCTGGGATTTGTTTAGATCTCAGATGCAACGCGTTCTCTGGTGTGCTTTGTGAAGAAGGTCTTGCCATCTTGCCTTTCAGGTTTTACACACGTTCTCAGTATTAATGTCATTCAGAACAGAATCAGGAAGCCACAGATTTTTATTAAAAAAAAGTTTTTAACATCTTTTTTGCTTTTCAATGAGTGTGTAAAACCAAAAAGGTATCATGACATTAACCAGCTTTGAGGTTGGAGACATACAGACCCACTGGATCTCCTCCACCCTTTCATATATCAATGATCTGCGAGATCATTCGAAGGATATGATAAGCGGTGTAGACTGTGTCATGGCTATTTGTGCAGTCTTTTGTCTGTCTTCTTTTCACTCCAAATCTACTCTCTTTAACCGGTTAGTCTTTATAAAGTAGATCACCAGGTAATGCCGATTACAGCATGTTTTCGGTTAAGAAACACCAGAAGTCGCGGTTAGGTAGAGCTCAATGTTACACATGACACAACGAGTCTCTTTCTCCGTCTCCCTTCACGACCTCGGTCTGTTTCTCTTGTATGTGTTGTTTGTGTAATGCTGTCCTGTCAGTCGTATGTGAATGAAGCAGTTTCACAGAAAGTATCCTGACTCTGTGACGCTGCACTCCATGATTATCAACCCTTTCTGTCTTTGTTGAAGATCTGAAATTGTAGACAAGTTGTTAACTAATGCTGTCAGTTGCGTTTCAATGGTCTGGGACCATTGACACCAACATCAACAACCTAAAAGTCAAGTTTTGACTATATTTTATCCTTGACATGGCAAAGTGGCAAAGGAAAATCTGGGACACCAAACCTTGGCAATTAATATAAGTCTTTCACAATGCAAAGGCTTATTACAAGATTTTTGGTTCCTGTTCTGATTTTACTATGACATGAGATCAATGGTGTTTTTGCTTGTCTGTTGGCAAAAACATATTGATCTTTTCTTTCTGCAAGTTCATCAGACCTGAGCTTGTTTCATACTAATCAATCTCTCCCCTTCAAATCTGCTTACCTCCTCCCCCAACCCCTCCCACCTCTCGGCCTCCTCCAATCAGGACATAGATCCTGCTTACTCAGAGGCTGACCACACCCCCACAGAGACCGATTATAATTACGCAGTAGAAGAAGAGGCGAGCCCACAGCCAGAGACTGATCTGACTGGATATGAAGAAACCATGAACCAGGTAACCCACACCCATAGATATCTGAGAGACGTGGAGCTAAAGACAGTCTCTCTATTACTCTAAATCAATATGGAGGTGAGACCAGCCTGTGTATGTTTTACCTTAACAATTAACCATTCTGCAGCCACGTGTGCCATGATAAGTGCTGTACCTAACTGCAAAATGAATGCATAGCATCCATTTTTATCAGATGTTCCTTTGTGATTATAAAATTGCCTCAAGATTTTCTCCTTGTTCCTACGTCAAGAACAAGACACCATCTTAACATAAGAACGGAGATCTTGAGAAACAGAGATCGCAAAAGAAATGGTACAATTATGGAATGAATACCATGCATTCATTGCTGGACAGCTTCTTTTGAGATCTTTTTGGGATGCAAACACTGCCAATATGTACGATTTAAGAAACGGAGGAACTTTTTTATTCCAACCGTTTTACTTTGAGAAACTAAGTAAGTGGGTTAGTAATGGATAAAACTATGTTTTTGTGGAGAGTGCCACTTTATGGTCAGGTTTGTATTTAGGAATAGATGTTTAGGAAAAGATTGGAAATGGACACGGCCAGAAAATTTAAATGAAAGAGTCACCAGTACAATGGTAAGAGACTAGACGTAGTGCTTTAGTTTTTGCCCCGGAGTAAGTGTGTTGCCATAGACCTGAGTGATACTGTGGTCTCATTTTGACACCTATTTATTAATAATACTTGAAAAATGCAGCAGAAAAAGGATTTAAATTAATCTTGAGGCACAACGCTCATAATTATGGTCACACATTTTGCTAAGTCAATGCCTTGATGACGGAGAAGAAATGGACAAGTGCTTTTTTTTAAGGAGCGTTCACATCAAGGATGGTAACTATTGCTATAAATTTGTATTAATCATTTTTATTCTACCTTTACAACACAATTATAATAGTGACAACACAGAGGATTGATGCCACTAAGCTTGAGCATTTAATCAACAGAACATTATCATCTATTGGTGTGGATGCTAATATGATTAATGTCACAGTTATCTTTATAGTTATTGTTCTTGGTGTGAACAGACTGAACAATAAAGTGGTAAATAATACTATTGATTCATTGTATAAAATTATCATAAAGTAAAGTGTGTAGTGTGTGTATGTGCCTGTGTGTGGATGTTTGCCCCTCTCTCATATCTGTTTGACATCAGGTAAGATCTATTATTCTGATTATTCTGCCTCTTTGCCTTCTAATTTCCACTTTCCCCTCTATTTTCCTATTTTCTATTCATTTCTGCCCCATCACACCATATATTCTTCCACCCGCTCCACCCCTGCCTCTGCTCCCAATGGTACGGCCCAGGTTGACGAGACTGTTGGCGCTGAGGAAATAGATGCAGCCAAGTCAGGTGGTGAAGGGGTGTCTCAGACGCCAGACGAGCCCTTCACTGAGGAGTACGTTACGAGCGACTTTGGAACAAAGGAGTATGACTATTCCTACAGGGACTACAATGAGCCCATCATCGAAACCAAGACGGAAGACACCTTCGGCCACGCCCTGTCCGCTGTGACAGATGAGGGAGGTGTAAGTTACCTTGTGCTTTCCAGCAAATTCACTTTGAAGCTTTGAGAAAAGCTTAAAATGAATTCGCAGTGGCGTTAAATCTTGCAGAGGAATCAAGCAGGGAGTTATCTAAGTGCTGGTGCTGGGAGAAATATAAGACTTGAGTCCTGTTCCAAAGCCTAGTTAATTGCTTAGACACAAATTTAAGTTAGAAAGTATAATGACAATGAAAATACCTTGTTTGAAGACAGCATCCTGTGTGTCCTTTACTAAAAAGGCAAATTTAGAATTCATCTAAGATAACAAAAATAGAGGTATTGATTATAAATATACTTATATTTAATGAAATATTGGACAATATTGATATATTTCTTCATTCTTAATTTATTTGTATTAAATATAGAAATTAATAACTTAATTAATATAGACTATTTTAATGAGTTACGAATTGGTAAGATTATTAAATTATCCCATTGTTTGCTTAGCAACATTAACAAACTCTTGTTGAGATATTCTATTATAGTATTTTGAATCAGCTTTTATTTTTATATTTTCATTGAAATATTGAAATATTTATATTTCTTTTTTTATATTTTTATATTGAAGTTTTTGTAATTGTTTTATATATTAGATTTAGATATAATTTATTTTATATAATACATTTTTTTATACAATTTGTATTTGTATATTTTCTATATTTCTATCTAGTATGTGTATGTATTTTTTAAATTTTATTTCAGATATATTTTACATTATGAGCCCTACTTGTGACATAAAAAAATTGAAATTGTAGACACAAATTAAGAATACATTCTATTGATTTCTCAGTTTAGTTCCTCATGGCCACAATTTATTATTTAAATTAAAATGGGGGTACAAAATAATGCAAAGTGGTTATTTGCAACCATTAAATAAGGCTCCAAATCAAATAACAAAAATCTTTTCAACAGTAGCAGCATCGGTAGGCAGTTAACAGCGAGGCTGCTCACTAGGTTTTGGAAGAGGACTTCAGAGTCAACTAATTTGCATTCAGTGTTTACTCAAGACTAAATCAAGTTTGCTCAGAGTAATGATTTAGCAAGTCATGCCATCAACAGGAAGTGGTTCCCATGTCAGCAAACCTTGTTTATCTGAAGACTTAAACACTACTTCTCCCGCGCAAGATTCCTCTGCAAGTCTGCATAGAGAGCTGAGTTCAGTAGCACCATCAGTATCGGTTGACTCCTGCTCTTATGCTGATCTGAGAGCAGTCCTAATCCTGATCAGCATAGAACAGCAGTGTCTTCTTGGAAGGGTACCACAGTGTTTCTGCTTCAGCTCCAGAGCTGTACAGTATGTATTAACATGCCGTAGACCTGCATATACAGGAATACAAATGTATAGGGCTTACTTACATTTAGATGGATGGCCTCACAACAGCAGATAAGTGACATTTTTAAGCCTTAAGTATTTACTTAACCTCCTTATAAAATAAATTTCTCAGTCAAGGTAGCTCTTAGGTTTCAGTAGTTTATGAACCACAAAAAGAGGTTGTAATGTGTAATGTAGGTGGGTACCTGAACATCTTGGACTGATGGTTTCTTCTGTTTGTATATTGACTGGGCTCTGTTCTGGGTTACATATCTGTTTTCCTCAGGCCTCCGTGCGAGCCCACAAGGGAGAGAAGGGAGAGCCTGCTGTCCTTGAACCTGTAAGAGTCATATCTGCATAATCAAAACATTACTCCATAACAACTGAAAATAATCAAGCGCTTTATCTGTTAAGACATCCAGGCCAGCAGAGGGTGCTGCATAATAGCACTGTGATGTAGTTTTTGTATTAGTGTTTTCTAAATGTATTATTTCTGTGTTTAATTCCTTGATTTGACTGTTTTCACAGGGCATGATGATTGAAGGACCACCTGGACCAGAAGGACCAGCAGTATGTTCAATTCATTTGTTTATGATCAGTTAGCACTCCCAGTCCTTCCCGAAATTAAGCTAATGACTAAATAACATTTGGCTCTTCTAACTCAAAAGAAGAACTTACTTCAAACAACTGCCATATTGAGCACTGCTTGTATTTTTTACTGCATAGCATACGTTGTGATAAGATTGCAGTTTCTCAGTTGTGATTTGTGTAGACGATACACTCTTAATTATGCAATATTTCTATCTTTGTTAGGGTCTCCCTGGCTCCTCTGGCTCCCAGGGACCCCCTGGTTCTGTTGGTGATCCTGGTGAGAGGGTGAGTGGACCGTTTTTTCTCTATTTCTGTCACATAATGGAGTTTGGGTTGCTTAGTTGGAGTCTAAAAGACATTTAACATTCATTCACTGATTTGATGGCACTGATGTCAAAACTGAATTGGCCTGAATAATGATGCTCTTGTCTTATGATTGATAGCTGACTCAAATTTGCTCATAATTATATTTTGCAAGATCAACACTTGAATCAACATTGGACTGAATAATGACAATGCTGTCTTGAGTAGAGATGATTTTGTATGTGGTATTATATGTAGCAAGCAACAGAAATATATATTTTATTTAACATATATGTGACCCTGGACCACAATTTTCGAATGGTTTTATTTTCTTATGGTCTTATTTCATGATGGAAACGGAATATATGTACATATATATTACATTTAGGTGAATTTTACACAATTATCAAACTAAACTGAAACAACAGTGGACTAGAGCTGAATTATGACACCGTTGTTGGCTTCATGGCTTTATTCTGTTACTTTCTACGCTGTGGTGCTCATTTTTCCAACTTTGCATGTCTTTGTGATATGTGTAATGTGTTGGGTTTAGAGTGTTTATAATTTGAATTAAAAGCAGTATAATTAATCCCATTGGATGTTTCTGTAGGGTCCTCCCGGTAAAGCTGGTCTACCTGGAGCAGATGGTGTCCCAGGACCTCCTGGAACTTCTGTCATGCTTCCTGTAAGTCTGTGTCCTTTCTTTCTTTCTCGTCATTCATAAAGTCATCTCACCACTAGATGTCACCATTATACCACTATGGTTAAACAAGTTACATGTGACTTGCTTCATAACTCCCTCGAGTTCCACATCTTAAAAGAAATAATTTCAAATCCTTAATATGCACACCTGTTTTCTGGGTCTTGCAGTTCCGTTTTGGACAGAGTGCTGGTGAAAAAGGGCCCATTGCTTCGGCACAGGAGGCCCAAGCTCAAGCTATCCTATCTCAGGCTCGGGTTAGTAGCAGCTGTCATATAGCAGTTATTTCATATATATATATATATATAAAATAAAAAACTTTAACTTTAAACTTTTAACTTATAAAAACTATAACTTTACGCATCTTAATTTTCTTCTGTGTAGTTGGCAATGAAAGGCCCATCCGGGCCAATGGGTTACACCGGCCGTCCTGGACCTACGGTAAAAGAATTAAACACAGATAAATAAATATAAGTATTTCATGTTGCTTACATATTGATGTTGTGATCCTGTATAGGGAACACCTGGAAGTCCTGGCTTAAGGGGAGAAAATGGAGACCCTGGTCCTCAGGTAAAGATTTGTGTTTCTGTGCCAAGAATGCTAGCAGGACACTGAGCCATTCTGAGATGCTCTGGCATTCAAAATGTACAAATATCTTGGAGCTTTCTAATGTATCATTCGTCTCTATTGTGTTTTTGCAGGGCCCCAGGGGTCCTCAAGGATTGTCTGGTCCTCCTGGTAAATCTGGTCGGAGGGTGAGTCCGCTACAGTCCTCATGACTAGCGAAAAACAACACATACAGGTTTCCTTTGACACAGGCCTTATTTATGGGCCAGAATATCATAGTAAGTTATAATATTTCCTGCAGGGTCGGGCTGGTGCTGATGGAGCCAGAGGGATGCCAGGAGAGTCTGGAGTTAAGGTCGGACATCTAAACCATTTTTTGCTAAAATTGCCTTCTGTGTATTTTTGTGTTATTCCAGCTCAGAAACATCTTCACAGAAATCATTTTGAGCAGTGTCATGTGTGTGTGTGTTTTTCTGTATTAGGGTGACCGTGGCTTCGATGGCCTTCCTGGTTTGCCTGGTGACAAGGGTTATCGTGTAAGTGCTGATGTATTAACATCAGTGTTAATGTTTATAAGCCACTTCTTTTTAAGGCAGTGTAATTACGACTTTTTTGGCCAAAATTGAATTCAGCTTCCAATGTGTACAATGTAAATGTAGTTACAACTTACATATTAATATTAAAATGTTATTTTTAGGGTCAAACTGGAGGAATGGGACCCCCAGGACCCCCTGGAGAGGATGGAGAAAGGGTACTTCTCAAGGATTTTCTACTGTTACAATAAATAAACATTAATGGATATGATGTATGTTGCCTGAACATCCTTATGATCTCTGTTGATCGTTTTTTCCTTCAATATCTATTATCATCTTTATAAAGCATAAAAGAGTGAATTTTTCAAATTGTCCTCTTCAACACTGATAATTGTCAGGGAGACGATGGAGACATTGGACCTAGAGGTCTTCCCGGCGAACCGGTGGGTGTTATGTTTCTCACACATTTGAGTTTATATAGTACTGACCTGTATAGGTTGGTTTTGTAGTACAGTTTAGCATGTAAGGCTAGTTAGATTTCTTTGATGAAACTCTTTCTTGTTCTGTAGGGGCCCCGTGGGTTGCTGGGGCCTAAAGGGCCTTCTGGTCTTCCTGGACCTCCTGTGAGTATTCACTGAAACCTCAACCACAAACACTGCAGAATAAATAACAACGGCTGCACGGCAACTTCCAGAAAAAAAGAAATATTTGTATAGGGTTGTCCAGATCTTTCTTTAATTTCTCCATATTGTCTGCCTCTGCCAGGGTGTTCGTGGAAATGATGGTCCACATGGTCCAAAAGGAAACTTGGTTAGTAAACTGTTATTCTTAATGCACTCTGACTGCTCTTGAACAGTGTAAAATATGCAATAATTGGCACATGTTTGCAACAGGTTGAATATTCATAATAAAAGCGATCAGAACATATAACAGAAAAAAATAAACAGTATGTGTCCTCATTCTCCTTGTCTTTTTAAAGGGTCCCCAAGGAGAGCCTGGTCCTCCAGGACAGCAGGGGGCTCCAGGAACACAGGTGAACAATGAGGCCAATGAATGACAAATGTACAAAATCATAGTGAAGTAAATTAAAGATTATTGTTTTTCTTTTCCATAGGGAATGCCAGGTCCACAGGGTGCTATTGGACCACCAGGAGAGAAAGTGAGTGTTTTTATAATCATAGAAATAATTATCAATAAACAATGAAAATACATCACTGCTTTGTCTGCATTTGGAAAAAAATGACACAGTTACATGTCAGGTCTTATCCTGAGATCACGTATGCAGTTAGAATGACATTGTGTGTCCTCTTAAAGGGTCCCACAGGAAAGCCTGGTCTACCAGGAATGCCCGGAGCTGACGGTCCTCCGGTGAGTGCTAGATTTGTTTGTTTTTCACACAATAGATTGATAGTTTAGGTGATTTAATTTAGAGCAATTGTCAGTTTATTTAATAAGGCAAAACAAAACGGTTACAGAAGACAGTGAACATGTATGTGGTTATTTACCTGAGGTGAAGAATAAAGAGCATGCTGCTCGTCTCTCAACAGGGTCATCCCGGGAAGGAAGGCCCCACTGGAACCAAAGGAAATCAGGTGAGGCCATATGATTATTTTTATTGTCTTAAAAATTTAAATATGATTATTTTTAAATATTTTATTTATTTGTCCACATTTGACCGTTGTCTACAGAACAAGTATATGTGACCCTGGACCACAAAATCAGTCATAAGGTTAAATTTTACAAAACATGAGATGTATACATCATATGAAAGCTCAATAAATAAGCTTTCTATTGATATATGGTTTGGTTTAGGATAGGACAATATTTGCCCAAGATACATCTATTTGAAAATCTGGAATCAGAGGGTGCAAAAAAATCAAAATACTGAGCAAATCACCTTTAAATTTGTCCAAATTAAGCTTTCTTAATGCATATTACTAATCAAAAATGACAATTTGATATGTTTACAGTAGGAAGTTTACAAAAAATCTGCATGAACATGATCTTTACTTAATTTCCTAATGATTTTTGGCATAAAAGCTACAAATTGCTACAAATATACCCCAGCGACTTAAGACTGGTTTTGTGGTCCAGGGTCACATATATGTATACATATATAGACATTTCAGGCCAGACATGTTCATGAGTCCCAGCGTGTTGACATTTATTTTTCTTCTTCATATTTAGGGTCCTAATGGTCCTCAGGGGTCTATTGGCTATCCTGGCCCTCGGGGAATTAAGGTAATATATATATGTTCTTTAATTAGTTTTGAATGAGCTCTTGTTTTCATCATTTTCAAATCGACATTAAATCTGTGCAAGTGTTATGGAGGTCAATCTTTCAAAAAAAATCCATTTGTTTGAGTATTTTATTAAAGAGGTTGTAAAATGACAATGCATGATAAATTAGAAGGCTATAAATATCCAAGATTTCTGTACATTCTGAATATACAGAAAATTACACTTAAAATAACAATATATGCATGCCATACAACATAAACATAATTTTCTTTTTTAACAGGTACAGTGAAAAATTAATAAAATGGCCTTGTCTGTGTGATTTTTATATGCAGTTCTGTCTGTGGAGATTGTTATGTATTGATAATGGTTGATTTCTGCTGTGTAAGACTCAGATTAAGATAACAGACTAAATGTTTTGTGACAGGGAGCTCAAGGTATCCGTGGACTGAAGGGCCATAAGGGAGAGAAGGTGAGTGTTTTTGATCTAAAACATCAAGTTTAAACATAAACCAAAACCATTTTGTTCTACAGTTTTGTATGTAACAGTTAATGCTCAATAATTTCTTTTTTTACTTTCAGGGAGAGGACGGGTTCCCTGGAATCAAAGGAGACTTTGGTGTGAAGGGAGAGAGGGTATGTCTTCTATATCACAAATCACCAGTGTATAGAAGCTCATCTATTAACATGGTTTAGCACAAGTGTAAAATGATAGTAAATGGTAATGATGGAAGCATTTGAACTGCCCATTGAGATTAGTTGTGCACCCTCAGGGAGAGGTGGGAGTGCCTGGCCCAAGAGGAGAGGACGGTCCCGAGGGGCCGAAGGGTCGCGTCGGTCCCCCTGGTGAACTTGGCCCCCTCGGCCTGGTGGGAGAGAAGGTTAGTTTGATTATGTAAAAGGAGACATGATTTCTCATTTCTTCCATTATATAAATATGAATATAAGCTATGTTCTGCATTGCCATGAATATTGACAGTAAGCTGTAATGAATGCTTGTTATATTAAATTTATATTTCTAAATATATAAACCTGATTAATTGATATATGTTAGTTGCTGGTCTAAAATGTGTTAAATCATACAAATTTGTGCCAATCCAGGGTAAACTTGGTGTGCCTGGACTTCCTGGATATCCCGGACGGCAAGGAATTAAGGTAAACGAAAAATAATATTGTTTATGATGCATCATAAGATATACAGCCAAGTGTTTGAATGCATTTTTAAATCGATGTAATGCTTGTATTTTAGGGTTCCCTGGGTTTCCCAGGATTCCCTGGATCAAATGGCGAGAAAGGCGGGAGGGTAAGAATCTTTAGACTGAAATATAAGAGTAGAAGCATGTATAGGTCACAGGGCAATGTCTACTGCATTAAGGGTCCAAGTTAAGTAAAGGCCTTCATTCACATTAAATAGTCCCACATAGACTATCTTCCTTTAATTTGAAAATAATTGATGATGCTGAAATATCTCTTTCCAGGGTTTGATTGGAAAACCTGGACCAAGAGGACAGAGAGGGCCGACAGTAAGGGCCTGTTTCAAATCATAATCTCATCTCTCTTTTCATTCTCAAACACGTTTTTAAACACTTTTTACTTTCATTTGATTTGAGTTTTGATTCAAGCAGATGACTTTTACAGCAATGCACAATGATTTTCTGACTTCTTGTTTTTAAAAATAATCTTTTTAGGGTCCCAGAGGGCAGAGAGGACCCCGTGGGGCAACAGGAAAACCAGGTGCTAAGGTATGAGATTCATTTCAACATTTTTAACATTATTTTTATATTTTTTTAATGGTGTTTTCATTGTTGTCAATTTAGTAGACATTGTTTTTCAATCAATATGTACGTTCTGATGTTTTAGGGCGGATCTGGCAGTGACGGGCCTTCTGGACCACCTGGGGAGAGAGTATGTTTATTTCAGAACTTTATTTATGTCAAATATTTCTAGGTTTTTGCTTCAGCTTTAATTTATTTTTAACACTTCTGCATATTTTCAGGGACTAACCGGACCTCAAGGTCCAAATGGATTCCCTGGGCCGAAGGGACCTCCTGTAAGGAACAGTTTATTAGTTTGATCTGATGCTTAAAAACGTTTATTTTTCTCTATTGCTTATTGATATATCAATTGATTTTTGAAGGGACCTCCAGGTAAAGATGGACTGCCTGGACACCCTGGACAGAGAGGCGAAGTTGTATGTATCATTCATTTTTATCAGCTGAAGTATAAATTTCACTCTGATCAAGGTTAAACAGCAACATATATTTTTCACATTGCGTTCTTAGGGTTTCCAAGGCAAAACTGGACCACCTGGGCCACCAGGAGTTGTTGGACCACAGGTGAGTTTTGTGCTTTTAACAAGCAAAATTTTAACTTTAAAATCAATTCAGAAATGTATGGGGCTGTACAAGCTTTACTCAAGTCTAGTTATTGTTTAGGGTCCCTCTGGGGAAACTGGTCCGATGGGTGAACGTGGTCACTCAGGACCCCCAGGACCACCCGGTGAGCAAGGTCTTTCAGGTCCTTCTGGTAAAGAGGGAACCAAAGGAGATCCCGGTCCCTCCGGCGGTCCTGGTAAAGACGGACCCCCTGGACTGAGAGGATTCCCAGGAGAGAGAGGACTGCCAGGAACTCCAGTAATAAATCACATCCATTCTAGTTCAATTTATATTATAAAAGCTTTTCTAAATGTATTTTGTCAACCGACTCTAAAACTGCACATAAATGTGTTATACCTAACTGAGCTGTACCTCTGTGTTTCCACAGGGCACTGGAGGACTGAAAGGAAACGAAGGCCCCGCTGGACCACCCGGACCTGCTGTACGTTGCTCATAATAACCATAATCTGAATTGTCAAGTAGATACACTCTTAGAAATAAAGCTTTTTTATGGTTGTTTATGGTTTACAAAAGGCTTCTTTGCTATATACTACTTTAGACGGGTTCTCTCAGTTAAGTTATGTTCTTAACACTATAAGAAAAAATGGCTGTATTTGGGATCTGTGGCATCACTGCAAATTTTTAACAGTATAGAGATATTAATTAGTGATTAGTGCCCCAATAACTTATGAATTCATATTGATATCACTATTGATATTTCACACCAAACTCAAAAGGAAATAAAATATTATATTCTGAATAAAATACAACATTTTTTAATTACAATCGATCATATAAAAATCTTTATATTTATAATTTTATTTTTGTACAAAATATTTTTTTCATAACAAGAACTCTATTTTCACATTACAGTAGGCTAGAGAGGATAAATTATGTTTTTAGTTGTTATGATTTTTTAAAACAATGATTTTAAGATAATAAATCATAAGATTACCGGAGGTTTATAATCTTATTTTTGAGGAATTAAGAAATTAAATGATTGTCTCTCAGTATGTTACCCTACTTGTATTTCTATGCAGGGATCATCTGGAGAGAGAGGAGGAGCTGGCACTGCAGGCCCTGTCGGCCCCCCGGGACGACCTGGACCTCAGGGGCCCCCTGGAGCTTCAGGAGAGAAGGGAGTGCCAGTAAGTGCCTGCTCTAGGTTTACACCTCATCTCTAGTACAAATTTAAATATAGGCCTATCAAATAAGATCATCCTGTTTTACAGGGAGAGAAAGGTCCAATTGGTCCAGCTGGTCGCGATGGCATCCAAGGCCCAGTTGGTCTCCCAGGCCCTGCTGGACCTCCAGGGACTTCCGGAGAGGATGGAGACAAGGTCAGAGATCTCTTCATATCTCACCCTCAAATCATCACAGTTATGTGGATGTTTTTAACAAATGCAAATTGCTTTTTTATAGGGTGAGGTTGGAGAGCCAGGACAAAAAGGAGGTAAAGGATCCAAGGGAGAACATGTGAGTAAATAAGCTTGTGAAATCTTAACTGAAATGTCAACTTCCTGTTTCAACAGAATGCATCGACTAATAAAAGTGTTTGGTGGACATAATATCAATCTGTAATCAATTATTTGCACGTTTACAGGGTCCTCCGGGTCCGCCTGGCCCAATGGGTCCTGTTGGACAGCCTGGTGCAGCTGTAAGTGTGCTTTAATGCAAACAAATGAGATCACAAATTCATGCTACCGTTCACAGTTGGTCAGAAGGTTATATTGACTTGTAACTGGCCCCAATTTCAAATCTCTTCTCAGGGCGCTGATGGTGAGACAGGTGCTCGAGGTCAACAAGGACCATTTGGTGCTAAAGGAGATGAAGGGACAAGAGGGTTCCCGGGTCCTCCAGGCCCCATCGGTCTGCAGGTACTGCATGCAGACGGTGTTTTATTCGCTCATACCCATTGAAATCTGCATACTGGATGTCTTAGCTGTTTGTACTTCTTTCACATCTTTAGGGTTTGCCAGGCCCATCTGGAGAAAAAGGAGAGACAGGAGATGTCGGTCCATTGGTGAGTCTGAATGTTTTGATTTAAAGGCAGTTAAAGGTGCCAATGATGTGTATAATGCAACATGTGATTTTCGATCACCCTTAGAATGAATATATATGAGCCAATGTTTTCTGGTTATGTATTTCTATAGGGTCCTCCTGGTCCCCCAGGTCCTCGTGGTCCAGCTGGTCCTAATGGTGCTGACGTAAGTACCTTAATTTGCACTATGAACAATAATTTACAAATTATGAAACTTCATTGTTATATGTTTTTATGATCACTAAGCAATGACTTTCTGGAATACTTTATTCGGATTGGTCAATCATGGCATTCTGTGGTTAGCTTATGCTTTTTGTCTTTTCTTGTCTAATTTAATGCACATCTTTAATTTTTCAGGGTCCTCAAGGTCCTCCAGGAGGTTTGGGTAATCCAGGCCCCATAGGAGAGAAGGCAAGTATTAAAGAGCTCAACTTCAACATAGATGATGACTTTTATTGACAAGATCAGCCAATCTGATGAATGGCACTGTGTTTGTATTGACAGGGTGAGCCTGGAGAATCCGGACCACCTGGTGTTGGTGGAGAGCCAGGAAAAATGGTCAGAACTTTAGATTAAACATTTTTATTGTCCCCTGATGATCTATTGAGTAGATGTACAATAGCTAACACCTTGCTGGTTTGGTGGCAGGGCCCGAGAGGAGAGCGTGGAGAGAAGGGCGAGGCAGGGCAGCCGGGCACCTCGGGTCCTCCCGGTGGAAAAGGACCCGCTGGAGATGACGGACCCAAAGGAAACCCGGTATGTATAACCATGACTTAGCTTTGAAATGAGAAACAGGTCTGTCTGTGACTCTTCAGCAGCTGATATTTGTGTTTTCAAGGGTCCTGTTGGTTTCCCTGGTGATCCCGGGCCCCCTGGTGAAGTCGGACCCCGAGTGAGTAGAGCTGTCACTTATATAATTAAACATGATGCATGACCCGTTCTTCATACATGTTCCTGGTCTGGTTGTATATGATTCATCAGTGCAAGAAAAAAAGCTTGACTTTCTTTCTGATCTTTGCAGGGCCAAGATGGTGCAAAGGGTGAGAGAGGAGAGGATGGAGAACAAGGAGAAGCTGTGAGTGATCATCCTCCTATAGAGCACCTCATGCATGCTTACAAGGTGTTTTTTAGGATACACTGAACACTATTTTTGCATGGCTTTAGGGTTCACCTGGACCAACTGGTGAGAACGGACCACCTGGACCTCCAGGAAAGAGAGTAAGATCAACTTATTTTACAAAAGCCTAACACTACCACTGTTAAATTGTAGGCTCTGTATTGTTGAATAATGATCATTAACGGTGTATTTCACTGTAATAAAGAATAAGTTGTATTTACATATTTTTGACCCTGCACCACAAAACCAGTCATAAGGGTACTTTTTTTTTTTAAAAAGATTGAATAAATTAAACAAATATGCTTTCCATTGATGTATAATTTGTACAACTATACGACTATTTGAAATTCTTAGAGTGCAAAAAAAATATAAATATTGAGAAAATCGCCTTTAAGTTGTCAAATGAAGTTCTTAGCAAGTCATATTACTAATACAAAATTCATATTTCAGGGTCCTGCAGGCACAAGGGGACCGGAGGGTCGTCAGGGAGAGAAGGGAAGCAAGGTAAGAATGTGTAAATTAAAGGAAATATAGCTGCAACAAATAAGCAGGCTTTCTGTAGTTTTTTTGTCCTCGTATAACATGTTTTTTAGGGTGATTCAGGTGCCCTTGGGCCTCCAGGAAAGACTGGCCCCGTGGGGCCACAGGGTCAACCAGGAAAACCAGGAACTGAGGGTCTGAGAGGGTTACCTGGAACAGTGGTATGATATTGAAATTGTGTAAATCTAATGTAATGTAGTATTCATCAAAATCATCTTCTGATAACTGATAACTATATTTAGGGTGAGCAAGGCTCTCCAGGTGCTGCTGGCCAGAAGGGACCTCCCGGACCATTGGTAAGACCCTCTGTATTAGAGTATTACAGTAAAAACACTTCTTATGGAGGTGAAAGTTAGAGGAAAATACTCTGTGAAGAAGAGTATCACTGCACACTCATTAACACGTTCTGTCTGCAACGAATCATTGTCAAGTTACAATTTCCTCAGAATGGAGAGCATCATAAATCAGGTCAATAATAGCTCACAGGTGAAACATGTTACATCACAATCAGTATTTAATCATTAATAACAATTTTAATCAATTAATATAACAGATTGATATATGACATTACATGCAAACAATTATCAAAAGACAGAGATCTCTGGTCTTGTTGTTTTTGGTAATAAATGTGTGACCAGATTGTTTTTCCCCTCCTCTCACAGGGTCCTCCAGGTTTGGCAGGTCTTCGCGGTGACCCCGGTTCTAAGGGTGAGAAGGGACATCCAGGTATGCTCGGTCTGATTGGGCCTCCAGGAGAACAAGGAGAGAAGGGAGACCGAGGCATGCCGGGACCCCAGGGATCTTTAGGAGCCAAGGGAGAAACGGTATGTGATGTCGACCTATTCTCATCAGAATCTGACCACAGGCAAATATACGTTACCATTCAAAGGTTTGGGGTCAGTAAGATTTTTTTAAAGAAATCAATTATTTTAAAGGATGCCTTAAATTGATCAGTAAAGACATTTATAAAGATTCAGTTTCAGAATCCTGAGAAATAAAATATATCCTAGTTTCAGCAAAAAATATGAGGCAGCACGACTGTTTTCCACACTGATAATAATCAGAGATGTTTCTTAAGCAGCAAATCAGTATAGTAGAAGGATTTCTGAAGGATCACGTGGAGTGATGCTGCTAACAGTTCAGCTGTCACCTCAGAAATAAAATCTTTTTTCAAGTATTATTAAATGTAAAACCGTTAAATTAAATTATAATATATTCCACAATATTACTGTATTTTTGGTCAAAATTGGTGAACAGAAGAGACTTCTTACAAAAACATTTAAAAATTTGTTCAACACCAAACGTCTGAACAATCTTATACATGCAAAACTTTCCCAGTTTCATATAATCAAACATTATTATTTTTTTATTCAGGGTATGCCTGGAGGAACTGGTCCTCTGGGTCCTGCAGGTCCTGCTGGTATGCCTGTGAGTAAACTTTCATTTTTTAAAGCTGTTTATCACATTACGTTTTGTGGAGATGTGTCTTAGGGACTTTAATGGCACTTATACTTTAAAGTTTAATACTTTGTTAAACCTTTTATGAAATTGTGAAACTATAAGTACTCAGCTTGAGCTCCAAAGCACCAAAATATATCATCCTAATGGATTAAAGCTGATTGGATGTGATGTTTCTCACAGGGTCCGAGGGGTATCAAAGGAGCTAAAGGTGCCACTGTGAGTATTCCTTCTTGAAATATCTTTACTTGACATAAAATGTGTTATGAGTATGAAAAGCATCTAGAAAGGAAATGTTAAATAAAACCTATAAATAGATCACATTTCTCATACTTTACAGTAAAATGACCCTAATATTGTATGTCTGGTCTCTGTGGTGCAGGGTGGAGCTGGTCCTAAAGGAGAAAAAGGAGTACAAGGACCACCAGGACTACCTGTGAGTTACATCTGTTAGCTACAGTACAAAACACACAATTATTATTTGCCAGGGAAATATTTGTGTTATATAAAAACTTCAAAACACACACAATCATTTAAGACAAAAATAAAAGGAGATCAGCATATCCCAGAGACCCTGTATCCAGTTTTTTGTGTTTAATCTGTTTATTAAACTTTTATAATAATAGAAAATGAAGATACAGGAGAATAGAAACAAACCCTACCTACAACCCCAACACTGAATTTTACAGACAAAACAATAAAAAACAACTCTCAATACATAATTATAAAGTGTATGTAAATCATGGTAATCGTGTAAATCATGTAAAAAAAGGTTTAGGAGCAAAATAAATAACATAATCAACTAAGTATATTTAACATTTTTTATATTTTTCATTTGCATTAGCAAACAAAACCTAATAAACAAAAATGATGTATGCACATTTGTATACTCAGTACAATTTTTCTCAAAATCAAGCACCAATGGATTCACATCACCAGAAAAAAAAATAAAATGGTCCCAGGTTTCAGAAAATATGGCAGTATCACTCTTTATTGTGTACCTAATTTTTTGCAAAAGAATGACTCTCATAAATTCTCCTTTTTCTGTAGGGACCCCCTGGTGATGTCATCCAGCCGCTGCCCATTCAGATCCCGAAGAAGTCCAAGCGCTCCATCGACGGCAGTAAGATGCTCTCTGACACTGACGCTGAGGCCGCTGATGCCACGGGCACAGAGTTCCTGACCGGTAACGAAGGAATGGAGGAGGTCTTCGGCTCGCTCAATTCCCTGCGGCAGGAGATCGATAGCATGCGCTTCCCGCTGGGAACCCAGGGGAGCCCGGCCCGCACCTGCCAGGACCTGCACCTCAGCCAACCGGACCTGAAAGACGGTACGATCGCCACGGTTACTGTGTGATTGACACGTTCCGTAACTAATGGCGAGCCGTTTCTCATTCCAATCATTCTTGTTGTTTTATTCAGGCGAGTACTGGATTGATCCAAACCAGGGCTGCGCTCGCGACTCTTTCAAGGTGTACTGTAACTTCACCGCTGGAGGAGAGACGTGCTTGTATCCCAGCAAAGCTGTGGAAGATGTAAGGACTCGCTGTTGTTTGCTTTTATATGTTTGTGTTTTACTGAAACATCCTTTCATTTCTGAAATGGTCTGAATTTACGAGTTCTAAATTCTGCCATAGGTGCAGATGAACACTTGGTCAAAGGAGAAGCCTGGGTCCTGGTTTAGTCAGTTTAAAAAGGGCAGCAAGGTGAGTTTATCGCCTCAGTATCATCTCTTTGATTCATATGCTCCATTTAGTTAAGTAATATGCATAAATGAACCAGAAGCTCTTTATCAAATTGTAATTGTTTTGTTATTTGAGCATTCAGAAGTGATTTTAATGAATTCAATGTGAATGCTGTATTATGTGAAAATATATTACAGCGTCAAGTTTAATAAATTGTGAATGATGAATGAATATTGTCGTTTATGTTGTAGTTTTCATACGTTGACTCGAGCGGAGAGGCTGTGGGTATCGTCCAGCTGGGATTCCTGCGGTTGCTCAGCGTTCAGGCCCGTCAGAACCTGACCTATCACTGCCAGCGGTCCGTGGCCTGGGCGGACCTCACGACCGACGGCGGCTACGAGAGGGCACTACACTTCCAGGGCGCCAACGATGAAGTGCTGAGCTACGAGACCAGCCCCTACATCAAAGCCCTCGTCGACGGCTGCTCTGTGAGTGACCTCAGCATGATTAAAACGAACTGACCAGAGACTGCAGCGTGTTTGTGTGCTAAATACAGGCTAGCCGAATGTTACTGCATATAAGCAATAAATCATAAAAATAATATTTTTTTACATTAGTTTCATATTATATGTAAATTAAACCATTTAATGTAACCTTTTTAACGTTTGTAGTGGGAAACATTAATGTTTTTAAGAAGCTGTTCTGCCCATACAGTAAAAACGGTAATACTGTAAAATATTGTTACAATTTAAAATAACTCTTTTCTATATATAATTATAAATATATTAATAAATGATATTATATATAATGATATAATATGTAATTTGTTCTTGTGGTGAAAGCTGAATTTTCAGCATCATTACTCCAGACTTCAGTGTCACATGATCATTCAGAAATCATCTAATATGCTGAAGATTTCTGATTATTATCAATGTTGAAAACAGTTTTGCTTCTTTAGATTTTTGTGGAAACTGATTTGAAATATTTTTGTAATATTATAGTATTTACTGTTACTTTTGATTAAGTTGAGTCAGTTTCTGAATAAAAACATATATAAAAAAATAGGAATAGTACCAATGCATATTATTACTGAATTATACAAGCACCAAATCTATTCACAAAGTTTTTTAAACAAATAAATAAGAGTAAATAAAATAAAAATGTTAAGAACCTTTAGAAACTTTGCAGTTAGCTCTTATTATTAAGATCAAATGCTAATTTGATTTTAATGTAACTAATTTTTTTAATGTAAACTGCACCGTGATTACATGATTCGTTTTAGGTATGTTTTTAAAAGCCAAAATGCTATATTATTTTTAAAAATTAGTGCTATCAAACAATTAATTAATGCAATTAATCGCATCCAAAATAAAAGTTTTTGTTTACATAATATGCTTTTGTACTGCATATATTTATATATAAACACACACACAGATGCATGGATTTATTTACAAAAAATAAGTTAGGTTTATATAGTAAATATATTTATATATAATATAAATTATAAGAAAATAAATACGTACATGGGTCAAAGACAAAAAAGGTTTTAACAATAAAAACGATAAGTGTAATACTGCTTTAAATTGTTGTTTTTGTTGTTTTTTTTACCCCCATTTTTTTTTTGATTAATAGCAATTTTGTTTTTAGCCAGAAATAAATATCACACAATTTTCCCTGATTTACCAAATGTACCCACTTAAAATGTCATTCAGAGTAACAATCTTGTCAGGCATGTTTACTACAAAAATCAATTAATGACACATTAAAAGATGAATAATTTTTACCAAATACTAATTAGTTGTAATTGTACATTTATTTTTATTTGCCACTTTCCTTGGTTTTGCTCATTTGTCAGTAAGAATATTTTATTTATTATTTAAAATCTAATAAAAATGTAATATGCTTCCTTATTCTTTTATATATTTTAATATGTAAAAGTCAGAGTAAGCATGTTGTTTAAATGTTTTTATATAAATATTGTGTTACACTGAATGACAATCTAACATTATTTCAACCAAATGTTGACATTTTATTCTTCAAAAACTTACTTGAACCTTAAAAGTAGACTTACTTACTTATCTTACGTAACATTTAATGTGCTCTCTATTGATATAAAATCACTGTGTTATCAAAGGGTTATTATTAAAAACCTTACACATCTTTTTCCCACATTAAGGTATTGTGTCCCTAAATATGTTCCCTCCTCTTCCCTGCAGTATCGTAAAGGCCTGGACAGGACAGTGCTGGAGGTGAACACTCCTCAGGTGGAGCAGCTCCCTCTGCTGGACATCAGGATCTCAGACTTTGGGGAGGACAATCAGAAATTTGGTTTTGAAGTGGGACCTGTCTGTTTCCTGGGATAAACACACACATGCTGAGGGCAAAGGGGAATACAATCACGATGCAATCAAACACACACACACACACACACGTTAATCACACATAACTCAAAACCTAGACATAAATATCACCGCATAGAAATGTGCCAACACTAATGAAGACATTTGAAATCACGTGTAAGAAGTGGGATTCACACGCACACACACACACACACATACATTGTTGTGAAACAAAGTTGCACACAAAACACACGCCCAGGGAAAAACACTCCCAGCAACGGAGGAGAAAAGAGCCATTCTCGCAGGAGAGAGGAGAGAAGATGTTCTGTGATGGCGCAGATACTGCTGGCCTAAAGCAGAAGACCCTCCCGTTCGGGCCCCCTCTCTCTCCAACAGATCCCCTCCCCACTGTTCCTCTTCTGAGACGCTCCACGCCTGATCCAAGCTCCGCCCCTTCCTCCCTCACCTTCTAGAATAGAATGTTCTACAGGTGAAGCTGAGCGCCAACGTTCCATTAGAACCATTTCAAATCTCACCAGCAACTGTCATCATGGTATATAAAGAAAAGCCATTACCAGTGTAAAATTGTATTGAATCTGATATTGTTGTACATTTATTATAGAGTGATAAAATCTGTAAGAATTTTTCGATATATATTTTTTTTCGTTGTTGTTCATGCCGTGAACACGCTGCCAATTTACCAGTCCAGTATTTTTGGTGAACTTAAGTGGTTTCATTTCAAATTGCTATTTTGACCCACAGCCATCCCATGGGTTTGTGACCTTTGACCTTTTGTGTGGACAGCGTTCAGGCTGGAATCGTGCATGAGAACCATTTGTACAGAAATAATATTTTATTGTATTTATTTTGTGAAACAAACAGGTGCTCACAAGAAATCGACCAACACTTGCAGTACAACATAATGTGGTATTCATCTGTAATTACTTCCTATTATCTATTAAATATGTAAATGAAACCCCAGCAAACCTGCCTTCTCTGTATGATATATATACTGGTGATATCAGATCATGTTGCTTTATTTGTATGCGTTTACATCACAGAGTGAGGTTTAGGAGCGTTTACTGTAGGTGAAGACAACAAAAAACGAGAGAAATGTCTCAGACAGCAGTGGAGAAGGGACAGGAAGAGGAAGGAGAGGGAAGGAAACTGTTGGTGGTTTGTTTTTTATGTATATGTTTTGTTTCTTTTTTTTAAAACATGGCGAGGGGAATGAAAAGCTATAAAAAATGATTTGTGAATGAAAAGTTGTTTGTGTGGTTTCCTCACAAGGACGATGGTGAAAGACATATAAAATATGGTGCTAAAAACGTGTTTTATGTAAGTACTTAAGAATCCGTTTGTGTAATATATAATCTATTTAAAGAGCTGTTGGACTCCTTTGTTGTTATTGTTTCCTGTTTGCTCATATTTCATCTGCCTCTTCACTCTTCTGAGCCAAACTCCCACGTTTTTACATTTCAACTTCTCTAGTGTCTCAGGAGAACCAGGATGTGGTCACAATCTGACCACTTTCATTCAAACGACTCCTAAAAAGCTTTTAAATGATGAATTATGTTTCACTCTATAGTCTTGAAATGTTAACTGTTTTAATTCGTTGGCTTGATGTTGTTTTGGTCCAAACGTTCCCATTAAACCACACATCAACACATTTCCTCCTGTGTCAACTCAGTCGTTTTTTTATACGTTCAAAATATTCACATTTTAATTGTATACATCTAGAATTTTAAATTCCATTTGCTACATTGTATACAATATTTTACAGCAATCAAACGTAATTTATACCAGGACAACTTCACGAAGATGAAGGAAGGCACAGAGATGGTGATCGCTTTAGTGTCATTCGACAGTTTTCAGCCGATGAAGAGTCCTCCTGTATCGAATGAAGAGAAAACTGCGTGTCAGAACAAACACACCTGAGCATGAAATCACACACTCTGTGTGTTCAGCAGGAGATCAGGCGTCTTACCAGCAACTTCAATGCTGACTCCAGTAATATATCGACTGTCATCAGAAGCCAGAAAAGCACATGCATCAGCTACTTCTGCACAGACGAGCAACAGATATTTATATATAATCATACATATCATATCAAATTTGTTCATGAAAATGTTTTTGTGTAAGGAAAAGATGTTTACCTGCAGGCTCTCCCATTCTTCCCATTGGAATGATGGCTGTGAGCTGCAAACAATAACCAAAAACAGTGCTCAGTTACAATAAAAGAGGATTCAGTGTGGTGAGTTGTCTAAAAATATGTCAATTCATACATTTCAATTTTAGGATCCTTTACTGAAGTTCAAAACTGTTTTAAAATCTACAAAAAAAGAAATAATTCTTACTTTATCGATGACTTTCTCAGGAACTTTATCTGTCATGGGTGTAGCGATGAACCCGGGCAGGACACAGTTACAGCGAATGCCAAATCTAACGGCAAGAAATTATTGTTTTCATATCAAATTATTACTGCTGTCAAACAATTAATCCTGATTAATCGCATCCAAAATAAAAGTTTTTGTTTACATGATATATGTGTGTGTACTGTGTATATTTATTATATACACTCACAAACACACACACACACACACACAATATATTCTCAAAATAAATTCTGAGTATATTCTCAAAATATTTACATGTATGTGTGTATGTGTGTGTGTGTATTTATTTATGTTGTTATATTTTATATTTATATTGAATATATATAAACATAACATATCTTAAATATATACATGCATGTGTTTTTATTAATATAATAATAGATATACACAGTATATACACATTTACAGTATTACGTAAACAGAAACTTTTATTTTGTAAAGAAATTTAGTCTTTCTATAAAACATTTTTTAATTAAAAAACCTCAATCAGCCAATAACTAAGACATAAACAGACCCCAAACCCTTCCTAAAGCAAAACATGGGTCCAGTTTAAAAAGTGCAGGTGTGTAAGTGTTATAGTGAGTGTGTGATGATGAAATGCTCACACACTTGCTCAGCTCTTTGGCAGCGGTTCGAGTGAGTCCCTCCACACCGGCTTTAGAAGCAGAGTAGTTCACCTGCCCGATATTACCAACCTACAGACACACAAACAGACACAACTCCAGCTCTGAAAATGTTAAAATACTATTAGAATAAAACAGTGAGCGGATGAATAGAGTATAATGTTGCTGTAGAGACCTTGCCCACTATACTGCCCACAGTGATGATGGAGCCCTTCACAGCTCCTGCAGAAACTAAAGCCTTCGAGACGGCCTGAGTCACCAGAAACGTGCCCTGAAACACATCAGCACTACACAACATCAGCACACTGTCAAGATTACTTATAACACCTTCAGAAAACACTATGAAAAAGGAGACAACCTGGTGGTTAATAACAATAGGTTCTTAAGCAGCAAATCAAGGATCATGTGACTGTGAAAATGTGAAATGTGAAAATTCAGCTTTGATCACAGAAAAAAAAATTACATTTTAATATATATGCACACAGAAATGTGTAATTTTAAATGCTAAAAATATTTAATTGCCATTTTATGGTATTTTAGATTTAATAAATGCAGTCTTTGTGAGCAGAAGAGATTTTAAAAATCCTACCAAAAGAAATTTGATTTTAGTGCTTTTTTTACATTTATGATCTGTTTAATTATGTATATATTTCAGAAAAAAATTAATTATATATTAAATATATATTTTAATGCAATTGTATTCATATACATATAGATATGTATTTTAATACACATAAATATTTTCAAAATACATACTTAATATGAGTGTGATTGTGTGTATTTATACATACATAGTAAATATACACACATCATACACATATATTATGCAAATGAAACTTATTTTGGATGTGATTAATCGTTTAACCTCATTATTATATATATATATATATATATATCAATTTTTCTCCTATCACCTTTTTCTCTCAGACTGCAAAACCCAGATCATCCTTATTGTTTCTTATGACTGTAATTAGTGACATGTTCATAATAAAACACTACAGTTAGACTCTGGACTGCAGTACCTTCAGATTAACCTCAATGACTTTATCAAAATCATCTTCTTCCATCTTGAGAAGGAAATCATCTTGCGTGATCCCGGCTGCATTCACACACACAGACGGCGGCTGGAAGTAACGGCGCTGCAAGAAAACAAGAATAAACACATGACCTTTGTTTTATTATTTGACCCCTCAGAGCTCCAGAAGAGCCTGTTAACACGTCCCTCACACCTGTATACTGCTCACTAGCTTCTCCACACTGTCCTTTGATGACACGTCCACCCCCAGGGCCATGTGCTCCTGACTTCTGAGGTCATGTGACAGCAGCTCCAGCGTCTGATTGGCTGATTCCTGATTGCGGTCAGCCACTACAACAGAAGCTCCTTCAGAGGCGAACCTTTGACACACAGCCCTGCCGATGCCACTGCCACCTCCTGAAACACAGCAAATCACCATCACACCAACACAAAAACTTCAACACCTTTAAAAAAAAATCTAAATGACTAAATAATACATGATGCTTCACTGCAAAATGCAGCCTTAATTCCTGAGACTATATATACATATATATA
>JAUCMS010000128.1:68814-101669 GCA_032357445.1 Enteromius radiatus | reverse complement strand
TGTTTAAACGACAAAACACACTCATTTACATATATTTGTGAATCGGAATATCAGATTGTTCATGACACAGTAAGCAAATTTGTGAATATTTGAAATAAAAATGAAAAAACCAAATAAAAGCGATCCATCTGTCTTACAGCGTTATTGTGCTCGCGGTATGTCACGTGACAAGCAAGACGCGTTGCCATGGAAACAGTAAAGGCGAACGTTCTAAATAACGGTCGCCTAAAAAAAACTCTCACTCTGGTGGGGGGACCGCTGGAATATTTTAAACTCACCGCTGAAAAGATTAAGTTGCAGTATTTCGCTTTGGATAGCTGGCCAATGAGCTGGCCAATGAGCTTTGTACAAATGACCCGTTTAATGTACAGTAATAATGGGTTTTTTGCACTTTAAACCACATAAACACATTGCATTACACCAAATACACAAAATAATGTCCTTTTTAGCAACATCATATGACCCCTTTAATTCAATCAGCTCAGGCTCTCTGCTGTCATTTCCAGTTTCCTACAGCTCAAAAAGAATAGAAGCATCTTTTTATTCTCTGGCTTAAAATCTGCCCCAATTATGTATTTTTCAAAATGAGCTTTCATGCAGTGTGTAACACAACTCTAACTGAACGAAACATCCTGCAAAGTTTTGATTCTGAAAGTGAACCGTGTATAAAATTATTGTCTCTCAAAAGAAAGAGTCGACTCTGAAACGAGTCATTTTGAAAACAAATCCCAAGCTGTTTCACTTTGACATTAACATGAAACATTAACACATTGCCGCCCATTTGTTGGTCTGTTTGAGTTGGTCTGAATGAAAATTCATTTTTGCCACTATGTGCAGCTTTTTGAGTGTTAAAAGCTCACAAACACTGCTTATAATGAAATCACCAGAGAGATTTGAAAAAATGTATCATTGCATTTAAAAACAAAAGCTTATTACATAGTTTTTTTGACCTTGCATGCATGTTAACCTACTGTTTAGTGGCTCCCAAAACCAAAATATGAACCTTATAACCTATAATAGGGGCACTTTAATAAACTGAGGTAATTGCTTACCCTTTCTTACTTCACTTTTGATATAACGTCTGGCATTAGCTCGGCATATTGTTTCCACCTCCTCCATCCTCTGTTTCATCTTCCAGCTCTGATTGTTGTAGTGTTCAGCATTAATGGTCCCAAACGCATCGTAACCAACATACTTGCCCATCCTCGAGTCATAACTGCACAGAAGCTTCTGGTTGAAGACCAGCTTCACTTTATAGACCATGTCAAACAAATCCTCTTCGCTAAACTCACAGTCAACAATGTTCTGGAACACATAAACATCTGAAGGAAACAGACAATTAATCAAATAAATGTCAGTATATGCCAGTTAAGATATGTTCTTGACGGTTCAGTATGCCATAGGAGAACCAGTTATGGTCCCCCAAGAAACCTTTCAGTAAACAGTTCTTAAATAAAGGAAATAAACTCATAAACTCACCTTTAGACGAGACGCAACAAAAAGCAAAGCCCACCAGAACAAGTCCAATAGTCCACATATCTGTGCTGTTCTTCGAGTGCTATTTGAGAAGAGTGTTTTAAAACAAGTCGGAATAATGAAAGCATTCATACGCTTTACTTCTTATGAGTACTTCCTCATGATTTAATACCAATCACGCGTGACATCAGGAACAAGAAGTGCAATGTTTTGTTTTGTTTTTAAACTAAAACACGTTTCAGTTAGCCTATAAGATCTTATTCTAAAAAAAATCCATCCACTATTATCTAAAAATTATTACAGTTAAAATAAATATTTTAAAGCATTAACGTGACATGTGAATTAACAAAATTTGGTTTGGCAACCAAATGAGCTACTGTCTGACCTAAATAACAAAATAACATAAAGAAAGCATCTATATATATATATAGCATTTATTACTACACTTAATTCAAACCACAATGCTTCTGCTAAATGAGCAACTGCCATAGAGATGAATGGGAATGCTAATAGATGTTCATGCTAACAGGATCAATTGACGATAATTCAGAGTACAAAACAACTAATGCCACCTTCTGAAGAAGCTCAAGGTATTATCCTGATATATGCAATGCATTTTTACTGATATTAATAAATTATAATTGACACCTAAGTTAGCTTTATAATAACATATATAGCAAATTTGTTCATTTCTGCATCTCTGACTATATACATATTTTATTAACTGCAGCTAATTGCCGAATCTATCATTTCCATTAAGTGTAACTTGTACTAAATAATATTTATATACACCCACACACATACATATATACATACACACATATAAATTGATGACAAATAATGAAACAATGCTGCTTGAAATATATTCCAATGAAATCATGTAAATGTGCTAATGAATTAGCATGCACCTGAAGTAACACACTGAGCCACAGGTTTTTGTTTTAAGGACATCTCACCCTTTTTATTAACGTGACATTTTTCAGATGAGAATAATGGTCGCATGAAGCATCTGTTGAGATGATGCTTACAGCTTGAGGTTTCATTTCGTTATGCTTTGCTGTTGTCTTTAAAAAAAAACACAACGAGCTGTGGAAAAAACCAGCCACAATACTTAAGAAAAGAGTTGAAGACAGTAGTAAAAGAAAAAAAATAATGCAGGAAACAGAAATCAGGTCATATTGACAGATGCAAGCTGCGAGGTCATGAAACTGTTACATATGTACAAATTTTGGAAGAAAAAAAAATACAAACGTCAAATCTCATTGTTGCTATTATTGTGTAACAGCATGTGCTATGAAACTGAAACTATATTTCCGAGCATTTAACTTCTGAATATGAGGGTCACTTTGTTAAAACCATAAACTGTGCATTAACTTTCTCGGCGAATAATATATATATATATATATAAAAAAAAAAAAAAAAACACTAAAACAAAACCAGACTAAAACTCAAAAACCAAGATTTACAAACAGTATTCACATCAACACCTAATTAAGCAGCTGTGTACCTCTCATAGTGCATCTGAGACTCTGTTCTGCTCTAGAAATCATGACCGAAACCACACGAACAGGAAAATAATTTATGCATCCAAAACAAAAAACATGCTCATGTGGCCCAGCTGAATTCAAAGAGCAGGATTCTGTATGTATATAAAACAATGGAGATTTGAACCCATTCAAGAGGTGCTCAGATTCAAGTTTTAAGACGCCACTAAAGCCAACGGGTCACCCATCATGGAGACCTGTTCTCATCACTTCTGGGTGTACAGATGCCATTTGGACAGGTGGAGCTTTGTTTTTTCATTCAAATGCACATCCAAGCGCCAACACATCACATGTGTGCAAAGTGTGTAAAGAGGAAACCACGGGATTCAATGGCACACATACACATCACACACTCGCTCATGCAAACAAAAGTGACAGCAGTTTCCACTCCAAGCCTTTTGTTTTCTTTAGGACAAACTACTAGAAGGTCAAAAACGAAAAGAGGGAGAGAGAGAAAGGAAAAAAAAAAAAGAAAACTTCACAAAAGAAAAAGATTTGTTTTCTTCCCTACCAGGGAATTGCTTAAAATTCTTCTTTATAAAAGAAAAAATAGATATTTATATATCTTTGTACACATATATACACAAAGTAAAGAAGGATGGACTAACAGAAAGGAGTCCCAAACTAGACAACGATGCCCTGGTCTGCTTTTCCCGTCAGTTCCTTCTCCGTCCAACATTTCCCAGAATCCTCTTCGACCTACATCTACAGAGAAACACTGCCCTTCCTCATTAGTTATTAAGAGCAGAAACTCAATTCTGGGATGGAGTGCATGTTTTATTTGAAGTCCGTTCTTTCAGTCTGAGTCTGAGTCACTGGTGTCAGAGGAGGAGGAAGAGGAGGACGAAGAGGAGGAGTCGGAGCTGGAGCTGCTGGCGCTGAGACGAGACGCCACGGCATGAGACTCCGCCGCGATGGGCTTCTCCACTGAGACACAAACAGAGAAGGGTTATTCAGTTTGTCTCGATTAACCTGATTCTGAATCATCTTTGAACATCTCGGTCCTTACCTTTGGTTTTCTGTGGTTTCTTGGCAGAGTTGAGCTGGCCGCTGACATCCTGCAGTCGTCTCTCCAGCTCTCTCTTCTTCTCCAGAGCAAGCTCCTCGCGGGATTTTCCTGGAGTGCCTTTGACCGCCACTGGAAAACACAAGAAGCACATTCAGTCAGGTTTACCGTACAGTGTCTTTAATAGATGCACATTACTGTCATAATCAGTCAAGAGAGTCTATACCTATATGAGTGGATTGATGTTAAAGCAAAGATGGAATATAGATGGATTAAGACAGTATGAAAATTTGATGTGAAATCTCTGTTTGCAGTAAATACTGTAGCAGTGTAGCATGATGTTTTACTTTAAATAAAAGCGTCTGTTAAATTTAATTTCCCCAGACTCATTTGCTACAATTACATTATAAAAATTATTATTATTATATATATATATATAAATAATTTTAAAAATATTATTTTTACACTACTGTGCAAAAGATTAGGATCAATAGGATAATATAATAAAAGCATAATACTTATTCAGTAAGGCGAGCATTAATTTGACCAAAGTGACAGGAAATATATTTATATTGGCTTTTTCTTTCTCATAATTTTTTTTATTTAAATATTTATGCTTTGTTTTTTAAATAACAATTTACTTCATTGGACAATGCTGAATTAAAAAAATAATAAAAAATCATTAAACACCAAACTGTTTTCAGCATTGATAATAATCAGAAATGTTTCTTGATAATCAAATAAAGCATATTAGCATGATTTCTGAAGGATCACGTGGCACTGAAGACTGGTATAATGAAGCTAAAAATGTAGCCTTGCATCACAGGAATAAATTACATTTTAAAATATATTTAAAAGAGATTTAAGAGTGGTTTTAAACTGCAATAATATTTCACATTACTGTATTTTTGAACAAGCCTTGATGAGCATGAGTTTTTTTAAGTTTTGAAACAGTACTGCATTTTTATTTTTTCTTCCTCTTAGCATGCAATTATCTAACCTTGCACTTATATTGATGCATGAGTCACTTAAGCGAGGACTCTTTCTGACATCAACATCAGTGGAGTAATGAAAGACCAGCATTGTGTTTGTTCACAGGAAGGGTAAAGGTCAGATTACGGTCTACCCGTTAAGTGTGCTGAATAAAACCAGGAAAGGTGTGGGGACTCATTATGGGTTAAAGTCTAGTATCAGATTCCCATTAGCTGCTCAAGAACAAACCTTCCTTTTCCAAGAAACTCATATCGAAAAATCAACTGCACATATATAAAAAGGTGTGAAATAAGAAAATTCGTATCAACGACATAACGGGCCAATTAATAAATCTTAATAAATCTAAATCTAAATCACACATTAATTTTATGAGAAACCAACAACAAAAAGATTAAATAAAGTAGTTGTGTTAGATGAGAAAACCATTCAGTAGACATTACAAACATTTAGTACATTCAGAAAATGTAAAATATATTCAAAATTGCATAATGACAATATTAAGATTTAAAAAAAGGAATACTGAAATATGAACTGCCCCCCCCCCATAATTATATTGCTCTAAAAACAAATCGATCCATGTAATTAATAAATAATCAACTATAAATAAATTCATAACTCGTCAAACCTAATCTAAAAGCTCTTACCACTAGGTTTGCGTGGTTTCTTGCGTAAACACATCATGACGTAGTGCTCCAGCTCGCGGAGCGTGGACGGCTTCAGCGTCTCGAAGTCGATCTCGATCTCCTCTGGGTTGGTGTCACGCAGCGAGGGCTCTCGCGACTGGATGATGTGAACGACGCGGCCCAGTTTCTCGCCCGGCAGCCTGTTGATGTCCAGACTGAGCTGTCGTTTCTCATCATAACTCATGGGGCTGGTCTCCTCTTCCTCTTCAGAGTCGTAGTGCGGCGTGAGACCTCCTTGGCTCATTTGGTGAGAGTTAAAGGCAGAGGGTTGAGCTTTCTTTGAGGACCTAAGTGGAGAAAAAAATAGGCTTTTTAGGTTCAAATGAGTTGACGCTGTGTGAATTGTGTCCACTATCCTGTGCTTAAGATGTTATCATAAGGGGTTTTCCATTGTTTTAGTTTTACTTTTAGTATTACAACATTCAAAGTTTTGCTTTTCAATTTTTTTATTTAAAGAATAAACCAATTCAATATATAATTGAGATTTGAGGCTTAATACTATAGAAAAGCAATAAAGGTTTAGTTAAGAGTGTTTTCAGCTTGTTTATGTTCATGTAAGGCTCTGTTTACATTACTGCGCTTTCGTTTTAAAACAGCATTTTAGAATGAAAACGATCCTCGTTTACACTGGCGTATCCGCTGCATTTCAGAAACAATCTCTGTTTATACTACACAACCTAAAACGCAGGTACAAGTAAAGATATGTCTGTGCGCCTGAGGCGATCAAAAGGGGAATCAACCAATGCATATCTATGGGTAAAACAACGAGCATGGTGTTATTGTTTACATGGTGGTCAAGGATACAAGGAGCGAATGTGAAAGTCTCCGATTTGCTTCGTTTACACTGAAACGCAAACCCCCGCATTTTCAAACTAAAACGGGGACCGCAGCATTCTCAGTTTTTGAGGGTGGAAAATGCCAGAGTAGGTATGAACTTGCTTCAATCAATGGTATAAACATCATTCAGCGTAAATTGTGATGATCACAATTAATAATCACAATTACAATTTCAAGGGAATAATCGAGAATTATGATTTCTGTCATAATCGTGCATCCCTAGTCTGAATAATCACTATGTTGGACGTACTTGCTCTTGCTGCTCTTCTTATTGGAGTTCTTCTTGCCCTGAGTGGAGCTTGCTGCTTTGCTGTTGCTCTTGCTCTTTGGTGTCTTGGAGAGTTTTGGCGTTTTCGCCGGCCGGACGACTACCTCCTCCTGTACCACGCTCCTGCCCCGCTTGTGTTTTTCCGGCTTCTTCTTCTTCTTCTTGTCTTTCTTCTCCTTCTTCTTCTTGGGCTTGATGATGGGTGTAGAGGACAGTGCTGCCAGCTGCTCGTGCACCGCCCTCAGCTGCAGAGAAGCGAGCGAGTGAGTGTCACTGCGTTTCTCCCTCTAAACCCACAGCCACTGCAGCTCTCAGTAAATGTACAACTATGTCAAATCTGAGCCGGTTTTAGCTGACTTTGCTGCATGGAAAAGTTGGGCGGCTACCTGTGTACACACCTGTTCCTGAAGCTGGGCCAGGCGATGCGCTCTCTCCTCCTCACTGTCGGAGCTCGGGCTGCTCTCGCTCTCACTCTCACTGCTCACGTCGCTCTCTGACGACGACGAGGAAGAGGAGGAGGAAGAGGAGGAGTGACCGCCCAGACCGCCGCCCAGGGACGCAGGTGGGAGGGACTCCAGGGGCTCGTCCGGCATCTTGGCGAACCGGAACTCGAAGACATCCTGAAACAGAGAGATGACATTTTTAATATCCAGCTTTGGATTCAAGCAATTGGAAATAGAGCTGCACGGTCACTTGTATATTTTAACTGAGATTTCAAAGAGTACAGTGTACCTGAGAATTTTATTTTTTATCTAAGTGCAAGTATACCTGTAATTTTCTGGCCATGGCCACCACATCATGATCGGGGGGATTGTACTTGTAACAGTTTGAAAACATTAGCCTGATGTCAGCAGCAAACTGTAATGCATCCCTGTACTCCCGATGATCCATTTTCCTCTGCAAGAGAGAGAGACAATCATCAGGTGTGATCATGCGCACATCTGCATATTATCATGTAATATACCTCTTTATACAAACCTTAATTGTGCTTAGATCCATGGGATACTTGATAATGTCGTGATAGTCATGCAGACCCAGTGAGGAAGCGTCCACCGGTTTGTAGAAGGGCCAGGCGTAGGCTGCGTGTTTCTTCGACAACAGCTCTTTGAGAATTGTGCTGCAGTACCGGAGCTGCTGGCTCAGCTTCCCTCGACGTACCGGCTGATGCTGGTTCTGGGAGTCAGGCAAGTCTTTTCGTGGTGGTTTGATGGGCCTGCCACTGCCACCGCGTCTTGCCGGCACTTTGTCTCCAACCAGACCTCCACCCAGGCCTCCTCCAAGGCCCATGGCCATGCCCATACCCAAGCCGAGAGACAGGCTCTGTTTGGGGTCGGCACCCAAAGCGGAGAGGGTGAGCGGGGACTCACCTCCACCCATGCCGAGACCCATCCCACCTACACCTAAAGTGAGCGCCATGCCCGTGGTGGTGGGGGTGGTTGTGTCTGCCTTGCGCTTGACACCCTTTTTCTATAAAAAAAAAAAAATTGAGATAGATTCGCTACACTGCATCTTGAATGCAAATATTTGGTTATACAACAAGGGTAATGCTGCATCTGAATCCAAATGTGTATAAAATGAGGTGGTTTTACCTTTGCAGTCGGTTGAGTAGGAGGCAGGCCCATCAGCGTAGGGGTGCTGTGTGAAGTGGGAGGCAAACTCTTGGTTATCAGTGTCTGCGGTGGGGTGGAAAGGACCGAATCTGGGGTGTCTGGAGTGGGAGGGGAGTATGCCGATTGGGACACAGAAGATATAGCAGGGACCTGATGAGCTGTCGTGAATCCACCTGAGACTAGAGAAAGAGATGGAAAAATAGAGAAATGCATGAACATGAAAGCACACAAACACATCAGAACCAGTAGAACTTTATGCAAAACAACCGTGAATACAACTGTGAATGCATAAGCACCAATTACATTTTAATGCAAATCAATTTTAATTACTCAATTTTTTTTTTTATAATTTCAAATATGTGATATAATTGAATGTAATTTAAAAAAAGTAATAGGTAATTCAAATAAAAATTTTACAAACAAAACTTTGTTTTCAGTACTTTGTACTGGGGGGGGGGGGGGGTTGTTTTGTTTTTAAATGTTGAATAGTTTCCAAGGTCTATACATTTACATTTTCCAAATTACCCTCCCGGGTCTGTAAATTAACAAAAAATAAATAAATAAATAAATGATTATAATAATAATAATAAACATGGTTAAAATTTGATTTTAATTAGTCACATGCTATTTATTTATTAATTTAATTATAATATAATTAGACAATTACATGATTAACTTTTTAGGATTTTGTTCATTTCTGTGACTTTTCCAGGTCTGGAAATTATTATTTTAACTATATTTTTTTTTATTGGAGATATGTATTGATTTATATCTAGTTACACATGTTAAGATATATAGCTTATATATATATATATATATATATATATATATGTGTGTGTGTGTGTGTTAATCCCAGGAAGTATTCAAAAACATTATCATGAAAATCCTGTCAGCTACTCTCTTGATCATTCTTACTTGATTTGTGTCCTTTTTTAGGTTTGCCCTGTTTGCCCCTAGGGACAGGTGCAGGAATCTCTTCCTCCTCTTGGGGCATCTGCGCTACCTTCTGCAGGAAAGCCTTCTCTAGAGACTGAGCCATCAGGACGATGTCATCTGTTGGCTGTAATAAACAGACGACTATGAGATCACGGCAGTCTCTAGACGATACCACTGATGCGAGTAATTGCTCCCAGCAGGATGGGCAAAAGACCCAAGAAACTTAACGGTGAACAACAGAATAAATCCAAGCTCTGAAAAGGTCAGAGCTTACAGAAACTTTTTACCTAAACATAAACAAACTGACCTTGTTGTAGATGTAGCAGTTGGTAAACATGGTGTTGAAATCCTGCAAGCACTCGTTGGCACTGCGGTAATAATTGTTTTCCAGTCTTTTCTTGATAGTCCCCATATCCATGGGCTGTTTAATGATTTTGTAATAATCCTGCATGACATAATACAAGTCATTATTAAGTCAGAAAAACACACAACCTATTACTTGTTTAACAGCATACCATCCTGTAAACACAGAGACTAAAAACAAGGCCCTCAAACTTACAGGCAGGTTGAGCTTGGTGGCGTCCACCGGCTCATGGAAAGGCCAGGCGAAGTGATGCCTCCACAGCGTCTTCTGCAAAGCCTTCTGGAGGAACTGCAGCTGGTTGGTAATGCGGCCCTGGCGACCGGGGTCCCTCACAGGGGGTTGAGGGGGCCCAGATTGAGGGATGTGGGGCAGAGCGGGTCCCTCGAACCCCTCGTACAGCAGCGACGGCTTGCGGATGCGTTTGCCGGGAGTGGAGATGCTCTGCTCCATCATCATGGTGACCCCCTGCATGCCGTCGCCCCCGCCCAGAGAGCTGTGGAAAACCAGATAAGATCACAGATAATAAACTAACTGCCAAACTATAAACAGAACAGTGAACAGCTTTATGACTAAATGTGATGAAACATGCACTAAATATGAAGAGTCAACACAATCACAGTAAACTCGTCATGACTCAGATTCTGACTAAATGGTGAATTTTGCTTATGTGCATCAAGCACGAAGACACAAACAGCCCCTTCAGCAGTTTATCTGTACCAGCATAGGTGAGTTATGCTATAACATATCCCAGACCACTGTCCTACTGAAACCTGGGGGCGGGGCCTTAAATAGACCCAACAACCCAGATCAGGTCATGTTTGTGTGCATCTGAGGAATTACCCAATGAGAATGCTAGCCTCAAAATAAATATTTTGAAGAGAAATCAATTGTTCCTGCCCTTTGGACTAATTTAATTATTCATCCTACCATTTTTTATTATTATTAAATGGTTAGTAAATATAGCATAGGCTTATTTTCCTCATAGAGCCTCAAAATATATATAAATTTTTTTTTTTTATTTACATATGTAATATACCCAAGATATGAATCGCATGTTAAACTCATGTATATAGCAACGCAAGGCATTTGACATTAAGAATTTTTTATTAAATTTGGTCATTTTGTAGATGCTTTTATACAAAGCAACTTACAATTTGGGTTAGGTTAGGTTTCGAATATAGAAATTGCACTACCCTCAATAACTTTAGGTTCAAACATTGTTTTAAAATAGTACGAAAAACATTATTGCCTCACTAAGACTTACCTTCTGAAGCCTAATTGTTCAACACTTTAAAGTGAACAAGCTGGTAGCATCCAATTTATTACACGCGCATCCTCTTGGGATTCATTCTCAGTGTATATCGGGATTGCATAATGATGCAACATTTGTAAAATCATTGCAGCAATTACTTTATTTTAATAACAAAACTACAGACATTTGGGGCAGGTGTTCACTCATTCTGCAGAAATGTTGCTCTCTCATGCCTTCCAGACAGTTTCTGTAAGTGAAGGTTTTCATACCTGCCCCAGTTTGGGCTGAGTGTCATTTAACAAACTGAAGAACACTAAATGCAAACAGGCTGCTTCTAGAAAACTCTTTAGTAAATCTAACATCTCTAGACACATTTGTAAGCTTAAATATTTAGTGAAGTTCATAGAGCATATCATGCAAAAATTATAAATTTAAACAGTGCTAAATGATACAAAAATCACAAAGTGTTCACATTTAAAACTTTTATTTTCAGTCAAGTAAAAAGTTGGCATACAAACAAAATTTTTTTGTGGAAAAAATAGAAAAACAAATAATAGGTCTATTTTTTTTTTGTGTCCAATCTAGTGCATGCTGATTGGGAGGGGGGGCAGATGGCAGGCTTCACGCGGCTCCTTTAACTACTCGCGTTGCTAAGCAACCAAAAGCGAAACAACCCCACAAATTATTCAGTGTTGTGCCATTAGATTTCACAAATCAATGGCGCTCGACACCAAAATAAGGCGTGATGTGATCAAAGAGGCTCGCGCAGCGCTGAGGCCTCCACGCGTGTAAAATGTTGACAAAAGTCCACGTGGTACGAGGCGGAAGCGCAACATGAGACGAGTTTCGTAATTACCAAACCGTTTTATGAAACTAAAACTGGGCAACATATCCACAAAGTAAGCCAAACAATCTCATTGTTATAACAAAAGCGAAAATAACACCCGATGCCGAGATATATTTACAACTTTTTATAGTGAAGGCACCGCCTTATGACCTAAATCTATACAGATCACTTAAACACAAGTATATAGCATTGAAATATCGATCTTAAAACGATAACGCTAGACAGTATTAGAATCTAGCGATCAAAGCCACAACCACATGGTCACTGTAACACCCTCGCGGAAGAACTGATCGATGCCGCGTAATATATCCGAACACTCTTTTGAGTCCAACCACCCAAAAGAAATGTCTGTAACATTTATAATAGCGAGTGGGTTATCATTAAGGGGAGTAAAAAAAAAAAACAATACTAAAAAAAAAAAAAATACTAGATACTGTTCGCTGTTAGCATTAGCTAACCAAGCTAATTTCCCGTTCGCAGCCTAGCACTGCATGCTTGACATACAATCAGTTACACATTTCAAACGAGTCTCAGATATGTAAATAAGGTTTGTATTGCTCAAACTTCAGTCTCAACACGGACAGAATCGCTGTAAATAAACTAACCGTTTCGTGGAGCAAAAGCGCGCCTGCGCACTAAACGCGGGCAGTTGCTCGTAAAAAAAACAGACTTTAAAAACTTGAAGACTATTCGCGTAGTGACATTGTAAAAATAAAGTCTCCCACATCACTGCCGTTAGAAAGTCAAAGTCAATTCAGTCTTAATAATCCAGTATTTCAATTGATTTTATCGCGACAGTTTGCAAGCGATTTAAATAAAATTATTCCAAAAGATGCCGAATCATGACAATATTCCAACAACATTTTCGTTCACAGAACAAGTGCAATGCCATTTACTCCAACCGGTACCTGTCAAAGGGCGGGCTAATGGCCGTCTCCATCGGGATGGATCCGGATTCTGTTTATAAACCGGTTTCGTTCGCGTATCCGAGTTTCGCGGCCTTGTTTTTCTGACTTCCTCTATCCTCCAGCTCAGAGCTACAATGAAATGGCGACGTTACGGCTCCGCCCGACTTTTTATAAACCCATCGACGGCTCCATTGGCTGATGTAACGCCATACGTTCACGCCTACGCGAATTCTACAGGCCACTCTAGCTGTCAATCAGACAGACCACACCCTCACATCCCCCGGAGCACGATTTGTGGATTTAAAGCAGATTATTTCGCAAAAAACACTTACCTAAGCAACGCCACTGCTACAGATACAATACTAAAAATTAGTAAAACGTCTTAGCGAATAATTTAAAACATTCAAAGGGACCATAACAACTCCAGAAATACTGCGTTTCTCAAGAGTTTTGTGTTACGTCAACCAGCTTCGCTGATTGGCTGTTCAGAACTAAGGCGCGAGCGTCCAGGGCAGGTTGGAAACAAGCTATTGGCTCAGCCGATTAGTCACGCGTAACAGACAAATGCGGCACACACACGTATAGTTCACCTCGCCTTACAGCCTGTTTCTCATCGACTGCCTGCAAATCACCAAACAAAATGCTACAAAAAGAGCTCCAACATCTAAAGGCAACCTCATGATGTGTCTAAATTCCCTAAAGTTAAACTAAAAAAGCAAACCGAGGCCTAAAAGAGTCAAACGCAATGTTATGTAAAAAAAGTAATAATAATAATAAATCGACTTTTTAACCCAGTGTAAGAAAACACGTAGCAAACTCGGACCGGTATTAAAAAAAGCAAACAAAAAGGCCCTTCTCTGTGTCGATTCAACATGGCCTACAAGGAGTGTCCGCCATAAAATGACGCAGCAAATTTAGTTCTTCATACGAAGACACGCAGTAGTTAAAACACGATTACAACGACAAAATATGTATAAAACTAACTTAAATTGGGCAGAAAATACGTAAATAATCGAATTACATTATAAATGTACACAAAACCAAAGCAAATAAAGAGTACTGCGTTTAGGCCAGCGTCGAGCTCTTAACTACCAAAACCAAAAACACCTACAAAACCGAAAATACGTTTGATTCCAACGAAATGTTCTGCTTGTTACAATAAAAGGCCATCGTTATCAAAATATCTCGTCGAAGTTTCTACATCAGCCTTTTTATATTTTTAGAGGACATCTGAAATACACTTATCAAAATATATACTTTCCTGAAGCCATTAATAAATGTTAAACGCCTGAAAGTATGTTACCATGAAACGACGATCTATATTTAAACCGGTTTTATAGTTAGAATCGTTTAGGACAGCGGATTTTTAGTGAAATATCCTGCCACCCATCCCCCACAGCCAAGGTTACAGACTCGAAACAATGACATAGATTGTGGGAAACAAAATACAACACTAAACCAGCCAAATTGTCGTTGTCTATGAATTATTTAAGCCAAAACGTCAAATTTAAATTATTTACAATGTTTTACAAGAACATAATTTTGTTTTCTAAAATAAATCTAAATCTCTTAACATATACCTCTATCCAGATTAAGTGAATTGAAAATAAAAATGAAAAACAAAATATGTCGAATTCCTCATTGTTGGGAAAAATCCTGATTTTCTTCTTGTCTTCAGCCACGTTTCTTTATTCAACACATTTCCCTCAAACATGTCCGACTTCTTCTTCCCCATTCATTGGATCGAAGTGGGGGCAGGGAGAGTCACGTGACAATCCACACAAGCACTCGCGTGGCTTACATTGGTTTTAAGCAGGAATTCCCCACAACGGGTCTTCTTATTGAGATACATTGCACACGAGAGCATTCCCTGGCGATTAAAAACGCGATCTTTAAAAATCCATAAACTGTAAACTTGTAATTAGTCAGCAACGTTGATAAATCCAGAACAAAGAAGACATGGCTGTCGTTGCCGCGCCGTGATTGGACGGATCCAATCACGTGTCTCGCAAACCATCGCGCCATCGCAAAAAAATAAACCTGATTATTTTTGCACCGAGATTATCTTCTTGGATGAGGTAATCCGATTCCACTCGATTCCTTTCCAAATGCTCTGAAAATTGTAATTTAGTTTAACAAAACGCGCGGCAAAAAGTTTATTAGGAGCACGACAAATCCATGTAATCAATAGCTTTCATCTCCCTTGAATGTAATCCTTTCTGCGCATGTGCAGTTTCATTCTACTCCCTTCCCCCTCGAAACCTCACTGCTGGTTTGAGCTGACCTGGGAAATGGGAAACTTGTTCTGTGACTAACTATTTTGACTGATTGTTACAAAATAGCTACAAACTAGAAATAAGTTTCAGTAATAAGCAAGGCAAACAAGTACTTACTGCAAGCAAAGAGAGCATATCATCACTCTTTTTTAAGGATTTTGTTTTTTTGGAAAGATAACGATCCTTATCCTAATCTATCCTGTCTATATAATATAGGCTATACGTTTTATAATATAATAAAACGTTTTCTTTACATAATATATTAGTGTATACTGTGTATATTTATTATGTATACATATAAATACAAACACATGCATGTATATATTTAAAAAAAATATATATATTAAATATTGTTATATAATAAAATCTAAGACAATAAATAAATATAGTATATTATATATATGTTTAGATATAATATTTAATATGTTTAATAATAATATTAAATATTTAAATATATATTTTTATTATTATTATTATTTTATTTTTTTTAAGATATCTAAATATCAGCGCATAGTTATTTCTTTCACTGTGTTGTCCTACATCTAACAACATCTGTTAGAACAGCACGACAAATGGGAAAGCACACGCCTGGCCTGTCACTCATGTCCCACACAACTGAACACAGACAACACTAACCCAGTCTGACTCAGTGTCACAAGGCAGCTTGGCCAGCAGGGGACACAGTTGCTATGGAGGCTCTCACTCACACGCTCTTTCTTTTTCCTAATAGCTGTTCTTGGCAATAGACACTCAGCTGAAGGAAAGGAAATTATAAACTGCAATGCAAAATGTAATGCTCAAATATTGGTTTGCATGTTTTGCAATATTGCAAAATAAAAAAAAAAAACTAACATAGTTAACCTCTGCATTTCATATTCTATCCATTGTGGTGTTTGAACAAGCATGTGCATCTTTTAGTTTTGTAAAGTCCATTTTGTGTGTGCTTGTGAGTTTAAATGGAGTAGTTAACTGAACCTTTAAAGAAAATGTAAAATAAAATGTAATTTTGGAATATCATACATTTCATACATCAAGGTTTTTAGCTCATGGAGCTCACACTTGAGCAAGAACAGGCAGTATGGTTCAGATGGTATTTATACTGTACAAAGAAAGATAAAATTATGATAGCTTTTATTGTAAATCAATAAATTTCTTATGATAAAATAACAGACTACTTACATAAGTTGCATATAAATGTCATATATATATATATATATATATGTGTTGGTAAGATATTTAAGATGTTTAAATGCTTAGTTTTATGATAAAAGCTATGTAGTATTTATTGTTGGACGTAAACCATATAATGCAATGCAATACAATGCAATGATTGAAAGATTAACAAATAAAACTTCATCAAAAGCCTGATGTGTCATATATATTTTAACGTGATTATTTTCTAAAAAGCATAGACAGTTTAACTGAAAATGGATAGTTTCAGTCCATCTTTACAAAGGCATGTCTGACAGTGACTGCTATAGGAGCCCATTCTGAGGTTTAACAGTCTGTTCTGTTATAATTGTAGAGCTATTAAGAGTGATTCTCTGAGCCATTTGCACTTCTATTCTGAACCCAGACATAATGAACTCCAACAGCTCTACTCTGCACAGGTGTGAAGTGTTGCTATGCAGAACCATTGTTGCATTATCACATTTACCTCTGCAACTCTGTATGAAAATAAAGCCAAAGCAGGAGCACTTGGAATATTTATTATACTACAGATGTTGTGATGATTCCCCTAAATGTCCATTTGAGGGTTTTACTCTTACATGTCCATTAGGCAGTTACACCTAAATAGTTTAAGTGCATTTGTTTTTGCTTTCTCAGATGTGTTGAGTTGTATAAAAAAGCAGCATCATGAATACATTTCTGTAAATGTGTGCACGTGTATTTAAATATGCTTTCAAACGGTTTGCTGTTAGAATGATAAGCTACAATTTGCTAGACAATGCATCAACACTATCGGATTCCAGCATTGTACAATCACTTTTGCATTAGGCAGAAGCTACAGGGGTGGAGAAGCAACAGTTCACTGCAAACAGGGCTACGTCTCACCACCACTGTTATATATCTTAGTAAAGCTGTTTGACTCATGAGTCAACTCATGACATGCATCAAAAGAGTTACAGATATTTATTTTCTTACTAAAAATAGCTCTTGTGCCAGGATGACGAACAAACAAAACTGAAAAGAAAGATTATTATACTATAGAATATGATACTTTGGATCATACATACTTTTAGTAGGCCTATTACAATAGAATAGAATAGAATATAGAACTGAGATTCTAGAATAGAATCTTTTCCACATTTAATTAGTGATTTCACCACAGCAAGTGGGATTTAAATGTTTAAATCGAAGTCAGAGTATAGAATTTACTAGTAATAATACCTTTAGTAATATAATAGGCCTTTATAATACTTGAGCAGAATTTGCCACCCTAGAGGAGTTTTTATTTAGTGTACACCAGTGACATCTAGTGTTTATGATGGGAATAACGAGGTCAAGGCCAAAGAATGCTGTGAAAATCTGCATTGCTAATCCTTTTGATCTTTTATTTAAAACATTTACAAAAATGTAGCTTTTCAATGAATAATAAGGATTTATAATTATAATTTTGAAATAAAGGTTTTTCTCTAATATACATTGGCTACAATTTACGGCACCCTTTTATTAAATACTTTTTGAAACCTCCATTTGCCAGTTTAACAGCTCTAAATGTTCTCCTATAATGCCTGATGAGGTTAGAAAACACCTGGCAGGAGATCAGAGACCATTCCTTCATCCAGAATCACTCCAGATTGATTTATTGATTTTTTAGAATTTATTTTCATAAATTTCATAATTTCTTAAAGCCACTTCACTAATTTATGAAGTTCAATGACTATCTTTTGCTGCTCAGCAGAAACATATTCTTGGGTTTTTCTCATTGAGATGAATGATTAAGGGAATTTGGGTTTTGTTTTCCCTCCTGTTTATATTTATGTGAAACAGGAAGCCATGGCTGGATAATTTCATGTTCATAATCCCCCTGGAGTGCTCAAAATTGTGAATATTAATGGGAATAAATTTCAGAGATATTCTACTCATAAGTATTTCTAGGGGTGCCAATAATTGTGTCCAATGTGTATTTGAGAAAAACATTTATTTAATAATGATATTTCCCCACATTTTTAATTCCAATGAAATGAATTAATTTTAATATCCAATGAAAGGTTAGATTTTTAAAACAAAAGATAAAAAGGATTAACAATGCAGATGAATTTTTTACCAAGAGTAAACATGCAGGTAAACAAATGAAATATTTCATTTTGTAACATTGTTTTAACAGTGTTTCATTCATGCAATGCGATGTTTAAAGCATCAGTAACAGATAACAATTTGTATGTAATCTACCCAGCTCTCTCTCTTTCTATTTATATGTGTGTGTGTGTGTGTGTGTGTGTGTGTTTACAATTCCTTACGAAAGTATTCAAACCCCTTCATTTTTTTCGTTTTATCTTGCAGCCTAATGTTAAACTGCTTTAAATAACCCTTCTTTCCCTTACATAAATCTACACTCCATACACAGGTTTTTAACATCTTTGCAAATTTATTAAGAGGGTAATTTCTGTTTTACAGTGACTTTTCTGTCTCTATGAATTACATACTCATATTTTCTCAAAAATAGTCACATATTTATAAGCAATTGCTGAAATTATATATATTATGTCTACTTTATCACTTAAACAGAGATAATAGAATATAAAAATATTATTTAGTTTTTTTAATTGATATAAGCGTTCAATTTTATCATGTCTTCAGTGCAAAGTAATCACCTTCCACTAGAAATACAAACAATAAAATAAGAAAAACCTCGAAATATTTTTATATTGTGTTATGGATGAGGCTAAACTTTAGCTACTCACATATACATATGTACATAAAGTATATTTATTGTTGTAAAATTTTCTTAATTTACTGTGTCCCTAAACTAACACCCTGTTAAGCTTTATTGCGGAGAATGTTCATCTTAGAAGATTAGAGAGCTAAATGTTGATCACTCAAAAAAAACAAAAAAAAACAACTAGCTCATAATTTAGCTCAAAATTGTCCACCCTGTTAGTTCTATAGACTACGGACTAATATGGTGGAAATTCTAATAGAATTTAGTCGAGCTTGGCCAGTATGTGTTCCATTTATTTAAAAATGTCACTATTTTGGTAGAATGATAAAAACATGAAAAACATGTAACTTATTTTCCAAAAATCATGAAGCCACAATGTTACCGTATACCAGAAATGTAAAAAAAAAAATAAAACAATTATTCCATTGCAAAAGTATTCATACCTTTATCTGCGACAGCTGTAATTTACCTCATTTTGCTTGTAAATGTTATCACAGTTTAAGCGCAGTTAACCTGTGGCAAATTCAACTGAATGTGTATGATTTGGGAGTTTGGTTGTTCCGGGACTGAACCCAACAACATTACTAGGTCCCCAACCCGGGATCGATCCCGGAATAAATCCCAGGATGTGTTTGTGTTCCCACAGAAGGCACTCTGGCAATTTTCAAAACTAAAATTTTGGAATAAAATGTTGTTCCAGGGTCAACAAAATATGTTGACCCAGGAACACGCCTAACTCAGCAAAATCAGGACGTGCGACATGTGGGTGCCTAGTTGGACTGAGAGCATCCAGTCCTTTAAATAAGAACTAAACCAACTTAAAACAGTTTCTGTCAAGTCCACATAGGACTTGAGTTGGGCAATGAGAATATTATGATCTAAATCCAGCAGTAAGATCCTTAAGCACATCCTTATTTTGCCAAGTTCGACGTGTCCTTAGGTCAACATATTTTGTTGATCCTGGAACAACATTTTAATGCAAAAATATAGTCTGACTAAAATGTTTCATAGATGGAGTTTATAACCAATAAGAATTTATTTATTTGAAACTACTTTTTTTAATCTTAAAAAGCAAAAGCAACTCAGAGATAGGCCTATAATGAGCCGGATCTGCAGGGTCAAGATTTGGCTTCTTGAGAGATGGAACTACTAGTGCATGATTGAGATCAACTGGTATGGTCCCCAAATGAAGTGATTTGTTGAGAAATACTTATGCATTGTGCTTATTTATATACATGGGTCATTCTACAGAAACGTCCACTTTTGGCATGGCAAAATGTCTTAAAATATCTTTATTTTTCTAACATTTAAACTAAGAAGACCACATTATTAGTTTTTTTTTTTTTCTTTTAGCTTTTTTGTGCAATTATTTCAAGACCACATGTACTATTTTTGTCACTGGTGTTACCTTTTGTAGTAATATTAAAATGTTTTTATCAAATATTATTTCTAAGTTTTCTTTTCAGCAGATGAGTTATGAAAAAAAATGAAAATGCAAGAAATAAGGAGATTATGTTTTATTTATATCATGTATCATGTTATAGCACAGTAACACCAGTGACGCAATGAATCTTACTAATGAATACTGATCTTTACTGGTGTTAACCATAAGAAAGGTAACACCAGTGACAATTTTCATGCAATTTACTAAATGTTTCGCTGTAAGGTATCAAGCCATATGTTGTCAATCATGGTATACTCACTAAATTAAGTAGTTTAATCCATTTGTATTATAGCTTTTTTTTTTTTTTTTTACAATTCCTAACAATAAATAGGTCATATATGGTATACCAGTGGTATAAAACTAAAAGCTTCATATATAATTGTGAGATAAATGAGAATATTTTCTGATAACTCTTTAGAAAACAGGAAGAAGGAAGTCAAGTGATGTCATCAGTGTAATTCATTGTAACAATTTCAGGGCATTTTTTTTTATATGGCCATTTATATAATATATCTGATAGTTACATATACAAATACATTATTGTATTTCAAATGGTAGAAAAGAGGTTTATGACCTCAAAATAAAGCACTTTCCCTCTGTACATGGCTGTGAGAACAAGCAGTTTGGAATTTTTTTTATAATTAATTAATAATAAATATTGCCACATTGATGGCTCAAAAAGGTGTAATTGTTCAAATAACACATTGTTTTATTTTAAAAAATAAAACAAAATGCAACCTCCAATGTGTTTTTCAATTGTAATATTTCTGTAAAGGCTAGGGACTGAAAAATGTACATTTCTGTAAGACGACCCACGTGCCAGCAGCCATGTAACCCTGTAGCCCACTGGTTACCCACCGAAGCTAACAGAGTTCAGCCTGGTCAGTACTTGGATGGGAGACCTCCTGGGTTGCTTGGTTGCTGCTAGAAGAGGTGTTAGTGTGACCAGCAGGGGGTGCTCACCCTAAGGTCTGTGTGGGTAATGCCCCAGTAGTGATGGGGACACTATACTGTAAAAATGCACCGTGATTTGGATGAGATGTTAAATTGAGGTTCTGACTCTCTGTGGTCATTAAAACTGAGTGACCTCAGCATCCTGGCCAAACTTGCCCATTGGCCTCCTAACCATCCTTATATCTGCTGATTGGTTTCATCTCCACCAGTAAGCTGCTGTGTGGTAGGTATTCTGGAGGATGATGAGACCCCCCCCCCCCACACACACAATACCTTGAAAAGTGCTGTATAAATATAAGGAATTATTATTTAATAAATTTACAATATTGTGAGAATTCTGTTTTTGCTTTGTCATGATGGTGTACAGAGTGTAGATTGTTAAGTAAAAAGGTAATTTAAAGCAGTTTGACATAAGGCTGCAACATAACAAAACGTGAAATAAACTAAGGGGTATGAATAATTTTCGCAAAGGCATATATATATATATATATATATATATTGTTAATAGCCTAAATTAGTAGCCTACATAATAGTGCTAGTGCAAAATAATATCAATGGGATATACGTTTTGAGTAAAAGACATAAACACTTTCATATGCTATGACTTTGGATTTTGTTTTACCAATTTCACATTTGTCATATGGGTTGGTGTGTGTTCAAAGTCCTTTTTCAGGATATTGTATACGTATTATGTATTATATTTTAAGAATCCAAACTTCATTGGAAAATGTTTAAACAATATTTTTCATACTTGTTCAGTGAAGCACAAGCAATTATTGCACTTGCACCTTTAAACACTAACCATTTACAGGGGCCAGGAAAATAAGGTCACAGTTAAAATAACTTATGACGGTAAAGAGACCTTTCTAGTGACTCCAGAAGACACCAGAAGATGCCCAGGCCTCCTGCTTACCTGTGTGAACATGCGTGAAGACTTCAGGGCCAGGATTCACAAAACATTTTATCTTACTTATAAGAGTTCTCCTAAATAGCAGTAAAATCTAAGAGTTTTCTTTTAAAATCTATTCACAAAGACAAACTTTAATTAAAGAATAAGGGAAAAATACTATGGAGGTCAATGCTGACCAAAAACAGCCTGATAACAAACTCTCTTTAAAGTATCCTCCATTGTGTTCAACTGAACAAAGAAATTCATAGAGATTTGGAACTACTCGAGGGTGAGTAAATGATGACAGAATTTTCATTTTTGGGGTGAACTATTCCTTTAAACTGAGATTAAGGGGGCGGGGTTGACCTCTTTGGAATGGATGATGTCAGCATGCTTAGTATGCACACAGTGATTGGCTGATAGGGGTCTCTGCAGAGATTTATTTATAGGAAATATAATAATAAAGGTTTCAAAATAAAAATGTTAATTATCACATGCAAATACATTTTTTAAATGCATGCTAAGTGTCACTAATTCAAAAAGTATGTTCAATTAATTGTGATATAATATGCATGTAAACAGACAGAGTAGAAATCATGGCTATTATTAAAGAATGCAAACAAAAAAGAAAACCAAACTTCTTCATTTATTTTTCTCCAAAGTCAGTGAGTTATGAGCTACTTTTAGCCTTAAGATATTTTGTGAATATAGGACCTGATGTGATCAAAAAGCAAATAAATGCAGTCGAGTGTGAGAGGAGGATGCTTCAAATTTTGCTAATACATTAGGCTATATTGTCTAGAAGTCAAAAAGAGCTTTATTACCAAGTAGTATGTCTACACAGACAAGGAATATGACTTGGCAAGCAGTGCAGAAGAAAGCATGGAGATACAGGCTAAATATACAATAATACAAGCATACATAGGAATTGTAACACTAATATAAGAAACTATATGTCTCTGTGAAATTCTAGATCATACAGGACAACAAAGAAACCACTAGTGCCCTCTAACCCATAGTTACCATGAGCAACAAACCACATTACAGTATTTGTTCTCACCTCTCCTAACACATAACCACAAACCATTACACCTCAAACCACTCAGAGAGGGTAAAGATGTACAGTTTGAGCACTAATATCAACAACAGCAAGAATAATAAATAACAAAATATAAATATACTTTACAGAGTTTACTCTTAATACAAGAGTTTATATAACTTGGGTTTTGATGGAAACACTGGAAATAATTTTTTTGAGAAGCTTTTCATTTGTGTTGTGATCACAAGATGGCGCCAATGTCTATGCCTTCGCCATCAGGATGACGCGGCAGATTTGGCGCCTTGCGTTTGTTTGATTTGTTTTGATTGGTTGCGTGATCCGTAAGACGTTGCCATGTTTGTGAGGAAAAGAGAAGGTTTGAATTAACCAGAAAACAAGGTTGGTGGCGTTTTTAGGTCATGTATAAAATACCATTTTGAATAATCATATTCTCTGTCAACACTAAGATTAAGTTGTATAAAAACGAATACAAAAAGTGAACCAAAAATATGTAATCTATCTGACTGAATTTTGTTGTTAGTCCACCAGGATTAAGTGACATTTATTTATGAGTCCCTTGGGGGAGCTCTTTATCAGACAAATAAACAGTGGTTACTGTAGGGACTTTCCAGCCAAAAAAAACCTTATCTATAATGAACGCCGCAATTTACCACATTTCTGTTGATGATGTAACCATAAAGCTACACACCCCTCCAAACCCCTTTGGGAACTTTAGGGGATTATCAGACTATAAACCAAACAAATCTGACACAATTTGTGTGGCCTGCTTATAAAACAATGTCATAAAAAACTGCTGTTTATATACCTTTACAATAAAATTGTTTACAGTAAGAAAATATGAATTGTAACTTCAGTTTATTCCATACGTAGTATTGTATTTACTGAATGACAAAGTGATTCATGCAGAGGTAAATAGTGCAGAAATGTCTTATACTAAAATTAAATATTATTTAAAGGTAGGTTTTTTTCATTATTGCAAATTATTTATTATTATTATTTGTTTATTTATCAGTCGCCCAGAAGTCTGTTTTTTGGGGGGTTATTTTGTTTTTTGTTAAGTAGGTTAGTGGACTGTGTTGGTACTAGTCAGGCCTGTTGTTAAAATGTTAACCCAATGGCTTTTTTAGTTTCATTATTATAGATAATTTTGGGAAATTAACCCTTAAGTGATGACTCATTAAAGCAGGTTTTCTTTCAGATCCGTGTATAAACCTGTTTTCATTAGGCATGGTAAAAATGCTAAGAATTTCCCCAAGTTTCCCTCTCAAGTCATCCACAATACAACTTTACAGTTGTTGTAATATGCACAGATCGAGTGTCAATAAAACTGAATAATCATAGATTAGATTCAAAATAAGTTTTAAGTTTCATACGTTTGGCCAGGGAGCGACTAGTTTGCATTTGATCTGTCCATCAGTTTCTTCCCTCCCCCACAATCACATGAGTCACATGACTGTGAGCTTGGCTTGGCATCACCAACAAACTGGACAAGAACAGAAAGTGAAAGAGTGCCGGCTTGGGACTTTCCAGGGCGTTGTTGTTATGTTTGGCATGTGATATTCAGCCACTGGTGGCGTGATTGTATAATCAAACCAAAAGGGGAGTGCGGGAAAAATCTTAAATGCTTAGTCAGGAACCAGGTAGATGAGACAAAAATGGATGTTTTAAACACACACTCTTACACTAAAATACTCTAAAAGTTGCCTTAAAGGGACGGTTTACCCCCAAAATTTTATTTGTCATTTAGAAAACTCATATCAAATGAATCATGACCTTTATTAATTAATTTCTTTAGTTGGACAAATATATATATATATATATATGTGTGTGTGTGTGTGGTTATCAGAATTCAACAAACAGTTGCTGGTAGCCATTGACTTTTATAGTATGGGGAAAATACTGTGGAAGTCAATGGCTACCGGCAACTGTTTATTCTTTTGCGTTCAGCAGAAGAAAGAAACTCATACTGGTCTGTAACAATTTGAGGGAGAGTGAACGATGAACCTGTTGTCTCGTTTGTTTCAGTGGTTGTCTGTTGTTTCGTTTTTTTCTGTAGCATGCGTGGGCAAATCTAAAAAAAGTACCGAAAATCTGTCAGACATTTCATAATGGCTGCCTGCACTCTTTCACGTGCTATAATATATGCTGCTATTTCAATAATCTACATTTTAGTATATTTCTTAGCTTTAAATTGTATTATTATTTTAAATATGTTGCTCAATTTCCATTGAGCATTAAATCTTAATGTTCAGTATTGAGTCTAGTTCAAAAGAGTTAAAAGTGATGCTTTGTATTACAACAAAGGTATAGTTTAAAATTGTAAATGAGGTATTACAATGTGCATCAAAAAGAAATATAATCTGCTGGTATGTCTGCAAAAATTGGTTGGTGGTCATTTTGAGGCAGGAACATGTAATGGAGGTAAACATTTTATTTGACCAATTCTTGCCAGCAGTATCTTTTCCAATAGGGGGTGATAAAACATAAGAGCGCAGTCGTGTATTCACCATGAGACAGAGATAACCAGGCAGCAAGCTAAACAGACCTGCATTACCAAAAGAAATACCGGGACTTTCCAAAATACAATAACAACATCTCAACCCGAAGAGGAGCTATAGACATCGCAGCGTTATAAATATTTAGGGGAAATTATTGAAGGTTGATGTATAACGACATCACAATAAACTAGAAAAAGGTGATAGAAAATATTAAATGATGGAATGGTTTTAAAATGAACCTATTTCAAATAAAAAACAAACAAACACTGACAAAAAAAGGATGATAAATGAAGGGCTATGAGCATATGCGTGGAATGGGTTTCATATGTGACAAAATCCTTTCAGTATCACCTAAGCTTGGCATTTTGTTTTCATTTCAGCTCGCAAAATGGCCGGCAATCACGAAATGGTGGCGATGGTGGCTGATAATCAGGCATTTCATGAACCTCACGTGATTTCATGAAACCAAGTGTGCACCTTCACTGGGATATAAAACACTTAACACATTCATGGCCAGTCGATTTGTTTTTGTTTGCGACCACATTCCCTTTTAATTTTCTATAAAATTCTTTATAGTATTCTTATGAATCAGAAATAAGTCTTTAATTTTCAGTTTTCATGGTGTGTGTAGCAATAGATGCTTCTTTTTGGTAGCCTATCTTTCAGGCAATATAGATTCATTGTAAAGTGTACTATTTCAAAGTTTGTTAGGTACTGAAATCAATTCAAACAGTATATTGGACCTGCTAACTCAATGCAATTTTATTCTAAACCACTATTCATCGTCAAAAAATCATCGGCTTTTTGTGTTAGACCATAGGAAAATGAACACATAGATCTATAGACCACAAAAGTATGCAATAATAAAAAATAGTGACAGTTGTTTTGGAGATGGTAGGTAGAAAGTCTCCACCTTAAAACGATGACAGCACTATCTTCTCATGTCTGTCCCGCTGGCGACAGGGGGTGATAAAACGTAACATCGCAATCATGGATGCACCATGAGCCAGGCATAACCTAGCTATCAGACTCGCACTACCAAAACAAGAGCAACAGGTACTTTCCTAAAACTAGAGGAGATCTATACAGCAGCCCTCTGAATATTTAACAGAAATTATTCCAAGATTTTATATCACCATAAAACAATAGTACAGTGAAAGATAATTTTATATGGTGCTATTGTTTTAAAATGACTTGAGCAAGTAAAAAAAGAAAAAAAAAGAAGCAGCAGCATTGAAAGACTTCAAAGCTGTTTTGTCATTCTCAGGATGTGAAATAAAAGAATATGTACATGCATGCACAATCAAGCTTGCCATTTGTTTTTAATTTCAGCTCACAAAATGTCCGGCAATCGCAAAATGGTGGTGATGATCTGAACTGGCAACCCGGGCGTTTCATGAAAGTCACGTGGTTTTGTAAAACCAATTGTGCACTTTCATTTTACAGAATCCCTGCATTAAGTGAGAATTAACTCTGCCTTTCTGGTGTATAAAGCTAATATCTATTAAGGTGGTATCTGTGCTTTGTCTTGATTTCTATGCAACAGTAATGTCATTGCATTTCAAATATGACCTTTCACAGGAAACCTTGTTAGGTACCAAAATCTACTTTTATATAGTCTAGTACTTTTTTACGTTTTTTATAGTGTAGGAAAAAATATAAATGTAGTGTGTATATATGTGTCATTAAAAAAAGGTGGCAGCCATTTCGAGGCATCTAAACCACGGACAGCGTTATAAAATGGAGAGCAGATCTTGTCATCTCTGTCCCGCTGGTATTAGGGGTGGAGCATCACTGAATGAGCCAGGTACAGCCAGGCACCAGGCCAAACATGCAAATGTGTAACCAGGTGAAACAACAATAGGGACTTTCCAGCTGAACAGGGCTTGCTTGTTTGGTAGTAGATCTTGTGATATAGACACACAACCCAAAATAATCATATGTGTGCATGTCAAACCTACCACGCAGATTTTGTAAAAGATAATTTGTGCTTGTCAAAATCTTACATTTAGTTATTACCTGCCTTTTGGTATATAGCAATGTGCAATTAAACTGTACTTTTGTTATATATATAATAATATAATATATATATATATTATAAAATGAGGTCAGCCTAATTTTGTATAATTTAATTTTTCAAATAAAGCAGAAAGTGCATATGTTAGTTTGCCATTTTGTAGAATTGAGTTAAAATGTCAGCAGAATATCATTAATATTATGATTATAAAAAGTTGTGTTTTGACCCAAACACATGTGAATATTCCAAGTCTTTAGTGAAACTTTAATAAACATACATTGTGTGCGTGTATTGCATTGTATTTTGCATTGACCTATATTCAGATCAGGGTAACTATTTCAGTAACAAAAAGGTTCTGCCAGGCAGAGTGCCAGAAAACAGGACTGGCAGCTTAGGCGCTGCAAGGAAGTCACATGGTTTTACAAAAACCTATTGTGCACCATTTCTGAGAGCATTCATTTTCTGCTAACTCTGAACAGTTTTTAACCAATTTAAGCAGAACATTCAGCTTAATGTAGTTTAGTTTATGTTTCATATATTTGCCCCAAGAGAAGCCCAAAGTGCTGTGCAGTGCATTAAAAAAAACATAACAAATATTAAGCCTCTTCTACGTCAGAACAAAGATATAAAAGTTCTTCTTGAGTACCTGGAGCAATAGTTTATTAGCAGATCTGAGGTTTTTGCTGATTTAAAGTAAATATGAGGGCATGAGACTATGTACATTTTAAAATGATTATTAGTGCCTTGAAATCAATTTGATATTTGTACAAGTGGAAGAAATTTATGACCACTGTTGCACTCACCAAGATGTGGTAGCAAAATAGTTTGGGCCTGTTTTGCTGCATCTGGGCCAGGACAACTTGTCATCATTGAAGGAACAATGAATTCTGATTTATGAAAGTATATTCTGAAGTAAAATGTCAGGACTCAATAAATGAAATAGGTGACCCTGTCTTAAGTTGCTGGGGTATATTTGTAGTAATAGCCAAAAATACATGGGTTAAAATTTTTCTTTTATGCCAAAATCATAAGGATATTAAAGGAACACTCCATTAAAATGGATTCAAAAATGGAAACATTAGGGAGTCGGAAAATTTGCCAATTTTCAAAAAAGTGGAGTGTTCCTTTAAGTAAAGATCATGTTCCATGAAGTTATTTTGTAAATGTTCTACCGTAAATACAGCACTTTTTTTCTTTTTTGCTAAGAACATTAAAGGTGATTTTCTGCACCTTCAGATTCCATATTTCAAGTAGTTGTATCTCAGCCAAATGCTGTCCTTTCCTAACAAACCATATGGAAAGCTTATTTACTCAGCTTACATGTGATGTAAAAATCTCAATATCAAAAAATGGACATGAATGGTTTTGTGGTTCAGGTTCAATCATGTATGACAATATTTTTGCCTTGTGTTTGTTTAGGTTCACTTAGTTTACTCACAGGATTTGTGCAAAAATCTGACCTTTTTCTGACATTTTACAGTAATAGCTGTAAAAATAGCTGGACATTTTATAAACGGTGAAGAAAGTACAATAGAAATTGTTTGGAATGGCATGAATGAAATTCAATCTCACACTGTTCTGCATGTTACTCTGTACTTCAGTTTCATTCAGTTCATTTTTTTTGTCCTTTCCAGTCTTCCTGTGAAGTAATCTCAACGAGGGTCAAAGGTTCAGAAGAAGGGAACCAAACAGCTACGCTTCCAAGATTCCTGCATCAACTTTGAGAATCCATGTGCAATTTTTTTTCCCCCAAATCTCAACATTAATCTTAGACTGAACATGAAGTAAAAGAAAACAAATATTTTCCTCAAACTGGCACATGGCAAGAGACACTAAAAGCACACAAACACTTGGCGTTCAACATTCAGAAAATTTATTCATTTAATTGAGGGCAGGGTTTTCATCCAATAAATATGTGTAGCCCCAACTCATAAAAAACAAGTGAATTACAGCAGATTTGAAATTTAATTAAATTTAATTGACCAAAAAAAAAAAAAAATAGTTTTAATGAAATTGATACATTTCATGCTTGTTGAACTAAAACTAAAACATTTAACTGGAAAGTAAATTAATAGGAAGACATCCTTCTACACTGAAAAAAAATAAATAAATACAAATTTAGGCTTTAGCTAGCTTGTAATGCATAGCACAAGATGGTTTTGATACATCCATGGCATGATCAAAGTATTTTTATTATTATTATTATAACAACTTTGTTCATGTTAGCAGGTCCCTAAGCACATGCTCTACACTTTACCACAATAGTAACCCCCAAAAACACTAACATAGCAGAAGATCTTTTAAAAACAAACATAAAAGAGCATTAAACATTAACACGTCTCCCAATTTGATCATCTTAATTAAAATGCCTAAAATAATATTTTATTTAAAAATTTACCATCCTTATCCAGCCCTGTGCAAAGCATGATGGGAAGGGGAAATCCACTTCCTAGTTACACAAGTAAAATCATTTATGTTCTTTCAAAATGAAAATATTGAGTTAAAACTAAACAGAACTGTTTAAAGTCAGTTTAACACAATGCAGTTGTTTAAATAGGAAACCAAACATAATGGTGTTAAATAAAAAATATTTTAAATAAACTGAACAGTGTTGGGGAAAAATATTTTGAGTGTAGGTGGTCAACGGAGGGACAGAAAGCATGGAGTTGTCATTTAAAATACTCTTAAATTTTGTTCCAAAGATGAATGAAAATCTTATGCATTTTGAATGGTATGAGGGTGAGTAACTGATAAGAGAATTATAATTTTTGGGTGAACTGGTCTTTTAAATAAAATATTCTCCTAAAGAAAAATAATATCAACATGTTACGAAGCAGACTATACAGGAGAGGCAAGTAATAAAATCTTTTATTTAGGCAGGAGAGGAGTTACAGAGATCGCTGCGGAGGATAAATGGTGATTAGATGATGATAATTTCAATGAACAGTAACAGAAGTAATGTCGATAACTTTATCTTGCAGGTATGAAAGTTCAATGGAGGACAGACTGACGATGGAGACACAGCGACGGGGAACCACAACCACATGTTGGAGACGAAGAAGACACAGCAAGGGATTCCTGGGAGCCTGGAGAGAACACAGATCGAGGAGTACACAGGGAACGACACAACATAAGTATTCAGGTAAGTTTACATTTCAGAGCTCAGTCTTGCCAATCTAGAGTCCACTTTTCATGAACGAGCTTGGACACTGACTGAGATGTGGCGTGTGGTTATGTGTGGTTGTTGATGAACTAATGATTGGATCCAAGTGGTGGTGTCAGGTGAAGGTGATTAGTATTCGGGTGAGAGTGGATGGGGGGAGAGCCTGGCGTGTCTGTGACACAACACTGGAACATTTCACTTGTCTATAGGAATTGTTATTAATGACAGCCCTGTGTTTGTATTAATTTTTTCCCATGTATTTGAAATGTTTTGACTGCCACTATTCGGCTCAACACAAATACTGTACTTGTACCTGCTCATGTTTTCTTATTTTAACTTTAACTGTTGCTGTTTAAACAAAAATGTGCTCACAATACAAGCATTTTAATGGTGTTTTACACATTGTTAAATTATTGATGTCATAATATTTTTGTCTTCACCTGTTTAAGGCAAACAAAAGCCACTGAATGTACTTTCAAGAATGTTACATGAGGGAAAAATAAACCATGTTCAATTTGTATATATTGTGCTGGATTTATTTGCTAAAGATAGGCCTATGCTTTAATTTTGTAAAATAAAAATTCAGAATAACGGATTGTCCGTTTATAATATAGAAGATAATGTAAATCTACAGAATATTCTGGGTTTTTTTTAGTGTGGGCAAACTGTCAATTAACAGAAAATGTTTGTTTTTTGATTACGTTACAAAGTCTGGGTAATGAGCTGCCAGTATTTTTTTTTCTTTTACAGTAAGGTGGATAGACTTATTTACTAATTCATATACTTGTATGTACAGGTCCATACTCACACCTGAGTGATATTGGTTACCTTTATATTTACAAAGTTTTGGAATGGTAGGCCTATGTTTATTTTTCATAAACATATGCTTTTTGTGGAAGCCAAATATTGAATTAGTAGGCCTGGCCTATACTTCTTTCTGTTAAACAGTTCTATAGTTCTATACAGAATGAATCTCTGTATGAATATAAGTTCAAACACTTACTGGTATTACTATCTTCATGGGGAAATTTTGGGTAATACCAGTTACACACACACACAACTTTATTTTCCTCTCTATATTCTCTTCTAGCTTTCTTCATAGTCTAGCCTTTTGTATATTTTTGTATGTATTATATATAATGTTTGAATATTGTTGGCCCCTTCAACAAATTGCTTTTGTTCCAAAAGTAGCTTTTGATAAAAGCATCTACGAAATGCACGCATGCAAATCTGACATTTCATTAAACAATAAAAATATGATGACACAGAATAAAATAACAGATGTTCTTTTGCTTTTCTTCTTTTTTTATAATCTGCACAGTCTGTTCAAATTAAATGTTAAATATATTAATATAAACTGATAGAAATAAGTTTGATATGCTGTATATACAGTATAGCCATTAGTGTGGATAGACTTGATATTCATTTTTCACATTTGTTTTATAAGTAATACAGTATAAAGGTGAGCTGAGGTCAATAATGATTCATTGTTATTTTATAAATGGGCTTGCTACACTTCATCTGATCCAAACCAACCAGTCAGTTCACCTTAAAAGACAATTACCAAAGCTGGTGGGACAATGTATGCTAGCCGTATTGGGCTCCATTCAAGGTTAAAGTGTAAAGGATGTCAAACTACTCTTCTGAGAAAACAAAATTATAGTGACAAATCAGAAAGCTGTGAAAATCATGTTCAATTTGATAAGTTAAATTCTTTAGAAAAAGCATTATATTAAAAAAAAATGTTTATGAATACACATTCAATTTCAGTTGTAACAAACTATTTTAGGGTCACAATATTTTGAGTTTGTAATGGCACTTGTATTACAAATTATTTTTAGTGTCTTCTGACATTAGGAGAAAATGACATAGTGCAGCAAAACAAGGGCAATTACACAAGAGGCTTTTCATAGTGTTTATTGTATCTTAACTTCTGTAAATCGA
>JAUCMS010000128.1:48902-68714 GCA_032357445.1 Enteromius radiatus | reverse complement strand
CATAGTGCAGCAAAACAAGGGCAATTACACAAGAGGCTTTTCATAGTGTTTATTGTATCTTAACTTCTGTAAATCGACAATAACAAGTGAGTAATGACAGTTTTTATTTTTTCTCTGCAGCAAAACGGTGATACAGCTCCCCAACATCCTCCTGAGAGACTTTAATCCAGCCGGTCTCTCGCATGTGATACACTGTGAAAGAAAACGCTTCGTTATTTGGACTTGTAGAGGTATGATTGCGATCTCAAGATGCAGTTTTTCATTAAAAATAATTTAATCTTGTCAATGACATGTTAACGTTATTTTAATTGAATTGCTTTATTTTTGCACTTACTGTTCACTGTTCCTCCAGAGTAGGCATCTCTATGTGTGGCATGAAATATAGCTCTCTGGGCCAAATCATAGGCTTCCGGCACTGTCAGGTCATAACGATAACCACTGTCCATCACGCCATAGGCATAAGAGTTCCCTGACCCCGTGGAGAACATGTTTCCACTTAGTCTCAAACCGTTGTCATCAACATAGAATAATCCAGGACCCTGAAATGATCCATTTTGACATATAGCAGATACATTAATGCAATGCTCAAGTTTTGATGAAGAACACAGGTAAAAGAATTATGTGGATGTTAATTACACACTAAATTTTTTTAACGTGATAGAAACATATCATAATTAACATGAAAAGAAGGCCAGAAACTTGTTTTATATCATGTAGAATTAAGAACTTGCCTTCTTGTCCCATCCACAGATCATGGTACCCATAGAAAGACCCATGCCTCTATAATTTGCTACCATATTAGCCAGCAGCTTTGAGGCAGCAGACACAGAAATCCTTTCCTTGTTCCTCAGCTTGAAAATCCTGAAAGGATTGTTGGAATCAGTCATAAGTTCATGGCGAGACACTTTGTACATACTTTGTACTACACGTTTTAGAAAACCTCAAGTGTAGATATGCAAATGAGTTTTTTACATATTAAGAGTCAAATGTTGTTTCAGAGGGAAATTGGGCTATCTCATTTTTGTCAGTAATGCATAAAATGCTTAGAACCGACAGAAAACACTATATTTGCACAATTTGTTTTTGTTAATGTTGTATACATATGTATAAGCTAATAATAAATGAACAAAACCCTCTTTTTAAAAACCTCCAGGGTATACAGTAGTCAGCATTTGAGGAGGATCCAAACCTTTCATCAAAGTTCTCTTAAAACCTTCTTTTTGCTGAAATGAACTGTTTGCTGAAAGATTCTGGACTTGAAGTAGATGAAGGCCTATAAAAGAAACACTTAACAGTGTCTTTAGGATATTTTCTTTCTACTAGTTTGAAGAAAACATTGAAAAACATTGAAAATGAAATCTGCTGTAATTTTATGTAATATAATATAACACATTTGACTGTTAGGTGTTAAAGTGCATCAAATGTGTGAGAATTCAGTAGAGGTGCTAGGCTAAGGACAATATCCACTGCTAAATTGTACTCAGAAATAATTTTGATCAAACAAGTAAATATATGTACATATGGTTGTAATTTTGGGTGCATCTAAAAAATAGGTCATACCATTACTTGAGTAGTAAAAGAACATACGCTTAAAAACAGCAAGCTTTCTGCTGCTATAATGTATAAAATATCTGCTATACAGTGCCGGCTCATCCAACAGGTGATAAAGGCGATTGCCTAGGGCGCCACTTTTCCTTAAGGGCCCCACGAATGCTGTTCTATTACATTTCACTTAAATTTTCGCACAAGTGCGAGCATGTATGTCATATGCTTAAACCATACGCAATGTACAGACCACATTAAACGCGATAGAATTCACAACGACGGTGAGAGATACATCCATATTTCATAAAAAAAATAGCTTCATACATGACAAATAGCTGAAAATGATAAAAAAATACAAAACAACAGTATGAATAAAAGCAGAAAAGATCAGAAACATACCCAGCAGCACCACACTCTATTTTGCATAACACTGCCCGCAATCAGCTATTGGTAGGGATGCACCGATACCGACCTGTATCCGGTATCTGGTATCGACCTCCATACCACATTTTCTAAAGTACTCGTTAAAAGTTCCTTCGATACCGGGGACCGATACCACGGTCTGAGAAATATTCTTTTCAAATTCGAATTTGACCCACTGTCCAACATCTAATGCAAAGTTTTGTTGATAATCATAAAGTTTTTAAAAACAAGCTAAATTGTCTCCTGCATTTCTAGTTATTTATGCATATTTGTATGTTATGCATTTACAAATTAGCATTTGATTCATGTTTTATTTGTATATGTCATGCTTATATACTTTATTTTTTTTAATGAGTGTTTTCTGTCTTTATTTATGTACTAGGGGCTATGCTGAAATAAATAAAACTAAATAAATTTAGTTTTAGTTTGCACTCTGATATAGCACACTGATTGTATTTATTTTATATACAACATTGTGGATACATTACTGCATTGAAATCAATCATTACATTGTCCATTCATTTCTGTTATTGTATATTTAAGGGTTATCTGCAGATATTAAGGCAAAACCTCAGTCTTCAGAATGCCATCCATCTGGTTCCCAAGCTATAGAGGCCACTACAACCAAGGCAGATGTTTCAGTTCACCAGGCTCCACCGCTTAACCCAACTGACTGGCCCTCTGTCTTATCAGGTGCAGTTAGAACTGATTTAGTAAACAGAGGTCCAATGCAACCAAAATCTGACTTTAAATTTCCCAAAAGAGAAGATGGCAGATCATGCCACCACCACTATTTTTACAGGACCTTGGTGAATGGTGAACAAATTAGGAGAAGCTGCCTAAGCTATTCAACTAAAAGCAATGCACTCTTCTGCTTTTGCTGTAAATTGTTTTCTGTTAAAGTGTGCGATTTAATCAGAAGAGGATTAAATGACTGGAAAAATGCACCATCTCACTTAAACATCCACAAGAATTCTCCTGAACACATCAAACATCTGGCAGCATGGAAGGAGCTAGAGATGTGCATCAAGAAAGGGGAAATGATAGACATGCAGGAAATGTCACTTCTGGAGTTTGAGAAGAGGCGCTGGAGGGAGGTCCTTACCCGCTTACTGGCCATAATCCAGTCCCTTTCACACAGAAACCTGGCATTTAGAGGATCAAGTGACACACTGTATCAGTCAAACAATGGTCACTTTTTAAAAGAGGTAGAACTCTTAGCAAAGGGCACAATGTGCTGCTGGCAAGCAACCACATTACTTGGGGAAGACCATTCAGAATGAACTAATTGCAGCAATGAGTGGCAAAGTAATAGAAAAAATAGTGACAGACATTAAAGCTGCCAAATACTTCTCAATCATACTGGATTGCACTCCTGATGTTAGCCATCAAGAGCAATTGTCTGTTATCATACGAACAATCAGTCTCATTGACATTCCAGAGATCAAGGAGTATTTCATTGGGGTCCTTGTAGCCGAAGCAACCACTGGTGAAAGCTTGTCAAAGCTGATTCTTGAAAAGCTGGAAGAACAACGGCGCCAATATGAAAGGCAAGCACAAGGGTGTCCAGGCAAGGCTGCTGAATAAGAATCCTTGTGCTTTTTTTGTACCATGTGGAGCACATACACTAAATTTAGTTCTGGCTGATGCAGCCAAAGCATCTTCAGATGCATTGAGTTATTTTGGATACCTCCAAAAAATCTATTGCCTTTTTTCAGCAGCTCCTCAAAGGTGGGCAATACTTAAAAAACATGTTGAGATCAGTGTAAAGGGCTGGACAGAAACAAGATGGGAAAGCAGGATTAAAAGTGTAGAGGCTTTACGCTATCAGTCCTCAGGGGTAAGGGAAGCTCTCTTGGAAGTGAGGGACAAGGCCACTGATGGAAACATTAGAATTGAAGCTCAGTCATTGGCAGAGGAAGTGGGCTCACTGGTCAGAGCTCAGAGGTCCCTCACTGACTACAGAGTCAATGGTTTTGCAGCAGCTCAAGCAACAGCCAAAGAAATCTGTGATGCCATGAATGTGGAAGCCACACTAAAGCAGAAAAGGCTGAGGAGCGCAAAAAACACTTCACCTATGAAGCTCACGATGAATCATTCATGGATGGATTAAAAAAGTTAGAAGTGACATTCTTCTACACAGTTGTAGATGCTGTCAAGTCTTCTGTTGAAGAAAGGTTTGTCAGTCTCAGGGACGTGAGAGACAAGTTCAGTGTGCTCCTCAACTTCAAGAATCACTCAGTGAATTGGGAGCTCAGTGAGAGACACTTAGTAAAGCTCTATCAACAAACAAACAAAGATGCTGACCTCAGCGGCAGGAAACTTGCTCTTGAGTTGACAAACTTGCCACAACTGCCGACAACCAATATGACTAGGCCGCCTGTCATTTATCCACTCTCAAATCTACCCCAATCTCTGGACAGCTCTTCGAATTGCTTTGACCTTACCTGTTACTGTAGCCAGCGCAGAAAGAAGCTTTTCAAAGCTCAAATTAATCAAAACATTCCTGAGATCCACAATGGCCCAGGAGCGCTTATCAGGACTTGCTGTTCTGAGCATCAACCATGAAATATGTGAGACTGTGTCATATGATGAGGTGATTGACGAATTTGCAGCCAAGAAGTCACGCAAAGTAAAGATCTAAGCAATCTGTACCCTTGAACCCATTCAACAGCCAAAGCAACATTTCTCAATTATAAAGTGCTAAATGTTTTATTTACCAGAATGGAAGGACAATCAAAATAGTTCATATAATTCAAGATTCTGTGTCATGTCCAATCTGTACCCTCCTTCATTTATTTTTTTAAATAAATATAAACTTTATTTGTTTTTTATTTTATTTAGTTTTGTGTATGATTTATTTTTACAACACACTTGCACTTTCATTTGCAATACTTTACAATACTTCGCAGTACTTGCAAACTTATTTGTTTAAATCTGAGTAAATATTTTTACATATGTATTATAGGTTAAATATGTTATAGTTAATAAAAATGTATACACACCAGTGGGCCCAATTTTTTTTTATCTCGTCTAGGGCCCCACAACCCTACGGGCCGGCACTGCTGCTATATCTGCTATAGATTTCAGCAGATGATTTTGCTAAACTAACACTAAGAGCAGGCCATTTAAAAGCTGTAGTACTGTATAGCTAACCAAGCTGAGAATTACAGGCCAGGTTCCTAACTATGCTAGGCCAAGCTCAGGTAAAATGGCTCTAGATTCCGATGCTCACCTGCACTCTCTGGCCAGGACCCGCTCCCAGTACACACAGTCTGCTGCACTTCCAGACATGGTTCCCAGTAGATAGGGATTGATCTCAATAACCTTCTTAAACATCTGAGTACCTGAAAAAGTTTAGACAAGCAGGCATGAATTTAAATAAATAAAGGTTCGTTATTGGCATTGATGGTTGGCTTCAACATCCATGTTTCCTCAGATTATTAAAATGTTGATTTTTTTTTTTTTAAGAACTGTTCACTGAAAGGTTCTGGACTTGCCACAAACCTAGTATGCTTTGAGTGGTGTAAAGAGAAATTAGGGAGACTAGTTGTTACAGACTGCTATAAATGCAATACGCATTCACTGCAGTCATATAACCTCACAAGCACAAAACTCAAAAACAGAAATACTTCTTAATCTCCATCACAACTGAACATTAAAGGGTTACTCCATCCAAAAATGAAAACTGTGTCATTAATCACTCATTTATTAACCAATCATTAATCGTTCAAAATCTGTAAAGCTTCATTCATCTTTGGAACACAATTTAAAATATTTGGATAAAACCAGGAGGACTGTAAGCCTACCAATTTAGGCTGTTTATCAATGTTTTTACTAAGTTTCTGGATTAAACATGATTACACTTTACACTTTTACTTACCCCCATGCAAAGCATGCTGGGAACTACTGCTCAGTTTGTTGTAATATATATATATATATATATATATATATGTGTGTGTGTATTATATTGAATATAATGAAACAAAAATTTGTTATAATTTTTTGTTTCTTTAGTACAGTGCTCTTCACTTACTAACGTAAGACCCTGCAGAGGCTCTTGAGTCAACAGCTACCATCACCCCATGCTGAAACTTAAAGGCCAAAGTGGTGGTGCCATGCTCCAGCTTAATGGTGACCCCCTCAACTCCATCCTCACAGTTCGTAAATGGTTTCAGAAACTCAGCTGGCTGGAAAAAAGACATAAAACCAATATTAAACGTATACAGTTGCTATATCGCCTACTGTAACAGTAAAATCTTCAACACCCACAAGGAGTTAACAAATAAAGGCTGTAACAAGCACTATGTTCAGATATCAGTTTTCCCAACGATCAGACGAAAAAAAGATGTCAATGATACAAAAGTTTCAAGAAGCCACTCGTGACAGAGCGATAATGAAAGATGCCACTCACATCCACTCCGATCGGAACCGCCAGCTCTGGTTCTCGTGCAGCGAAGTTAAAATGGTTCACTCGGTCAACCGAGGCTTTCTGTGCGCTGAACGTGTCTTCCTTCACCCAGTCTGATATTCCGCAAACGTCTAGAAGAGCCATTTTCAGTTATTGTAGACTACCTGAAACGGATATGCTAGGTCTTCCTTGTTCCTTCGCCTTAAAATCGAAAGTGAAATAATAATTGCCGTGCGTTTCGCATCTGATGCAATTTTTTCCTCAGGGAAAGAATGTACGTTTTTACATGTGATATTTTACCATGGAGTAAATAGTATTTTTGTGTGTGTTCAATCTATCTCTGAAGCATAGTTCTGTTATTTATTTATTTAATAATTGAAGAGCCCATCCACTGTCTGTGCACATCTGCATTCTGTGTGGTAATTTTCCTTCAAGGGCGTGCAGTACAGTGCTAGCTAATTCAATATGCACATTTTCATATATATTTTTAAAAATCAGGGTAGAAATAAGACTTCAAATTTCGCTCAATAGTTGTTGTAGTCTAGTTTTATGACAACAAATATGCCGAAACCACGGGCGAATCAGAGAGCAGGATGCTTACTGACGTAACCGGTTACCTGGCAGAAGTTGGAATTCTAGGTTCAGTCAGAACGGTGCTTTAGAAAAACAACTTAGGCTACACGATTTTTAAAGGCGCTTTCTTTGGATAAATATATACAATATGCCTATGGCCACACTTTTGGCTTTCTTCCTTTGGTTTGTAAAGCTCATACATATACAAGCCGTATTTGCACTATGTCTAGATTTGCACTACTCTGTCTGGTTTGCACATCTGCCATGTGCCCTTACTTGTACATTGTATATTGTATTGCTTTTATGTTATATGTATAATTGTATTTATTAAAATTTTTACTTGCATTTATTAAAACTCTTTTTGTATTTAATGTTTATCTGTTATCCAGCAAGGGTCTGAGAGTAACGCAATTTCAATTCTCTGTATGTCCTGTAGATGTGGCAGAATTGACAAATAAAACTGACTTTGACTTAAAGCATGCTGCCATTCTTTGTAAACACTCTTATTTCCAACAACAAGACACACATACATTTAACTGAAGTTGAACAATCTTATAGGCACACAGACAACATTGTTTTACATGACACTTTTAAAAAAACCTTTTATTTGAAAGTTTGCATTTTGCAATATGACATATGTTAAACTAGTACCCATATGGTATTATCAACGTATGTCACTAGTAGTTAATTACTGAATTGTGGTAAGATTCATTTAAACTCGTGAACAGAATAGTATCAGTAAATATTGTTTCAATATAAAATATTGATCTATTGTGCTACTTCCATTTGCTGCACGGTTTCCTCTACTAAATCCAGATTTATGGTTTGTTCTTTGACGAAAGTAGTTGTTCCTTTCGGATATTTGTATTTCCCTTGCCTGTTGATTATAAAGATGGAACACTGTTAAGGATATTAATCTTCATTTACAACAGAGAGAGAAGGCAAGAAAAGTTACCTTTCACTTTTGTAGTTTGAGCTCTCGAATGGCCGTATGTACTCCGTCCCATTCCTTCTAATGACACACAAGTCTACATTGCTTCCAGAGCCAAGGTCGTTCATGATTCCTGCACTTATTGCATCCCGAACCAGCTGTTTTGCATCCTCCTCCTGTGTGCGCAAAATTGTTATTTTAAATTTTATGTTGCATTATGTTCCCATTATGTTATGGAGCTATTGTGGTTTTATGATACACGCAGCATTCAGAGAACAGAATAACAAATAAACTTCAGCAACCTACAGTCATGTTGGGCTTGAAACGGTCCTCAAAGACAGCCAAAGCTGGGAGATCACCAGATCCTATACAGATGAAGTAAATCTTTTAATTGCAAAGCTTTTGATGAACATGTTTCTTCAAAACAAATATAGTTAACAACAAGTTGACATTCTTTTAAGTTTATTCAAATTGAAGATTATATGCCTGTTGTCTAAACATAAGTAATCGATAAGTGGTGAAATTAACATGAGATACAAGTCCGATCTCACTGCAATTCGAACGTATTTTATGAGTTGCCAATTCATATGAATTTGAATGAATGACCTACACTTAACCCCGACCCTAAACCAACCCTTCACTGGACAAATCATACAAAATCGTACAAGTGTACGAATTAGCACAAATTTGCCAGCTCGTATGAATATATACGGACTGGTCATGAGACTGTGTCGGAGATACCAACCCATTGTTGCAAATGGAGCTTTGTTGACAGAACCATATGGGCCAACAGTAAAGATATGAGGTCCTGTGCAGTCAACACCACCTAACAGCAGCATAGCGCTGATTTTGCCATGGTGCCTATATTTAAAAGGACAAGAAAAGGAGATCTTTTAGTGTTGAGCTGTCTCCTATAACACCAATAATTTACATGATTATTCTTAATCAAATAGACATACATTTTATCTAATGGATATCATTTTTTTTTACAAGATAATTTTTTAAGTAGTTAATTTTCATGAAATAATCTGTAATAGGCTACTTCATCTTACAGTAGCATTACACTACAGACAACTATTTAACTAGTTGTGAGAGTGTTTCTAATAAACTGATGAAATGATGGCAAATTTGACATATTTCTGTTTTCCAACCCTTGATATTCTTTCAATAGTTTTCCTCTATTGGAAAATCTATTATTTTGCTATTGGAGCAAATGTGAATGCAAAAACAGTTTTACCCAACTCTAACTTCCTAACTAACTAACTAACTAACTTCCACTAACTTCCGAAAAGGCTCCATTAGCACTGTTTATTCAGATTGTATAAAGAAAGTGCTCTCATCCAAGGCCTTGTTTTTTTTTCTTTATCTTTTATGATTTATTTTTATGATCTATTATGATTTCTTCATAGCTGGTTTAAAAGCAGAAGGGATCAAATTTGGGTATACACTTCCATAGTTGTTAACAAAAGCTACAACAAATACATTTTTGCATTCCCATTTGCTCCTATAAGCAAAGGAAAAATGATAGTGTTTTGATGATACTCCACAAGAGTAAAAATGGTGTTAAAAAAGAGAAAGATGTCCACTTTCTAAGCAGCCACTGGATCAGATACCCTCACATAGTAGCATTAACAACATTTCAGTGATTAAACAACAATTAACAATTAAACAGTGATTAAACAGATAATATAACACAAAGTGTACTGTTAGTAATGTAAATAGTCAATACTGTTAATACAGTGGAAAAACTATGCTCTGAGAAAACCTTAAGCAAACATTCACCACTTCTCTGCCACAATCAATGATTCTACCTGAAAAGAAAATCCTGCAAAATGCGGCTGGCCATGATGAGGCGCGGGTTGCGGCCCATGGCGAGGATCTGGAGGGCCAGATTGGAGCGCAGCATATCTGTCGTTTTCTCTGTATCAGCAGCAGTGCCAGCACCACAACAACTGCAAGAGTTACATTAGAATATTTTAGTGCACTGCATTTGATGGAAAATCTGTCGACAAGAGTAGCCTACTTACTAAATATTCGGGGCTATGTAGTGAATTTTGCTGCAGTTTTTATCTGCCACAACCTCTCCAGATGTTGCCCTTGTATCCGCACCAAGAATCACACCATCCTGAGCAGAAAAGAGGCACAGATAACAGAAAACAAATCAAAACACAAATTACATGTAATTGTGGTGAATTATTGTGACATTGTGCAAAGCTGTCATACCTTAAAAATTACTCCAGCAATTGTTGTTCCAGTTTTTTTAAACTTCAAATTAGTGCTCTTCTCCCCAGAGGCCTGAAGCCTTGAGTTTCTGTTGACAACAGACACAATCTTATTGCCTATTCTGCAGGTTCACAATTCAGCATGCTTAATTGTTTGTTTTTTAATGTGAAGGCAAGGCATGCGTATTAGAATTATCTCTTCATTTCTGAATTCACAAATAGGCTTCCCTTTTTAAACAAGACTTCATGCAATATCCTTTCACTTTCGTTTAGTTTCATTTTACACAACTTGAACAAAAGAGAACATCTAATAGCAGTTATCACTAATGTTTAAAGCCTAAGAATTCGATTAATATTTTGTAACACCTACCTGATACAGTTTTCAAAACTGAAGCCACCGCTTCCGAGCTCGAGCACGCAGGGAGAAGACATTTCCACCTTTCGCGGCGCGACTGATTATCCCGACTGAAGTGATGTCAAACCGAATTGAGGCGCACGCGCTGTAAGGAAGTTCGTCACTGCTCCCCAAAACCTTTATCAACCAGCGGAGCTTTCAGAGGGTGCAACGTCGACGGCGAAAAAGCCTTAAAGAACGGCGAAAATGAATGAAATGGGTGGAAATGGCGAATGGAGGTCTTCGAAAGTCAGCACAGGGGTAAGAGAATTGGTTTGAAATCTACGCGTCATCGGAGTCGCAGTTTCGACAAGTGTCGCTCAACTTTGATCAGCCCTGTATTATGTGTTCATGTATTCTATTAAGATGTAAAGCATAACTTATCAAATCTCGTGTGTAAATAACATATTATTTAGGTTTTTCGATGTTTACCGAACGCGAATTGAAAGCGAAAGCATCATATGCACGATCATGTCTGACTCCCCTGCTGAAAAAAACACGCTATCACAGAATTTGTAGTGGTTTTAGTGCTTATAATGGGACTTGTGTTGGGTTTTAATGGCAACTGTACTGTAAGCTGTAAATGGTCGTTTTTTATTGGTGTCTTTTTTAAAACCACTAAATCTTAATGAAATATGTGCCAAAACACACTATAGATAACCGTTTTTAATATTTTGATGGTTAAAAGGTAATGTTTTGTTATAGTACGGTAGTGGAAACCATGAGAATTTCAGTGATGGTTTCTGTTGTTTTTTTGTTTTGTGTTGTTTTTTTCAGCAGGATTGTAAGGCCTTCACACTGACAACTACTAATAATGTGTTAATATCTTAATGAAACATTTTAGACAACCATCATAGCAGTGAGATATGACGGAGGAGTGGTGATCGGATCTGATTCAAGGGCCTCAATGGGAGAGTACGTGCTCATTCTTCTTTCTTTAAACCATTTCGCATGAACCACTTGTCTAATATTTTTCTGTTTTCAGAGAATACGTATCATCAAGGGTGATCAACAAAGTCATCCAGGTCCACGATAAGATATTCTGCTGTATGGCTGGATCACTGGCTGATGCTCAGGCCGTCACAAATGCGGTCATCCATCAGCTCGGTTTTCACAGGTCAGCATGCCACTTTGCTTTCAAGCTCAACTTTTGCAGCTGCATAACTATCCTTAATAAAAGAGGAAAGAGCATATATTTTCCCATATGACAGTCAGCGTATAGACTATGCTTACTTTACATTCAATGCTACTGAAACATTTGTTTTAGCATGCAAATGGAGGAACCCCCTTTGGTCAAATCTGCTGCATCCATCATGAGGAGCTTCTGCTACACCCATCGAGATGAACTCAGTGCAGGGTTTATTGTGGCTGGTTGGGATCGCAAAAAGGGCCCTCAGGTGTGTAATGTCATTTTTCTTTTCCATAGAGAGCGTTTTCAGTACAATTCTAAAATAAAATGGGAATTTAATTTCTTTTTTTAAAGGTGTTCCAGGTGTCTCTTGGAGGCATGATTGTAGAGCAGGAGTTTACTATTGGTGGTTCTGGTAGCACCTTTATCTATGGCTATGCAGATGCCAAATTCAAGCCTGAAATGACCAGAGAAGAGTGTCTCACTTTTACAACTAATGGTATGGACAATCGTAAAGTTTATTTTGTGCATTGGCAGCTGCACTCACTCCTTTTCCTTCAATCCTTCTCAGTTTCTTTTATGTTGTGCTGTTTGCCTCAGTAACACAGAATTATTATTTACACTTTATCCATTATTTTTCCTCAGCTCTTTCATTAGCTATGAGCAGAGACAATGTGAGTGGCGGCGTTGTGCATCTTGCCATTGTATCGGAGAAGGGTGCGGAGAGACAGCTGATTCCTGGCAACAAACTGCCTGTACTACAGAGCTTGGCTTAAGGGCCAACATTTTACCTGTTGTAGTTTTCTCATGAATTTTGTACTGTGAACAAAATCATTAAAAATGGCCAAAAGCATATCTTTTGTGTTACTTTGTGTATAAGCATGCTTGCAAACAAGTAGCCTATCATGATCAGTTGATATTCTTTGAAAAACAAATACAAAAATATTGGGGAAAATGTTATTGCAGACAGCGCAAGATGGTGTTCATAATTATTACGCTCCATACAGTTAAAACAGAGAAATACGCATTACAAAAAAAACTGAAAACTTGCATTACTCAGAAATTCAGCATACAGAAGACATGGGAGTTGAGCTGTATATGGGATAAGCATTTTTCTGTGGTACAGGCCTGCTCAGTCAACAGCAGACACTGATCTCTAAGGTGACAGATAAGAGTCTACAACTTCTCATGCTTTCTGGTTTTTGCCCTTTATTGTCGGGATTTTGGTCAAGCGAATTTAAAGTACTCCAAAACTTACAATAGGCCTCTTCCACTTATCTTTGATTTTTCACAGCGCACCTTTTGCCCTCCAGGATCATTACAACAGTCTCTGACACTGCATGACTGTGGCTAAAAAGAACCGGAAGTCCCCTTCACTCCTTCAGATTACAGACATTATCTCTGTTACATAAATGAAAAGAATCACACTCTTAAAAATAAAAGTGTGACTCCTCTGAGGCTTAAGGTCCCTTCTGGGCATCTTAAGTGATTGTTTTGCAGCTTTTTACTATATAGCTACAGCATACTGGACTGAATATTCATTATGAATGTTCAATTTAATTTATTTTTTCATTGTTATTATTTTATTTTAATATTTTAATTCATTATTATTATTTGATTTCCTCTTTTTTCTATTTGTGTGGGTAGTCCAAGACGTTGTTGTTTGCTTGTTCTTAACTTATAAATATCTTTAAACTAAAGGGGGGACAAAAGACTGTGCTTCAACATGTGATTATAGATTTATTTATTTACTTTTCTTCTTTCACTGCATTTGAAACAAAATAAGACAATATTACATGGATATTTTTAATGAAGTATCTGAGTAATTTGTTAGTCAAATGTAATGTTACTAATATGTTTATATGACTCTTTATATCATTTCTGCATGTCGGTCAAAGACATTAAGATGTCCACATCAAAAGAAATGAACAAAAGGGATGTTATATCCATAGAAAGCACATTAAATGTAAGTAGACTTTTAAGGCTTTAAATACGTTTTTTGGAGGATATAATGTCAAAATTTGGCTGAAATAATGTTACATTGTCATTCAATGTAACACAATATTTATGTAAAAAATTCAAATGACGTGTTCATTCTGACTTGTGCATATTAAAACATATAAATAAAGAAGCGTATTAAATTTTATTTTGTTTTAAATGAGTAAAAAAAATCTTACAAGTGGGCAAAACCTAGAATAGTGGCAAAATGAAAAAATGTAAAATTACAACTAATTAGTATTTAGGGTGAAAGTTGTCTTTTAATGTGTCATAAATTGATTTTTGTTGTAAATATGCCTGACAAGATTGTTACACTAAATTACATTTTAGTGGTTAAATTTGGTAAATCAGGGAAAAATGTGTGGTTTATTTTTGACTCGTGAAAAAAAATCTAAATTGTAAATTAATTTAAACAGAAAACGTTTTTGTTTGTTTTTTTGAGGAAAAACATAAACAATTCAAAGCAATATTTTTTAAAAATATAAATCGTTTTACATCTTTGACCCATATATACTAATGCAGAGTGGTCTAACCATATTAAATGTTGTCGTTGTAGCACATCCCTTGCTGCACCATTCTCTGGTTAAAGGCTCAAAGTTAATACTTCGATATTTTATACCAAACAATGGTTGCAGTTGGTGTCAAATGAGGACGAGGACGCGGACGCGGACGCGCACAGGAGCGCAGCTCAGCGTCGTGACGCCCAGCACGCGAAAGCGAAAGTAAGCTGCTGTGTTGTCTTAGCTCGACACATTTCTATCCGTTTTTTGAAGAATTAACTCGCTTAACCGAATATTTAGTTATTGTGGATACAGGTGTACAGGAGCGATCACAGTCCGACACGATGCAAGAGAGCAACTGCGACTATGGCGGGTCCAAAGGACTCAAAATGGGAGTAAGTCAAATCTTGTTCTATTCGGTCAAACACAAGAACACTTCTGTACTATTATCTTTTTTTTTTTCTCGTAAAGGATTATTTAAACGCAGTTTTTCCTTCTACCCTCTCTTTAGACGACAATAATAGCCATAGAGTTCAATGGTGGTGTAGTGCTTGGTTCAGACTCAAGAGTTTCTGCAGGGTGAGACTAAACTTGTTGTCACTGGGTCTTTAATGTTTGTTTTCCAGTATCAGGATGGAAGAACTATTAAACATCATGTTTTATAGGGCATCAGTGGTGAATCGTGTGATGAACAAGCTCTCCCCGCTCCATGACAAGATCTACTGTGCTCTGTCTGGGTCAGCAGCAGATGCTCAGACCATCGCTGAGATAGTCAACTACCAGCTGGATGTGCACAGGTAACAGAAGACTTGAAACATACATTACAACCAGGAGCACTGCAAATATCACTGAGCTTTCTCTCTGTTTGTTCATCAGCGTTGAGGTGGGTGAGGACCCTCTGGTGTGCTCAGCAGCGACTCTTGTTAAAAATATCTCTTACAAACACAAAGAAGAACTTTCTGCTCATCTCATTGTGGGTGGATGGGACAAGAAAAAAGGCGGACAGGTACGAAGTGGTTAGTTGAGTTTACGTGTATGTACGGTGAGAAATTTGAAAGGGTTGGTTCACCCCAAAATGAAAATTCTCTTATTAATTTCTCACCCTCATATCGTTCCAAACCCATTTGATCTTCGTTTATCTTCAGAACACAAATTAAGATATTACTGATGAAATCAGAGAGCTATCTGACTCTCCATAGACAGTTCCTAGGTTCAGAAACATAGTAAATACACCGGTAAAACAGTCTATATCACATCAGTGGCTCAACCAAGAATACCTTTTTGGGCAAAGAAAACAAAAATAACGTTATTTATCAACCATTCTTCAAGGTGTAACTCAGGGGAGAAGAATGGTTAAGTAAATAATGTTTTTTTTGGTTTTCTTTGCCCAAAAGAAAAAATTTCTCGTATTATCAAGGGTGAGTGAATGACAGAAATGTAACTCTTTAAAGTGCTATAATTATGAACAACAGATCATCAGAGAAACAATACAGTGCTAATTAAGGCTTTACCTCACTTTGCCCTTTCCATCATCATGTGTTTGAAACAAATATGATGAATAAAAAAACTGCATACTTCTGAATCTGATCTGATTGTTTGAAGTATAAGCTTATTTTTTTCACAATGATTACCAGGCCCCAGGATTTTTGTATTTCTGTGACTTTGTAGCTATTACAAAAAAAGAAGGATCTTCTGGTCCAAAAAAACCTTTATTCACATTCTGGTCATCTCAAGAAACATAAAAAATGCCTAAACACTAGTACTATGTTAACTTACTCCTTTTGGTGTGATTATTAAGAGTGCATATTATAGACACTTTACTATCCCACAAGGCCTTTACTTTAGATACCAGTTCAAGCTTCAAACACTCATCAGCCATTTTTTAAAAATAATTATTTTATTAATTAAATAAAAAATGGAAGACAAGTAGTGTTTGAGTGAATCGTGAGTTTAATGAAGGTGTTGTTGTGTTTCCAGGTCTATGCCACCCTTAATGGGCTATTAACCAGACAGCCATTTGCTGTGGGTGGATCTGGAAGTTTCTACATCTATGGCTTTGTGGATGCTGAATACAGACCAGACATGACCAGACAAGAGTGCCAAGAGTTTGTGACCAACAGTGCGTTACATATTTAAATCTGTTTTCTTTCTGTAGTCACATGCTTTGCTTGCAATTTACTGTACAAGTGACCTTTTTTACAATGTTGATGGTCTTTAGTTTTTAAGCCCATGTGCTTTCCATCAAATGTTAAAGATGAATTAATGTAGGCCTACTGTAAAATGAGCTCAAATGGCAGTGTAATATTTGGCCTAACTTTTATTTTTAAAATGATGCATTTGTTCAGTACTTGGATTGTGAATCTTTTCTTTGTAATTGAAGGTCTGACGCTGGCAATGGGCCGAGATGGTTCCAGCGGGGGTGTGGCCTACCTTGTCACCATCGACAGTGAAGGCGTGGAAGAGAAATGCATTTTGGGAAACCAGCTCCCTAAATTTTATGATCCTGATGTAATGGCACCATCCAAGGCACCGAAAGTGTGAACAAAAATTGTGTTTGATGCATGTATATGGTTTAGCAATAAAATGTTCTCTCTTTATTTCATTGTGCAATGTTCATCTTTAATACTTTGTAACCCCTTGATGCACCATGTGCTGACAAACTTGAGAACACGCAGATAATTGAAAAAGAAATGACAAAATGAGTTATGAATGTCAAATATAGGTGCATATTCATATACAAAAAGAATCAACCTTATGGACATGGTACATATAAATATATTTTGACTTTATTGTTTTTCTTTGACTTTCAAACAAGAGAGGATTAACTTCTGAATTGTTCTAAGTTCACTTAAAATGGCTAAAATACAAATTGTTTTTAAGAATACAGCACTATTTAAAATGAAATACATTTTGTTAGGCTACTTATTATAAATATTTATGCTTGATTCAGAAACTCATTCCAGTTCGTCCAGCTTCTTTCTCATCAGTGAAGAGCCTCTCTCTCAGTTTATAGTAGTTTCCTTTCTTCTCCATCAGTTCCTGGTGTGTCCCTTGCTCCACGACTGCTCCTTTGTCAATCACAATGATCTGGTCTGCCCTTTCAATAGTTTTCAGCCTATGTGCAATCACCAGCAAGGTCTGGTTGGGACGACGGGCCAGAGCTTCCTGAACCTATTCATGGAATAAAGCAATGCAGAATGCAAAATATTTGGTGAGAAATTGGAGATAATGGAACAATGGGTTTCTTGTTCACCCAAAAATGAAGACAAAACAGATTTTCATGGACGTCAATTGTTTGGTTACCAACATTCTTCAAAATATATTGTGGGTGAGTAAATAATAACAAAGTTGAAACATTTTTTTCAGGATGTTTAAAGGGATCATATGATGTTGCTAAAAATAACATTATTTTGTGTATTTGGCGTAATGCAATGCGTTTATGCAGTTTAAATTTCAAAACATTATTTTCCACATTCTGTACATTTTTGTTTCTCCTCTAAGCCCAGCCTCCTGAAACAGATCGATTTGTACAAGGTAAAGCTAGGTGTGCTCTGATTGGCCAGCTATCCAGTGCGTTGTGATTGGCCAAATACTGCAAGCGTTTGATGGAAATGTTGTGCCCCGCATCATAACATGATGCTGTGTCCTAGCGCTATGACACCAAAATAATAAAACACATTACAAACGAGGCATTTGTTTCATCCAGTGGAGACATAATTACTGATTATCATGATTTAGTCCTGTCTTTTTATGTATCATGCCTACACATAACACCATGCTGCTTTGTGATCGGAGAAACAATAAAAAACAAGCTCTACCCTTCACTGCTCAAAACTTGCATTTGAATAATAAGTAGCAGGTTCCTTTAATACGAAAACATAAGTTACTTAAAGGTTGTGAGTCAGAAGCGCCAGACTGTACATGTAATACGCTGAACAAACTCAAATACTTGTGTTCAGCTGTTCTGGAACAGTGTTGGAAAAACAACACAACACTGATTTCTAGTCGTGTCCTCTTTTGGAAGCACAAACAAAGTACAAAAGACTTTCACAATGACACACAGCATCTCCAGAACATGGCGCTCGCAGCAAAACTACAGCGAGAATGATAGCTCCGCCTTCTTTCTTTGTGTAAACATTTGGGCGGAGTTTGAAAAATAAACCCACTCTGGGTCAATTTAAATGAGCCATTTTAGGGGGGTTCTTTACTTTTATAAAGAATATCTCTTTGGTTTTGAAGTTTGAACTTTGCGCTAACAGCTTGTAACACTCCAAAGAGAAAGGACAACGTGAAATCACATCATATGACCCCTTTAATCTTTAAAACACAAAGATATTTTTGTGAAACCTTCGGTCCCTATACTGAACGTCCAGGTAACTAAAACCTAAAAATTCAAAAAGGTCATAAATGTGTTGTGAAATAAATCCATATAAATCTAGTGGTTTAATCCAAATGTTGTGAAGTGATACAATCGCTTTATATTATGAATGAATTTAATTTATTCTTTTCTAATAATGCTAGAACAAACCTCATTGGTTCTTTTACATCAAACAAGCATGTTTGAGCTTCCTTGTTTACCATAAGTGATGCAATACATTCATTGTTTAGATGTGAATATATTACAATGAAACGTGTTCTTCATTTAAAATCTTATCTCTTCACAAGACTTATATTAAACAGATTGATTCATATGGATTCATTTTAATCTTTCTAATCATTTTTAATCTTTTACGTTATGGTTACTGTTGGTGACAGAAACCTTTCAGGTTTCATTTAGAAGAATTACTAAATTAACTAAACGACCTGGTGCTAGATAAATCTATCTATTAGAAGGTTTCACCATATTCAGAGCTGACAAAAAAGTACCATGCGTTCGCTCTCCGTGTCCAGGCTGCTGGTGACCTCGTCCAGTATGAGCACCTGGGGCTGTCTGATCAGAGCTCTGGCGATGGCAATACGCTGCTTCTGACCCCCAGAGAGAAGACAACCACGCTCTCCAACATCTAGTGCACATCATACACAAACTCAGTTGAACTCATAATTGAAAGGAACTGAAATGATATGCAAAAATAAAGAGGAGATACTGCATGTTAAAGTACATTTGAGACTGAGAAGTGTACGTGCAATAATTCTCTATGTGTACCGGTTTCATATCTTTTTTCTAGTTGGCTGATGAAGTCATGGGCGTTGGCTTCTCTGGCTGCTTCCTCTACCTTTTTCTGATCACAATCTGTCAAACCGTAAGCTATGTTGTCCCGGATGGAGCCAGAAAACAACACAGGGTCCTGACCCACCATAGCCACCTACAACAAAGAAACTCATGGTCAAATGTGTCAATTTGTTGACATTGAGATTTACATAATCTGAAAGCTGAATGTATAAGCCTTTTGGTTTATTATGATAAAGACAATATTTGGCTGAAATACAACTATTAGGAAATCTAGAATCTGAGGGTGCAAAAAAATTCTAAATATTGAGAAATTTGCTTTTAAAGTAGTCCAAATGAAGTCTTTAGCAATAGTTATAACTAACCAAAAATTAAGTTTTGATATATTTTTGGTAGGTCCATAAATTTATAAATATATTTATTTGATATATTTATTTTGTAAATATTTAGGGTATTTACAAAATATCTTAAATGGAACATGATCTTCACTTAAAGGAACACTTTACACACACACACACA
>JAUCMS010000128.1:6782-25654 GCA_032357445.1 Enteromius radiatus | reverse complement strand
CCACCAATGAGAAACCTTTTGGCACGCCCTTACCTTTAGCCACGCCCATTGCTCCAGCCTGCAGTTATCCCTGTCTCTCCTTTTAGCAAACAAGCATTTGTTGTTATTGTTTTTGGTGTGAACAGAAATTAGTTATTGTTATAATTATCATACTTTTTTGCAAACAAACCTTTATAATTATAGTTATAGTTATTTTTTGTAAATGAGCTGTAATAGTTATAGTTATTATCCTTTGTGTGAACGCACCTTTACAGTTAACTGTATAGATATTATAATTTTTAATTAAACTTTTTTTTGCAAACATGCCTTTATAGGTATTATTATCATCCTTTTTGCAAACGAGTCTTTATTAGTTGTCATTACAGTTATTGTCCTTGGTATGAACGGGCCTTAAAGGAATATTTCACCCAAAACTTAAAATTAAAGCATATTTTCCTAGGTGTATATGGAGCTTACGTCATACATCGAGTCAGTCAAGAAGCCGAAACTCGACTCAGTCGTTGCCGGAAGTCAGTTATTCAGGTTATAATTTTAAAACTAGAAATATTTTTTTTAGAAAAACCCATTATTTTAATTTTTGGGTGAACTATTCCTTTAAGACCTCAAAGTGCAGAGGAAACTATATTCTTGTCTCTTATTTAAGAAAACAAGAAAGGTAAAACCTTTGAGAGTGAATATACTGTATATAGTTGAGTGACAGTACAATAAAACTTCACATCAAGAACGGACCAATGAGTTACAGTACTGTACAGCTCTGTACAACATAATAACAGAACGGCACTTTAGAGCAACAGTGAACGAATGTTCTGTGCTAGTGAGGCAGCTTGAACGGGATGGCGACCGTCCCGTATTCCTGGCCGGGATACGGTTTAGACCATCACCATAGCAGCCTGGTCTTTAAGTAGATACATACGTGAGCTTGCAATGGGCACTTGGTCATTGGTATTATTTTCAAACACACATGGGACATCTTGTATGGCGCAGTCACTCTGCATGAGGTAAAGAATCAGACAATTGTGCACATAGGGCCAGATTTACTATCAGCTTGCGCCAGCGCAAACCCTCATTTTGTGTTAAAAACTACTCGCCTTTTTGAATATGCATTTGTAGGAGTTTCCCTTTCAATCAGTAAATTTACGGGAGGATAGCATTAAATAATACCGCAAATACCAGAGAACTGATGAGTGGAAGTCTTAGTAATGCCTGTTGAATGATTGATTTAAATGCGTTAAAGAAGCCTGTAATTTGCACTGCCCACTGTTTCCAGGTTAAAAAAAAAGTACATTTTCATAATGTACTTAAAGTGCTCTTTTTGTGCTAATTTTGTATTTAATATACTAAAATGACTTAAGATAAACTTAAAATCTAGTAAGTGCACTCAACTGTACTGTTTTGGGACCCATTGAATGTTAATTAAAATACAAATTTGAACATATCTCTGCATTGAAAAAATATTTATTTACAACAAATGGTAACTAAATAAATAAAAAAAAATACTTAAAGCACATGTTAGTTAATATTCATAGTGTCCCAAAATAGCACAGCTGAGTTGAGCTTATATTTATCTTAAGAAGAACTAAAGAATCATTTTTTAGTATATTAAGTACTAAATTAGAGCATGAAAATAGAGCACTTAAAATACATTACGGAAGTGTACTTAAAAACTACTAAATCATTTTTTGTATATTCGTAGTTTCAGTCACATGACCGGTTTGAAGACCTGGAGGGCGAAACATAGAACTGCAGCACAATTGTGTCAATCTTTCATCTGGTTTAAAACCACTGATATTTATTTATATCATCGTTCATATAAGGGTGTGATGTCACGTGAAAACTATTAATTAAGTACAAAATTAGTGCATGAAAATAGAGTACTCCAAGTACATTATGCAAGCATACTTTTTTTAACCTGGGTGCTCTTGTTAGATTGCGCTGGTCATTATGGAAAAGGGAAGTTGTGTCTTTGTTCTTTAATGTGCACCTTGTCAGTAAATAACCCACATAATTTTTCCCCTCTTGCACTTATATGGAATTGCGCTCTAATGCAAATTTTACCTGTTTAGTAAATCTGGCCCATAGTCCCTTGAAACCGAAGACAAGTGTTCTGGTTTTGTGGGACGTAGGTTTCTGAGGGAAACCTCTTATGTGACGCTGCTTTCGTCTACGTTACCCTCACAGACTTCGTCCACACACCCGCTACGATTGCCAGCGATGCCCAAAACGCTAGATCCAATGCCGTGAGAACTGATTCCAAGAAGAGGCCCGGAAGCGGCCATGTTGAGACAAGAGACGCCATTGTTGCTCATGGAATGCTGCGGCGACAAAACGGGAATCCCGCTTCTGACACCAACGCTAGTCTCGTTGGCCGACTGGAGCTTCATGTGGTGTGGCGGAGAAATGACCGACCTTTCGGAGCCCGCTCTTGCTTCGGCTCGGCTGCGCCTCTCGCAATGCGAGCGATGCCTCATGAAGCTGTCGCGCCACATGAACTTCTTCCCGCAGCCGTGGCAGTCGTATGGTTTCAGACCGGTGTGGGTCTTCATGTGCTCGGTGAGGTGATGCTTCATCTTGAACTTCTTGGCGCAGACGGGGCAGTGGAAGGGCCGCAGGTCCAGGTGCATGTTGATGTGTCTATCTCGCATGCTCTTATGCGTGAACGTCTTCCCGCAGTGACACATGAAGACCTTGCCAGAACTTCCAGCCGCACCGCCGTCTAATCCTTCCATCCCGCTCCCCAAAGATCCTTGTCCAGGTAAGTGGACCGCTCCGTGCTCGAGGCTGCCTTTCAGAGACGCCCCGGACATGCCTCCTGCGAGCCCTAATGGAGATGTAGACTCCAGGGCGGCTTGATTGTACAGGAGGATCTGGTTTCCCTGCATATCCAGAGGAAAGAGCTGGGCTCTGGCGGCCGACGACTGAACCGAGCCGAGCAGGGTGGACACGGTCCTGCTGGAGCACTGACTGGGGTTATTAGGAGGATGCTGAGAGGACGTCTGCTCCATCAAACCCCTCTCAAACTTGAGGTAGTCTTCCGAGGACTGGCAATAGTCAGCCTACAGGAAAAAAAAGACACTTGAATAATTGATAATGTCAATTTGTGGTTGGGTGCTCTTTACATGTGCGTGTTTTTTTTTTTTATTACACCCAATATATTGAGAAGATATTAGCCCTAAGTTGATGAACTACTGACCTGTGCCTCCATTTCAGCTTCTTCTCTGAGTCCAGAGAGGGTCCTAACGTTGGATATGTTAAACGTCCTGTCCCTCTCCCTGCCCATCTCCATCTCTCGCTCCTCTTCATCATCTCCTCCCTCTTCTCCTCCCGACACCACGATCAGGTCATCGTCTCTCGAGTGCTCTGTCTTCACCACCACCCACTGCTTCCTGGGCATGATGCTCGGCTGACTGTACGGCGGCCGCTTCTGGGGCGGAGAAGAGTCTCCATCCTGATACGAAGAAACGCCAAAGCTGTCGCTCACCCCCACCTCTTGATCAGAGACGGAGGTCGCGACCTTCCGCTTGCCCCCCCGATCTCTTTTCCTGGGGAACAGGAGCTCGTCGTCGTCCTCCTCATCTTCCTCGATCATGAACCCTTCCTCTCCTCCGGAGGGCATGCAGTAGGTCGGGGTGGAGTGAACGGCGCTCTCCCCCACGGTTCCAGTGGTCACCATCGCTCCGCCGAAGTGTGCGTCTCTGGGGCTGAAGTAGTTGGTGCTGCTCGGGGACTGGCTCTCGCTGAAGGATGGACGGCTGGGAGGCTGAGGAGTCGAGGGTGCGTCTCCTCCGTCGATCCTGTTGGCTGCGGCGCTCTGTCCCGCGCTCTCCTTGTCTCTGGATCCCTGAGCTCCACTGGAGCCTCCCCTGCCCTCTTTAAGAAGCTCAGTGCATTTGTCCACAATGTGCCACATCTGGAGCACACTGCCAACGGTGAGGTAGTTAACGATGTCTTCGCGAAGCATGCGCAGCTGGCCGGTGTAAGCGCAACTGAGCACACTCTCGAAGGCCAGCGGGTCCATGACGGCCGGGATGGTGACGGTGGACATGTTCTTCAGCAGCACCTGGAACACAGACGTGGCTAATGAACACTGCACAGATCAGTCATTTTGTATTCAAAATGTACAAAATGTATATAATAAGAGAGTACACCATGAATCCATTTTCCAAACCGTGTTTTTGGCTTGTCCTAAATCACTATACCACTGTCAAGTAGCTTTGTACCTGTGTGACTCATCATAGCCATAAACTGAGAGAAGAAGCTCCGCCTACGATGCATACAGTTCTGTTTATTAACTGCTAGAACGCCAAAAGTTATGGACTGCAGCTTTAATAATATTTATTGTGAAAGATAATTGGTTTGTGAAATATTACAGAACTTGGCACCTGACTGAATTTTGCTCTTGTCTTATATAACTATAATGCAATTCTTCATGTATATATATATATATATATATATATATATATAGTAGACTGACTGATAGATAATAAAATAAAATAAACATTAACTTCAATAAAATTAAATATTAAAGACAGATTCTTTTCAGATAGTTACAAGTCAACATTTCTCCTTTTTGTATACTGTAGTTTAAGTAAAATAATTAAAACAGACTAATTTAGGAACTTTAAAATTAAAACAAAATATTAAACAATTATTCAAAATATTGCCAAAAATATGGACTAGTTTATCAGTTCTGAAATACTTATTTTTCATATAATATTGTATTATCATATATTTTGTTTATTATATTTATTTTTATTTCTTCCACATGTAGTCTATGCAATATGATCAAAGTTTCTAAGTAAATACTTATGCAATTATTTCCATTAATTCATGTCAGTAATTTGATTTAAATATTAGCTTATTATATATTTAATTGCATTACATGCACTTATTGTATTATTTTTTTTTATAGTCAATGCTCTTGGTGTTAAAAAATTATTTGAAGTATCTTGTTTTTTAGGCTTTTCTCAGTAAATACACAGCAATTATCAGTCAGAATTCTGTGAATGAGTCTCTTTCAGTGTTTGTCAGCAACTAAAGTGAGAATTTCCATATAGTATATCACTTGTTAGCGTAGCAACAGTAAGCAAGAGGATGAGGCCATGTAGAATCAGTGATCTTCAAAACATCAGACACAAGATCAGTTTCTTCCCCCAGGCAATTTACCTCATGAACAGTCAATAGTTCTCCCACTGTGCAAAAAATATGTGCAATAACTGATGTTTATTTTATCACCCTACATTATAGTATATCCTTCATCTTATTATTATTCCTAATCATTATTTTTATACTATTTCTATTTAATCTATACCACACCTGTACATACAATTTACAGTTTATTTATTTAAATCTATTATTGTGTTTTTTATTTATTTATTTTTTCTTCTTTGTGTTATTGTTGTCTCTGTGTACTGGAAGCTGTGACACCAAAACAAATTCCTTGTATGTGCAAATATACTTGGCAATAAAGCTCTTTCTGATACTGATACATGTTTAGGTCTTTACTCCATCTAGTCTTCAAGGTAAGTATGTACCTGGTCGTGAAAGTAAGGTGACGATGCAGCCAGCACACATCGATGGGCCTTGAACACCTGGCCCTGAACGTGGATGGAGAGGTCACAGAGATGGCCTTCTTCACGCTGCCGGTTCAGGCTGTCCAGCACCGAGGCCTGCACACTGGGGAAGCACACCTGCACCACCGAACCCGCAGAGTCACCATAGCTTTGCTCCGCCGGGGCCGACTGCATTCCTGCAAAGGAAAAGCAACAATGCAAACTTAATGCTTATCCCAATTTGCATGCTTATGCACTTTTCTTATGCGCCGTTCTTAGCATAAATAATGTGATTGTTGTGTTCCCACTGAAAACTCCAAAAACATTCACTTCAAACGCCTGGATAATGCACTTAATTAACTGTAAAAACTAAGAGTGAAATGTTAGACACTTAATGCAATTAAATGTTGCAGGTTTAATTACATACTGGTAGAGGAGAAACTATTAGACTCCAATACTAATAACCTTATATAATTCTTACACTAGACAGTTGATTACATAGTGAATAGAATAAATATGCACACTGTGTCCAGTATTCGAAAAACAGTAGGTAAAATGTATGCAAATAACTTTGCATTTCTGCCAGGATTCTTAAGTGTGTTTCGAAGGACACTTTACAATCCCATGAGGCCACAGAAGAGAGATTGGGAATGACAGCAACGCAACTAATGCAGGTAGGTCACATGGTGGTAACAACATGGTGGATACAGCATGTGCACATTTCATTTATACAACCCATATTCATTCTAATAAATGATAAATAGAGAAGTAGAATGTAATTTTTTCACTGTCGGAAAGTAAGTTCAAATTCACATGCAGTATTTACACCAACCAAGTACACAGATGTATTTATAGCATATAGTACATCATTTGGGACACAAATGGGCTACTTTCACAGCAAAATATGTTTGTCAGCCCTGTTCACACACAGTTCAGTTATAAACCAGAGTGACAACAGAATTAGCTAAATAATCTCCACAACTAATTTTGAGAGTGAGCTCATTTGTATAAAAATAACTGACTTTCAGGCAGTTTATTTTAAAAAAGTTTGTATAATAAAGATATGCTATATATTTAATAAAACTACATAAACAGGTGTATAACACAAGTACGCAAACAAACTAGCTAAATAGTTGTTTTGATTATACTCATAACATAATACAAGATTAATTTCGAACAAATATTCTTTATTTCTCTTTGAACCCAGCAAATGCTATTGCAGGTCCAAAGAACAAGGGGCACTGACCATGCACACTTTATTGGCGTGTTAGCTAGTCTTCCTGTAGTCTAATAATGACATATATTACGAATATAGTTTCCTCAGACCCTGTTATAATGCCTTAGCGTGAATATTTCGATATCCGTTAAAGTTGCATTGGTGTTTGGTCAACAAACAGCTTGTGTTTTTCGCAAGCTTGCTGTTAGCGTGTATTAAAATAATATTAGCCATGCATAAACTCAGTCCAGTTTAAAAGATCAGGGGCTCGCGCACGGCTCTTATTTACATTAGCCAGCCGCTACGAAACCAGTCCGTGTGGCCTTAAGAAGCACAGAAGCGGATCGTCTCCTAAATCACACTCGTTTTATCGCGGAAGATATCTTACCGATTTAATTATGTCCGTCAGGCACTCAAAAGAGGGGTTTTCATCGTGATAGATCGACGTTTCCCAGCGTTCGGGAATGCCGAGCGTAATGGTGGACTGACATCGGGTTTGGAGTCTGCTTTCGCCTTTAAGAAATCCCAGACAGCTGCTCTAGACTCGGCCGACTAAAAAAAGGGAAGCAAACTTAATTCTATTCTCTATTGCCATGGCAACAAGTGCTGTTTTAGAGTATTAGAAACCATAGAAATTATAACCATCTTTACATAAAAATTGTAAACCATTGTTCCAGCCTTCAACAGCTGAGCGTTTAACAAGGCAGTAGCTTAATCAAAGACAATTTTATCCAGTGTTTTAAGTTTCCTTCATTTTTAATTAACGAAAATACAAGTATAAAAACAATTCAAACGAAAAATAAAATCAATCCTTAAAATGACAGACCAAGGATTTGTATTTATAATGGAAAAACGACATTTGTGAGCCTAAACCCTTTCCCAAACAAAACAAAAGTCACAGGAGTCAAATCATCATCTAAAATAGCTGAATAAATATGCTTTTCACTGATGTAAAGTTTATGACAGGACAATCAAAAAACATCTGATCTGAATTTTCATAAATACTGAGAAAACTGCCTTTAAATTCTTGGCAATTCATATTATTTAAAAAAAATGTGTTTTGATATACTTATGATGGGCATTTTACAAAATCTCTTTATGGAACATCTTTAATCAATACCCCAATGATTTTTGGCATAAAAGAAAAATCATTCATTTTGATCCAAACAATGTATTTTTGTCTATTCCTACAAATATACCCGTTTAAGACTGATTTGGTCATGCATGTTTAATCCCAAGGTTTACAACATTTGGCCAGTAACTAATTACTACTTTAATTATATTATTTCAAATTCTATAATTATATTGTATACTTACCATGGGAAATCTTTTAAGCATTGAAAGAAGCTTTCAGAGTTTGTGAAATTTTATTTCTTATGAGAACAGTAGCAAAGTTCAAGTTACCAGTTTTTGACAAACTATGATAACCACAATAATTTCTTTGTAAGAAACAATTCTGATTTGCATTCTATATCCACAAGAACGAAACTGTCCAAACTTTGTCTACTTGGTATCATAATGAGGCGCATCACTGCATTACATGCCAAAATAGAAATTTTATTGATCCCCTTCCAAGATGCAGTGAAATATGCATTTGGTGGTTAAAACATTAAAAATACTCTGCTAGTAAGATAGAACATTAAAAACGCATCACGGAAATATAAAAATGTACCAAAGACAGGAGAGGTGAGGATATAAGATGAAATAAGAAAAATTCAGATTAAAGTTAAAAACTTTTTTTTTTTTTTAAGTGGAAATGGCAGCTTGATCTACTTCCGATTAGCGGAGGCTGTTCCGATGACACAGTCGTTCACCTGCAACACAGTAAATGAGTGTTATAGACAGTGTTGAAGATTAAGAGGCTTTCATGAAACAAGCAGAGATGTAATCACAGGAGATCACTCACCTTGCTGGCGAAGCGCAGAGAATTCAGCGACTCACTGAAGCTCTCTTCCTCAGGTGCTATATTCACAAACATCAAACTGTACAGAGAACAAATGAGTCACATGTTAACACAAGAAACATATTCTGCAACCTCTAAGAAAAACGAAAGAAAATACCATCTCAGGCTATAAAAACAAACATGTACTTGAGCACTGTACTTACGTTTTGCTGTTGCCTCCGAGACAGTTCTGGAGCAGGTACGTGAGCTTGGAGTTACGGTAGGGAATAAAGCTCTCCTGTAGACGTTCAGAAGGACAATTCAATATTTATAGCACAGCAAGTAACATAACTAAGACAACATCTATAGCTTAATACTTAAAATGCATAATGTACAAAGTCTAGAAGACAGTAATTCTGGTCTTGAAAATTAAATATGATATATTGAGAGAGTTATATTCTCCAGTAACTCAGAATTGGTTTCATGTAATAACTAAAAGCATACCTTGTTGGCCAAAGCGGCGATCACAATTCCCAAGTTAGTGAGGGAAGAGTTGATGGCGGTCATCTCCTTGAAACGCTCTCCTTGAGACTGACTCTTCTGCACTCGCTCACTACCGGCCAAATCCACCAGACACAGCACGGCTGAAACAAAAATGAAAATTGTCATCATTTATTATTGTTTTGGGTAACCATTGACTTCTATACTATTTTTTTCATTACTACTATGGACGTAAATGATGTCCAAAACAGCTTAATTGCAGTTATGGGTGGGGTCAAAGCTTTTATGAAGGGCAGTTTATGTATGAAATCAGGAATTGTGTGATTCTTACACTTGCACTTGGTGTCTCGATCAGAGTTCTGCCCCTCTATGTCTAGCTGGAACACAGAGTGAGAACGTGAAGAGTGATCGTTCATGCCTGTGCGGGCTGTGGACCGATTCTGGTTGGCCAGCATGATCAAGTTTTGCACCTGAGACACCAGGAAAGAAAGTTAATAAACCGCATAAACTCATGTGGGAACAGATCAAATACAATACAGATTATACTTAATATCACCGTGCGATAATGAGATATACATGAGCAGTACCTCATCTTCATTGTTGACCTTTTGGTAGGTCAGGTTGGTAACGGTGATCTCATTATTGGAGACCTTCCTGATGTCATGCTCAGGTCTCTTATTTGGTTTTCCCTTGTAGAGAAGATCTCGAAGAGTCTCATTGTAGATCTCCACAAAGCTAGCAGTGAAGGTGTACTAGAAATACCAACACAGAAGCATTTATTTTATTAATAAACAAACTATGAGAATGCCACAAACAATACCACGGAGTGGATGCTCTGGAGTGGGAAGTAAAACTTGTGCGTTGCCCTAACCTGCCAGCCTTGCTCTTGGAGTGCTTTGGCTGATTTGAAGATCTGCTGGACAGCACGTGGAATGACTCCCCACAAATCCTCCAGATCGCCCCCCTCCATAGTGAAGGTCTTCCCGCTGCCGGTTTGGCCATAAGCAAAGCAACAAACGTTGTACCCATCCAGAGCAGACTGCACCAGCAGGGAGATCTCTTCGAAAACCTCACGCTGAGAAGCTCGCGGCCCGAACACACGGTCAAAGCTGAAGTTATAGCTCTTCTGAGTGTCAGTGGTGCGCCCTGTGTGCGACTGAGGAGGACAAGAGGGAATTTGAAAGGCTGTTGGTCACATGCTTTAGCCTCAGCCTCATCTGTATTGGTTTCATGCTGGTATGTTGTTGTAGAGATATTAACTTCACAGTTTCATGCCACAAACATCGACTGACAACTCAGACAGTCTGGGGTGCTTCTTGGCCAATAAAAGCTGAGTCTAGATTATACCAAACATATATAAAACCAGAAGCATGATGTTAAGCTTTTACCTCTTCTGTTTTGGCAAGTGTAAGAGCCTTGTTGTCATGGGCCGGCAGCTGGATGTGCAGAATATCAGACTGATTGCCAGTCAGCAGTGGGCGGACCCTACAAAACACTCGGATGTTGCCCTAAAAAGGGGGTGTGGATCGATTAATGCACATTTAAACATAAACGAAAGCATAAATGAGTGGGATTTTGGACAATGTTACTTTATGAATAATACATCCAACATACACCTGGGTCCTGTTTCATAAAACAAGTCAGGCTTATGGCAGATAGTCTGACTTATTTTAAACCAAATTAACTGGCAATAAGTCAGACTAACTGAAATAAGCCTAGCTTATTTGGTAAACTTGTTTTATGAAACACCCTAAGATTAAGCCAAGTCTGTGAAACTGTGGAATAATGTGACAAATAAACACTAAGTAACCAAAAGAATGTGTTATTGCGCGTTTCTGTCATAAATGGTTATGATTTATCATTTCATTGTGCCACACACACACACCAAATAAACATATACATATATACATACACACACACACGTCGAGCTATATATTAATCTCCAAATAAATCCATGCAAGCTTACTTTGAGCTCTTGAATGGTGTTGTGGAGCTTCCTTCGCTCCATTTCTCCGAGGTGGAGCTCTTCTCTTTGACGGGCCACCGTCTCCTCAAAGTTCCTGGCCAGTTCTTGGCTCTCCTTCAAATTGTCCTGACACTGCCTCAGTGTTGAGGTCTGAATGGCGAGCTGAGTCTGAGAAAGACAGGAAGAGTTTGACAGAATCAGATTACACAAAGTGGATGTTAATTCAAGGTGTAAATGTAGCTTTTTAAATGTTCACCTGTATATTACGGAGCTCAGTCTCCAAATGATCCCTGAGTCCTTCCAAAACCTTATGCTCCTGAGTTAGCTTGCTGAGGTCTTTTTGAAAGCCATCTCTCTCTGTAGTGGTCTGCGCCAGGTCATCTTTGACAGTAGCCAGCTTTTCCAGTTCCTCTTCACAATTCCTACGACAGAACCAGGTATGTTATCAGACAAATGAATAAAAGACCAACAGGTTCTGATTTATTATGGCATTATTTTAACATGTTTACCTGAGACGCCTTTTGAGAGAATTGTTTTCTTCTTCGATTTCAGCCTTATGCTTTTGGGTTTTGGTTATGGAGTCTTTCAGGTATTCATTTTCCTGATTTACAGATTTTATTTTGCCCTGATAGCTCTGAACTTTGACCTCCATGTCACTCACTTTGCCCTTCAGGTCCCATCCCGGCCTCCGTGATGCACCTGAACCTGCAGCTGCTGAAAGTGGACATCATTCATTAGTGATTTACTTTATTATACTGTATCATTGTATTTAAAAACCCAAAGGGAGGAAAATGTTTGACCTATATACGCATTCATTTCTTACCTTTAGACATTGCAACAGGTTTTCTCTGGTCACCTTGATACAAAGATAACATCGATGTTAAGCTGACATATTCACATTGTGCATTTACTGTGACTATAATATTAAATGTGGCGATTTTTTGGCGTTTATGATGAGTTAAAACATGCTGTGCAATACCTCTTGCGGGAGCAACAGCCACTGTTGCAGCTCCAGTTGGACGGAGAGGTTTGGCTGAAAAACAAGAGACAACATGAAAACTCTATTATACTATTTTAGTCAAAAGGCCCCCAAAAATCTCAAATGTGATATTCAATTTCAGTATAACTTACCAGGAGCTTTGACTGCCACCGGGCGTCTCGGGGGCACAACACTATTTGCAGGTCTGAACCTCTGAGGTGGTTCTGTATCTACCTTACGCATTTTCTTCTGGAGAAAAGTGGGGATGTTTTTCCATTAAAGATAATCAAAATCCAGAGATAAATATTTGTGAATAAAGCATAAGAGAAACCTGAAAACACACCTGCGCCGGCTGCTGCTGCTCCCCATCTGTACTGTTGGTGTGAGCCCGTTTCCCAGACATAACTGGGAGACGGGATGATGTATTCTGCAGAGAAAAACATCAACAGACCTTCAGAAGATACACATGACCACAGAGCTAATGAGAGACGTGCGGTCCAAAACAAAGCCGTTGTAGTTACTTAATACTAAATTGCTGAGGAAGTGCATAATATTTTGTACTGTAACGTTACAGCAATAATAAGCAGCTTAGGCTGCATATGCATGCTTTCAAGTAGATATTAACTCGATTCTGTGGCTTTGTTCAACGTTATAAAGTTACTAAAAACACCTTTTTCCTCATTGTTTTGAGATGGCGTTTTTGACAAGAAAAACGGAGCCTCTCGAAAGACGTTTTTGCTTTGCAGTGTAAACTCTTTAAAGCGGTGGGATGTGTAAACTCTTTAAAGCGGTGGGATTTGAAAACTATAGCACATGTAAGTTAACGTTATTTTCCACGCATTCAAAACTGTTTATAATCTTACCTCTTTGTTCATGGATCCTGTTTAGTTCTTCCTTGAGTCAAGCCCAAAAAACAGAACAATTAAAAATAACGTTAGTTAACGGCATTTAGTAAAATAACCTTGCCCATCAAGCACGTATAAAAACGTATAAAAAATAAAGTCCAAATTACCAATAAACACATGTACTGTGTAACTTATGAACAAAAAACAGCTGTTAAAATATATCGCGGCTTAGCCGACGTCACTCAAGTTAACTTTACAGGATAAACATACACGTTCATGCAATAAGCTTTATCTTAACATAAAGAAAAAAAAGCATAACTTATCATACTTAGAGTTGATGTACATAAATAATCACATAACAACAAACATTTTATACAAGGAACTACACTCACAGGAAAACACAGCCCGTCGCCAAATCTCTCGAAGCCGTTTGGATTTCAAATTGAAATTCTGCGTGTGACCGCTTTACCCGCTGACCTCTCATTGGTCGGATCAGAACCAATCAATACGAAGCATCCAATAACCCCGCCCCAAATGGGTGGAGAAACAGGTCATTTGACACCAACCCACTGATAGTGCTGTCAGCGACAGTTTTCAGGGGTTTTTTTTATTTAGTACGTAACATTCATACACACGATACACACATCTGGAATATTGTTTAAAAGAACAATATGTGACTCAAGTTAATACAAAGCAATAAGATACATATCCAGAATACATAATCTGGCCAAAAATAACTGATACATAAATTATAAATAAACAGTAATACAAAGAAATAAAATAAAGAAACAAAATAGATAGAAAGGTAAAAAAAATAATACAAATAAAAACTTAGCATAATTATTTAAATAATAATACATAAATAAAAATGAAATAAATAATACAAATTTAAACTTCAAAGAATAACTTTGTTTCATATAGTTAACTATAGTTGTTTCAGCAGCTTTCTCATTAAGTGAGGAGCAGAGAGATTTTTTGTTACGGTCAAAAATGATTTTGTAAATGTGCTGAGAACTGTATAGACATATAGATATATATTACAGAAAAGCACAGGGACATGTTTTGTACTAAATAACGGCACTACAGTAAAAGGTGCAGGACATATTTTAAAAATGAATGATTAAAAATGCATTATATAAAGAATAAGTAACTAAATAAGTAAAATAACGTAATACAAATATAAAGCCATAAAATGCAAAATAAAATAAAAATAAAAAACTAAAGGGACTTATAACAGATAACAGACCTATATTTTGTTTTCCATAAGTCTTTATTAGAGTGGGTTTTAACTTATTTGTCAAATCTGCAAAAAGACAGCAGTGCAATAAAACATACATTTAAAAAAAAAAGATTTAAAAATACATTACATAAATAATAAGGATTTACATAAACAAACCAACTTCTTGCAATACAAATATAAAGCCATAAAATAAAAACTTAACTCTTACTATTAAAGCACCATATATCTAAAACAACTGAAAAAGCACCATATTTCATATAAATTTCCATACTCATAAAATTGATGGGAGGTCGCGACGTTTTCACAATTTCTTATTTCACAGTTAAACGTAAAACGAATAATATGCACTTTGATAAAAATGTAAAATACAAGGACACAAATCCATTTTTGTGAACATTATTTTTTGGAGAAAAATATATGACCTCACATGGCGGAAGTGGTTTTGGCGGTAGGCTTGCGATCATTTTGACCTCATTCACAGGAAGTGTAGTCGAGCGGAGTCGGACAGCCCTTCGCGAGAGAAAAAAATAGAAAAAAATTGAGGGAAAAAAAATCGGTGAATCCAAGGGGTTCGGGCGGATTTGGACGAAGTTTCCGAACTGTCCCGGCCCGGAGGAGCCCTGGGGGTTGAAAGGGAATCGCCAGCACCGGTAATTAACACAGAGTTATGTCAATTGTGAATTCTTTCTCCAAATTTGAGCAACTCACGCGGGCGCTTCTCCCCCTGTCTCGCCAGCCGGAAGTCTGCATGAAGCTGCGTCTCTCTCGCATTGGCGTCGACGTTTTTTTTTTCTCTCTTCGTTTTTTTTTTTATCCTCGAGTTTTTTTTTTCTCTTTTATTTTCTCAGCGAGACTAACCGAGAGAGGGATGGAGGCATAGGAGCATTATTGTTTGCAAGCGGAAGTTTACATGTTGCATAGCTTTTAGATAGTGCTTCTTTCTTTCCGTCCATAACAAAAGCTGACATTTTAATGGAGGCTGTTGAGGAAGCCCTGATATCATTAATGGATGGTTTTGTGCCTTTCCAGCTACCTTTCCCGATACGTACGCTATTAACATAGTCCCATTAGATAGAAACATGCAAAATGAGCTGTCATTGCAGCAAAACACGCATGCAACCTTTAAAAAAGGAGTAAAAACACGACGGTTTTGCTTCCATTGATTTTTATTTAGGCGTTCATACGAAATGAAAACTGTGTCAGAAGCTGACTGAGAGGTCTGCACATTTGCTTTGGCTTTTTTAATGATCGACAGTCAGACGGATTTGGCAGGATCGCGAGGCGATGCTTTTGTTTTGATGCCTATTTATAGCGCGCGCGAATCTCCGTGCAAGTTCTGCATCTCTCGTGCTATTAAACAGTGTGCGGTGCTGTTGCATCAAACAACAAATTGTGTGTGTAAAGAAAATGAATTATCAAAAAATAACATCAAAGTGTTATGTTTCATTTTATTCTTTTTATAACTTTTTTTTCTGCTGGTTCCTCAGTGTGGTCAGGATGGTCTGTTGGCTGGTTTAAAGTTGGCATGAAATTGAATTCACTCAGTTTTCTAAATGCATATTACAGATTCTATTATGAGCAGTTAATCTGTGTATGTGTTTGTAATGAGTAATTAAATGCCATATAACTGGACCCTGAGATGAAAATGACAGACTTTCCTCTCATGACATATGCAGGACTCCTCCAATCATTTAGTACACTTTAACCCCGCCCACATTGATTGCAACGCCCACATCTCAAAATCCAATCAACAAGCCATGCATAAAACTAAATCCAACCTTACTTTTTTTTTTCTCCGTGATCTGATACATTTGGATCAGGGTTTTTATTGTTAATCTAATCGAATTTTAAACAACAAAGGTGGCACAGAAGTACTTCTGAAAGCATTTAAGTGTCCTTACACAATCTGGGTCGCTCCACCCCAAAATGAAAATTTTGTCATTAATCACCAGCTTTACACGGTGATCTCTCATTGGTCAGATCAGAACCAATCAATACAAAGCATCCAATAACCTCACCCCAAACAGGCAGAGAAGCAGCAAAAGTTTTTTTTTAATTCAGTATATAATATTCTGAAATATTGTTTAAAAGAAGAATGTTACTCAAGTTAATGCAAAACAGTAAGATACATATATTTCCAGAATACAAAACACAGTAATGTTCTACTAAAATAATCAGGCCAAAAAAATAATAAATACATAAATAATAAATAAATAAAAAGTAATATAAAGAAAAAAAAATAAAGAAAAGAAATAATTGAGATAAATATGTAAACAAAATAATAAAGATAAAAACATAATCATCTAAAAAAATTAACCATTAATCACTTTTCCCCCATGTTTTTCCAAACCCATAAAAGCTTTGTTCGTCTTCGGAGCACAATTTTAAGATATTTTGGATGAAACGGAGAGGCTTGTAACTGTCCCATTGACTGCTAAACAATTACCACTGCCTTTTTAAATTTAACTCAGTTTTAATGATAGTAAAGAAAACACACAGGCTAATGACTAAACTTTTATTAAAAGAAAAAATGCTTTATAATAATTATTTATTATTTTATTGCATAATAATAATTAATTTAATAAGACTTTTTAATTTAACTCAATAATTTTAATGAAGGCGAGCTAATAACCACACTTTGATTGAAAGTAAAAATGGACAGAAAATATATTAATGTTAAATATCAATATATTATTTTCAATCCGTTCTATGCAACAGAATCCAAAATAACTATTTATTCCAAATCATTTATAGTCCTGCAAAGCAGTTATTATAATAGTGTGTGAGCAGTACAGCTGTACTACACCATGTGACAGCACAGTACCGCAGTTGCAGACGGGAACAAGTATACTACATAGAAATGTCCTGTTGATGCATTATTTGAGCAGACTTTGCTTTTCCATTGAGAATGAGCGTAACCAGGGTTGCCAAGTCCGTGGTTTTCCTGCAGAATTAGGCTACTTTTAAACTGTTGCGGGTTGATTTTTCCTTCATGGGTTCATTGTTCGAAGTACTGCATGGAGTACGTTTGACTAAAATGCTTTTATTGAAATTTTTTATATACAGTATATGTTTTGTGAAGAAGGGCCACTGGGAATGAACCCTTGAGATGTGTTTATGATGTTTTCAGCAGTGACTCTGCAATATGTATGTTAGGTATAGGAGTTCTGTATTTTGAGTATGTTTGGGATATAGTCGTTGGACTACTTTTGGGATATTTAATTAGGAATTCGGCTGCCTTTGTAAAGCAGACCTGGCAACCCTGGTGGAATGCCAGAGTGGAATATTGAGCAAAGCGTCACAAACTATATTTTATTGTGTGTTACAAAACAAAATAAAATAAAAATATCGGTCAATCCTAGCATTACATCCTGACTTTAAAAGGTTTTAGTTGGTCAGTCTGCTGAACTAGTCTGCTAGTTAAACCAGCAGAGTACCAGATGCCTAGACTGAGAGACCAGCAATCAATATTTTAGGCTGGTTCAAGTGTTTATTTCCTGTGTTGTGCAGGCTAAGTTGGCATGCATGCAATTTTATTTTACGCATGTCAGTTGTTTTTTACACATTGTGCATGCATCGTGATTTCTAACCCAACACGCCTCTTTGCCAAACATCCACCTGAAACATGCTCTGAAGTCCTTCACTTAAAGAGAAATCAATCACGACTGCCAAAAGGATGGAGGTTCATGATATTTGGCAGGTGTTTCACAGAACATATTAGAGGGGGGGAGCTATATTATGTTATGCAAGGTACTTGGGTGCCCAAATGAATACAGCACAGTCCAAGTAAGTGAATAAACCTTCTGGCCACTTGAGAAACATAAGGTCCAGGTGTCATTTCACAAGTGTTGCCAAAGGCAGAGTGGGTGTTTTACAAGTTATGTTGCTTTTCAATTGCAGAAATAATGGAAGATTCCCATTTCAACTCATCATACTTTTGGTCTCCCGTACCAACAATGCAAGGACAGGTAGACACCTTATTATTGGACTCTCTTGTACAGTACATCCTTGTGTCTTTAACGGACACGCCATGCTTATAAAGCACAATCTTTTAAATCCAAAAAAAAAAAAGCATACCAGTCCGGGATGGCTAACACCAGCCTCGCACTGATCCATGTGAAAGTTACACACTGGAAACCCTTGCACCAGCATCCAGAAAAAGTAACCCTTCCCTCGCTGCTCTCTCCTTCTCCCCCTTCATCCTTCATCTGCATTTATCTCTCAATCCATCCTCCTTTTCTCTTTCCTCCTTCCCTTCTTTCCCTTGTTTTTTTGTTTCTCCATTCATCCCCCCCGCGAGTTTAGATTGAGAACGCCATGTTCCTGAATAAGATGAAAGAGCAGCTGGGGCCGGACAAGGGCGCTGGTTTTCCTCACTCGTCCGCGGGCCACTACCCCACGGCGGTGCTGACGGTGCCGGGCTCGGTCGCCATGGACACGGGAGCTGTTGGGAGGGTGCCCAAGCAGGAGGGTGGAGGAGGAGCGAGTGGGACGGCAGGGGCGCAAATATCCGGCGTGGGAGCGCACCTGCACCCACCTCACACGTCCCAGAACATCACGGTGGTGCCCGTCCCGTCTACTGGCATCATGACTGCAGGTGGGTCTTCCATTTTTAGAGAAAATATTTAGTCAAATAATTAATATAATTATTAATGAATTATAATAATTATAATATTAATGAATTATTTTTAATT